>CM060950.1:102405096-102417596 GCA_030765055.1 Mantis religiosa
TGTGGAAACGAAGAGTTAGAATGAAAAATTCAATGCCATAGCCGGGATTTGAACCACGGATCTTCTGGTTTCCGTCCAGCCGCACATTGTGCTACTATGGCCAACGTGCCGATATGACATTAAATTTTCCAACTGACTCGTATTTTTCCCGGTAAACCACTTAGGAGTTCTCATAAACACATGAGACAACTACCTTAATGGCGACTTACTATGCTCTAAGTACTTTAAGGCCCGGGCTTCATATAGTTAACCACTATTAGGTTAATTAATGGAAATTAATTATTCTTTCACACTGGCCGTGTGTAGGCTAAATTGTGGAAACGAAGAGTTAGAATGAAAAATTCAATGTCATTTAGCCTACACACGGCCAGTGTGAAAGAATAATTAATTTCCATTAATTAACCTAATAGTGGTTAACTATATGAAGCCCGGGCCTTAAAGTACTTACAATATGTAAGTCGCCATTAAGGTAGTTGTCTCATGTGTGTATGAGAACTCCTAAGTGGTTTACCGGGAAAAATACGAGTCAGTTGGAGAATTTAATGTCATATCGGCATGTTGGCCATAGTAGCACAATGGTAGTGCGGCTGGACGGAAACCAGAAGATCCGTGGTTCAAATCCCGGCTATGGCATTGAATTTTTCATTCTAACTCTTCGTTTCGGTAGATGTAGTTAATTAGTCTGGCGATCCAGGAAAATCCTCGAAAAAACCCATGATTCAGGTAGGTCGGCCACGGAAATCGAATCCAGACCTCCTAAATGCGAGCCGCAGACGAACCTGCCTGAGCTATCCGGCTGGTTAGGTAATTAAGATTACTAGTAATCCAGTCATCAAGAAAACCATTAGCGCAAGGTGTTTTTTGAATTCAGTAAAGTTCAGAAAAGTAGAATGGGAACGTGATTCTCAGAATATTAGCAAATAGCAGAGTAATCCATAAGCAAATGGAAAGCCTCGAGTTTAGCAATGTAAAGCTGCGACGTTGATTGGGGTAGTAATATGAAGGCGGGACTTAAGTTAATAAAAGGGCGAGTATTTATAAAAGTCATGTCTTTCCTTTTGTGTTTTACAATTTTAGAGAAGTTTTTGCTATAATCCATTATAGCAGCCCTAGAGCCAAGGACCGCGCTTGGATTATATAAATATTTAGTTGTCGCAGCAAAAACAGTTACCCTCGAAACTTAAACGTCCGGATAGCGAGTGATAAGTGTGATAAGATTCAGAAACTGTTTAATTCTTCAACCTCAAACAGCCGGCTACTCGTTTCAAACAACTCGTCATTGGTATCCATTGCCATTATCGGCCAACTCATTCGCACCCCATCCACGCATATTTGGAGAAAAATTATTATACTTCACCTCTGTAGCAGCTGGCAGCAGATTCTTCGGAGAAAAAGATTGAAGGCGGCTCGAGGGTAATGAGCATCAGATAGGTAATTCCGCAATTAGTGTAGTGTTTTGTAAACGACTGCATATACAATTACATTACTGCTAATGCAATTAACATGGTCATTTTAAACTTTCTGATTTGTTATATTGTACTATTTGTATACACATTTAAGAACATACAATGAATTACTTGAATTTGGATTGCAATTTTTTTCACTCGTTTCGTCATTTTCCAGATATCAACGTCAGAAGCGAAGATTGACAATATTGTTATTTTACTATTCTAATTGATTTAGCATTTCCATATTGATTTATGAACACAAGTGCATTTTGTGTCTATTATATCAATTTATATTTTGTTTTCTCTTCAGTTTATTGAGGGAGACATTAATAGTGGAAACATATTTTAACACTGATTTGAAATGATCTACATGCACAATATATTTTCTAATATTGATCATGGAGCAAAAGATTAATTATATATTTGTGATAACAAATTTAATTTCCCAAACTAATTTCAATGTTTCATTCCATTAAATATTTACGACCGAAACAAGTTTATACTCTTATGAGTTGATCATTTATTATGCCAACCAATCAATTTGAACATAAAGCTCGCTGATTTGAACAAAATGAGAAAGCAAAGAGCGAGAAAGTGTGGCAGGGTGGGAGGAAAAAAGGCGGGAGGAAGGAAAGAAGGGAGGAAGGGATAATATGAGGGAGGGAGGGTGGAAGGAAAGAAGGAAAGGAGGGAGGAAGTAAGGAAGCAGGAAGGCAGGAAAGGAGGGAGGGAAGGAGGAAGGAAAAAAGGAGAAAAGGAAAGAAAGGAAAGGAAAGGAGAGGAAAGAAAAGAAACTGAAATAATAATTACACTGCTTGGATATTTTTCTTTCTCAATAATAAATTTTAAAATCCATGGCTGTTTCTAATATGCAAAGATCAAATAAATTCAGAACGTAAAATCATTTCTTTGACAGGTAGTATAATGTCAGTTACTACCAATCACAGATATACTTATTTCCTATGTATGCTTCCTCGCCGTGGCATTTTTCACTTTTAAAATAAAATTCCTCACACTCATTACATTTATTTCAAATTCTCCTTCCCTTGCTCAAGAAGTGAGGGTCAAGGTTTCCTCGTAGAGATGCGACTTCCTCTGATTTCAGATTCATGATGGTACTGATTTAGAAAGTATGTTCCGCACTGTGGGCTCGTTACACAAATGATTAACATACTTTAAAAGCATCACATGAAAGACACACTGCGCAGTAGAAACATGTGTTACCGTGCCATTAAAATTTAAGGTAATGCAACTTCGAACCTTGGAGAATTCCACGGTAAGATATTTGGTTGAAATTTATGACAGTTATTATCCAAAATAAAGGATTTGCATCAGGATAATCACACAATTGTTAACATTTCGAACGTTTGTTTGGTCCTGTAAAACGTCTCCAAAAATTAACTTAATGAAGATCAAATGACCATTTACATTGATCATTTGCACCCACGACTTAACGGCGATAATGGCGACAACCTCAAACCTGATTCCATTACATTTCACTGTAATGAAACAGGCGAGACTTTCTGCCAAACAACTGGGAATTTCAGAAATAGACTTAAGAATGTTAAATATATAAGAGGTCAGGAAATGTATAAGGGATACATATTTGTATATGTATTCAGACTATATCATTCTAACACAACACTTCAATAAGAACTCCAGGACCATAATAGATCCCGAAGTCTGGAAAAATAAAACTCTGGACATTCCTGAGAAGACCTTGGCGTGGTTACAGACGCATCAAATGATTGTTCAGGAATAGATTCAGGAATTCGTGGCATAAGACCAAGGTTGAAAAGTTTTTCCCCCCTGGGTGAATATGGACTGTTTTTGAAACAGAAATTTATGCTATCCTTGAATTCATAAACGAGAACATAATTAGAGTATCACTGGAAAACAGAATCTTATTTATTCAAATAATCAGCTTCACTTTAACTCATATAAATACCTGGCTATAGATGCATTGTAGGCAACGTAAAAGCTGATAAACTTGCAAGACAACCATCAGCTACATAATTCTCTGGACCAAAGCCGGTTTTGGGGACATCTCGATGTTGGACAAAAGAGGCTATGAGAAACGATAGCTTAACACCCTAGTAAATAGACATGCTGAACTATTTATTAGTGAACCATGTAAGAAAAGAGCTGAAAGTTTACTAAAACACAGCAGGCTTCAACTAAGAATAATTGCGTTTTCACAGCACAATAGTAGTACTTCGGGATAACTTAAAGGGAACTACCACTATACTCATACCTGTATTCGCTTGAGAGTTTGACGGCATCATCTTGTTCTATGTGGGACCTATGTGCCAAAAATTTAGTCTGGAGTATAGCTGGAAGTACCCGAAAATGAGTCCAGAATAGGTAGGGATATATAGACATAATAACACAGTATTGTACGGGAGGGATTGTTTACCCCTGACGAGCAGCGGTCTACATATGGCACACGTAAGGAACGCCGTCCCCATCACCCGCCACAGAGCTGACGAGGGATGTCCAGCAGCTACTTGCAAGTGGTCGTACGCAGCACTTCCCAGGCTTCAGTTTTGGGCGTTGTGGTTCTACTCCATAGCAGATTTTTGGTGCACATGGTTTATATACAGCAGGCATTATACCATCAAACTTTTCAGGTGCGTAGCGCTGTAAGTATAGTGATAGTTCCCTTTTTAGATTGCAGACTGTGCAAGAAAGAAACTGATACAACGTTACATTTTTATGCTTCTGTGAGGCATTGGCTTATAGAACCAAATAATTAGAACACATTCGCTATGTTCCTCAATTAGGGATATAGGTATAATATTAGATACAGGCAGCACAGTGGACAAGCCTTAGACTGAAGTGCGTTCAGAGAAATGGTGGAATCCTGTATCAAAGAAAGACAAGGCATACTATTTTATTAAATTTCACACATGCATTACATTAAGTTGGGAGGTTTCTGTTCAAATACAAAGCGGTTAATTACTAGCCTGAAAACGAGCGGCATGGCTCAGGCGGTTTCGTATGTGGCCCGCATTCCGGAGGCCCGGGTTCGATTCCCGTGGCCAATCTACCTGACCCATTGGTTTTTTCTGTGGTTTTCCCGGGTTGCCAGGCGAATGCTGTGTAGGTTAATTACATCCCCCGTATTTCCTGTAAATCCATTTCATCGCAATAACATTTCACATCATCTCTCTTCTGCTTGTCTCTTTCGGGTAGAAGTATAGGTGGGCGTCTTGGCGCTTACTTGGACCATTTCATAAAATTCTTATGGCTGATAGTCTGAGAAGGCTACTCATACCTCCGCCAGAAAATTCTGCCTTGAATAATGCAAGCTGCATGACTAATGCTTCAGATCTCATTCAGAATACAAAGTCCATATAGACCATATATTTGGTCCATATAGACCAAATGAGATGAATAATTAGTATCCGTTTGATGGCTTGCAAATTTACCAATGTGAAATATCAGCAACTTGATCTGTTTGGTTTAAAGTAAAGATCTACGAATCCAGAATAAAATACTTCAGTTCTTAAAATCATTTGCATGACACTGAGGTTTCATTGTTTCTTTTTTTTTTTTTTTTTTTCAGAAAATTCTGTACTACGGTATTCATTGCTTTTGTGACAGTGACTACTGTTGAAGATTATGCTTTCTATTACTAGAGTGCTGTGATTATCAGAAAATATAATTTTGTCGCCTGATCTACAACTGCACAACTACGTCCGCTTTATCTTGACACTGGCACCGTAGACAATAAGTGGCATTAATGGTCAATGATGACACAAATTATCCTAGAGTGCTTCACACCGAAAGTTTCCTGACAGTCTTATTTTCAAGATCAGGAAAACACAGGACAACCCTGGTGAATAACACACCAAAATGGAGCTACAACGCGAGTCCGCAAGCTCAGATGCAAGCATTTCAACTTCTAATATTCTTAAGTCTTACTGAAGGCAATGAAGTTTCAAAACTAGATTTTAAAAAGTTGTTCTTGGGTTCAGTACGGTCAAATAGGCAAACAAACAACTATGTGCTTCCTCTTGGATTAGCTGGTGACGCCGATTAGCAAGATTAGAATATTCATGATCACGTTTGTTATGATGATGAAAAAGTCCTTCAAATTCTGAAGTAACAGCGACATTAAAAATTACGTAATTATGTTAACTTGTTTAATTACATGGCAGTAAGTCTAAATGTATTCTTATTTGAAATAGTAGAATCGAAAATAGCATTTTTAGAAATTAAAATCCGTATTTCCATATTACAGTATTAGATTACATTCTTAGATTTTACAAATATTCTTAAATCATGGCCACCAGGTGGCCCAGTGGTTGGACCACTCGACTCTCACGAAAGCGGCACGGGTTCGATCGTAGGGGACCGCGTGTGAGATTTGTGATGGACAAAGCGGCGTAGGGGCGGGTTTCCTCCGGGTGCTCCGGTTTCCTCCGCCATCTCATTCCACCGATACATTTCATGTATCATCAGTGTCACCACCTGCGGCGGCGCAAGTAATAAACGAGGGCTTTAAACACTAGGTACACAAACAAATATTCTTAAATTACTGGCTACGGCCTAGTAATGTGACATTTGAAATATTTGAAAGAGCAACGTATACTATTACTTCCAATGTAGTGTTTATTATTATTATTATTATTATTATTATTATTATTATTATTATTATTATTATTATTATTATTATTATTATTATTATTATTATTATTATTATTATTATTATTATTATTATTATTATTATTATTATTATTATTATTATTATTATTATTATTATTATTATTATTATTATTATTATTATTATTATTATTATTATTATTATTATTATTATTATTATTATTATTATTATTATTATTATTATTATTATTATTATTATTATTATTATTATGATTATCATTATGATTATGATTATTATTATTATTATTATTATTATTATTATTATTATTATTATTATTATCATCATCATCATCGTCGTCATCACCACAATCATCGTTTCTGTTTTCATCCTATTTAATTATCTACTGTTTGAAGTAGATCTAAATTATCTACTTTGTAAATGTTTCTGGAGTGCATCGTGCTGAGGAAGAGACTTTAGTTTAGTTACTTTATATATCTACGATATAGCAGCCTCGTAGGTTATTGGCCAACATGAATATAAAGGTCTCCTAAAGGTGGATATACGACACTGAAATTACCGAAATTTGAAATTTTCAATCTATAAAGCTGAATATTTTATCAAATATTTTATCAACTGAATTGTAGCTAAATATTAATTTACATTGTTTTATATTTTGAGAAAGTGTCCCAAGCGACAAACATTAGAATATTTGAACATTTAAATGTTGCACATTATTCCTCAATTATAGTTCTTTATATAAGGGATAAATAGAGGAACAAGGATCCCCTAACACCACGACAGTGCTACAACTAAGGAAGTTAAAGAAGAAGATATTAGGGATAAAATCTGGTGTAAAATTAAAGTATTCCCTGCGGAAAAACAATAAAGAACACCATTCTTTCATTTTCCTAAAATCAACCATTTATTAAATTTTTCAGTTCCCAAATCCAAATCTACAATTAATGTGAACCAAAATACCCTTTAGGTATCTTTATCCAGCTTCAAAGAAAATACACTGAAAATAATAAATAAATAAAAAAATCAATTACATGACGGGGAGCATTTTAAGGGGCCAAAAAGGTATAAAAGCGAGATTGTAGAAAACCAGTTTTTTTAAATTTTCAGGTACTATTTGCACATACCTGTGTGCACATGTTCATCACTTTTAAACATTTAAATAGCAAGAAATGCGAAATCGCAACTGAATTCCGAATCTACAGTGATTGACGGTTTTTTCCAAATAAAGTTTTAAAAGCTTTACTTTCTTCTTCAAATGCCATTGAAAGTTCAGTACCGGGTATGCACACTTACAGGAAAATAAAAGCATTAAAGAAACTTGTTGGGCTTGCACATTCAAAACTATGGTTCTATAGAGGTCTTTTATTGGAGAAATTTAGTTAAAGAAGCAATATCAATTTTAAAATATATTACATAGATTTTGTCTCACAAAGATTGTGAATTTGAAACCATACCTCATATTTTATCTAAAGCGAGTTTGTTTTCCTCGGTAACAATTGTACTATAATTTTTACTTTTTATGGAACTACCAAGTAAGTATATGCTTTATCTAAATAAAACAAGCAAATTCATGCATGGGATACACTATAGAACTAATACTCCATAACTACTAAGTCAAGACCTATCTAATAAACTAATTTCCAATGTGCAAAATGAAGCTGACTGAAGTATCTTACTTGGTAATCCATCTAAAAAGAGCTTGCAGAGAATAACGTCGTCTTCTCGACCGAGGTTTGTCCTCCATGTTTGGTATCTGTTGAAGTTTACCATCCACCCACAGTTGCCTTTCCGCTCGTACTGCCCTTCATTGTGACCACAGTAGCCACCGGAAACACGGTTGCCTCCCATATTATCACATTCACCCATCAATCACAGAATCCGCTCGGATAATTCTTTTCAATAGAACAGTTTTAATATCAAGCTACGTGCGTGAGTTACGAGTAATATGGGTGTATGATTTAGCAGGAAGAACACATTTGTTTGGGCCTATTTATCAAACTAAGTTTCATAACTGTCCGTTGGCAAACCAGGAGAGTGAATCGCCTACTATTCGGATTTGAAATCCACCTGTATATTTGTAATACTGACTTCAAAATAACCACAGTCAAATGAATTTCAAGCAATCGTCCATTTAAAACAAAACAAAACATAGATATTTTATAATTAAATTGATTTAAAATGTTGGAAAACAAAGTAGATAGTATCCAATAAGGGTATATTCTCAAAGAAGAAAGAGTTACTATTTTATATTACTAATAATAAATGTAATTTGGTTGCAGAAAAAAAGATCTTTTGCTTTGATTTTCACCTTCTCTGCTGCTTATCTATAAGTATAGGAGCCCGTCTCGGTAGCTAAATAGTAGTGTGTCTGCCTCACGTCGACGAGGTCCCGAGTTCGAATCTCGATCAGCGTGATTATCTGGATAAGGCTTTTCTCGAGGTTTTTCCTTATCTTGAAAGACAACTGTCAGGTAAATCTAAGCTGTATGGACCTTGGGCTCATTTGAGCATCATTTCACCCGTTTCATTCATCGTCCGATATGACTTAACGTTGGAGGACGCAAATTTAAAAATGTATAGGAAGTATTGTATTCCACCCAAAAATTACTATTTCATCAGAAATAGATGCTTTGAGATTTCCTGACTCCCCCCCCCCCTCTCCCTCCCCAAAGCATTTTTATAAGAAGGTACGCGTATGTGCCTGTGTTACTACGAATAGCATAACTCAAAAACGAAAAACTGTATAAATATCAAACTTCGTATTCAAGTTTAGTATTCTCCAAAGCAGCAACTCAAAGATTTTCAAGAAAATATCCACCTCAATTTACTCTTTATGTACAAGATTATTCAAAAATGACTCTAAAATTTGATTAAAATACCCCATACCTACTCATTAAAGATATTTACATGACAAATAAAATATGCACCTTAAAGTTTTTTTGTTTTTTTTTTTTCAATTTACGTCCTCGTACGTAATTGCGAGTGTAGTGAAATTGTAACGGACGAACTGGTGAATCGTAATTTTGTGCATTACGTAATTCTGTGTAACTGGCAAGAGTTTAACTGTAAGTAGGTGGAAATAAAGAACATTTTTGAGTGGTGCAATTGGACTTTTCATTTCACGAACCCACAAAGTCACACTGGTGTCAGAAGTGGGTTGATAACATCACCGAACATTACAACCATGGACGCGGCATTGGAAAAAAATTGGGAGAAGATGATGGAAATGAAGTCCGAATTAACAGAGAAGACGGAAGCGGCAAACAACAACTTGGCCGCGAAGATGAACGAGTTAACAACAAAAACAGAAGCGGCAAATAACATCTTGGCCGCAGAGTTGAAACAAATGAAGACGGCCAACGACAACATCACCGGGAAGATGGAAGAAATTAAGGCCGAATTAAAAGCGAAGACGGAAACGGCTAACAACAACTTGGTCACGACAATGACTGCAAAGATCGCCGAACTGACCACGGAAATGAAGGTGGCGAACGAGGCTCTCGCCGCCAAATTTGAAGAACATTTGGCCGGCGTGAGGGATGACGTGACGGAGCTGGGCAAGCGGATGGGCCAAGTGGACGAGCGCGTCGAGGACCTGGCAAGCCACGTTAACGACCTGGAAGGGAAAGCCGACAGCAGCGTCAAGTCCCTGAACGCCATGGTGGAGGACGTCGTCGGCAGGAGGTTGAAGGATTTGAAGGCCGACGCACCGGGACGCGACATAACATCGGCGCGCGTCAAACCTCCGAAATATGACGGCGCGTCAACATTTGAGGTCTTCCGCCGCCAGTTCGACACAGTGGCCAAGCACAACAGATGGTCACCGGAGGAGGAGGCCACACAGTTAATAGCTAGCCTCCAGAGACGGGCCGCGGAAGTCCTAAACGCGGTGCAGACAACGGCGGTGCCCAAGGACATCTGGGAGGCCCTGGAGAATCGCTTCGGGAACCACCGCTTAGCCGCAGCATACCGCAGCCAGCTAAAGGCAAGGTCGCAGCAGCCGGGGGAGACGCTGCAGGAGTTTGCCATAGCGATTGAGCAGCTGGCTAGCAAGGCCTTGGTTGACCTGCCACTTGAGTTCGTATCCCGGGAAGCCGTCTATAATTTTGTCGACGGGGTACGGGACACGGAGATTCGTCAGCGCCTAATGCTCGGCCTATATAAAACCATCCACGAGGCGCTGACAGCGGCATTAAGGATGGAGGCGGCCAAAGTAACATCTATCCCGACGTCGAGAACGAGGAGTGTCCGCTACGCCGGAGACAGAAGACCAGCTGAGGGACGCCGGCGAACACCTAGTGGCCTGTGTTGGGGGTGTGGAGAGCCCGGACACCTGCAGAGAGACTGCCCACACCAGGAAGGGCAGCTGGAAGAACGAGTAAGGCCCGGCGTGGAGAGGGGCACGTCGGCGCCATTACCACCATTCCCTCGAGTGACACTGTGCGCCGTCAGCCGGCGTATGGATGACAGCCTCATCGCGGACGGTTGGGTGAGAGGGAAGCCGTGCCGCGTGCTGGTGGACACTGGGGTAGCCGTGACCATCATCAGACCTGACGTGGCGAAGGGTTTGCCGACGAGGAAGCTGAGCCGACCATACGAGTTTGTCACGGAATCGGGCGACACCTTGCCTGTGGAGAAGGAGGCCCTGCTGGAGATGACCTTGGGGCGGAGTGCCGTGCGTCTGTGGGTGTTCGTCGCGAAGGTGGCTGAGGAGGTGATTCTGGGACTGGATGCCCTCAAGAGCCACGAGGCGACGGTCGACATCGGCAGGAAAGTCCTGCGGCTCAACGGAGAAGAGGTTATACTCCGTCAGCCCAAAGAGAACCTTTGAATCTGCAGGGTCGTCTTGGACGAAGACGTGGTTGTCCCCGCGAGGAGCGAGGTGGTGGTGATGGCGCGACCAGAAGGCCAGACAGCAGGTTGGGTCCAGAGGCTGCAGGAGTACGACTTCACCTCGAAGCATCGTAGAGGGAAGAGCCATGGTAACGCAGACGCCATGTCCCGAAGACCCTGTCCGGAAGAGTGCGACCAGTGTACAAGAGTGGAGGAGAAGGAGCGTGCCGCAGCAGTCCGAGTAGTCACGGCAGTGCCTACGGATGGCTGGGATAGCGCAGGCCTGAGGAGGGAGCAGCTGGCGGACGCAGACTTGGGGCCACTCTTAAGGGAAGTGGAGGCAGGGACGAGACCAACCTGGGAGGACATCGCACCGAGGAGCGCAACCTACAAGTCGTACTGGGCCCAATGGGACTCGTTGAAGACCAGAGAGGGCGTGCTGTTCCGGGTATGGAATCACCCGATGGGAAGACGCAGAGAGAGCAGTTGGTACTTCCCCGGAGTAAGGTACCGGAAGTCTTGGAAGAAGTGCACGCCGGTACTTCAGGAAGACACCTGGGAGCGAACCGAACGATTGACAAACTACGGCAGCGCTACTACTGGCTGAGACTCCGAGCAGATGCTTAGAGATGGTGCCGTCAGTGTCACGTGTGCGCGGCGAGTCGTGGCCCCCAGACTAGGAGCCGGGGTGGCATGCAGCAGTACAACGTCGGAGCGCCATTCGAACGACTCGCCGTTGACATTGCTGGACCGTTCCCTGTTTCCGAACGAGGCAACAAGTACCTAATGGTGGTTGTGGACTACTTCACCAAGTGGCCGGAGGTGTATGCCATCCCAAATCGAGAGGCAAAGACAATCACAGACTGCCTCGTGGAGCAAGTGTTCTGTCGATTTGGGGTGCCGTTAGAGCTACACAGTGACCAGGGTACCAACTTTGAGTCCAACCTAATGAAGGAGGCACTACAAAGGCTTGGGGTGAACAAGACTCGCACTACGCCTCTACATCCCCAATCGGATGGCATGGTCGAAAGGTACATCAAGACCTTAGAGGAACACCTGAGGAAGGTCGTGGCCAGCCATCAGCGAGACTGGGACGTCAAGGTGCCACTGTTCTTGCTGGCCTACCGCTCGTCTACACACGACACAACTGGGATGACGCCAGCCAGCTTAATGTTCGGCCGAGAGTTACGCCTCCCTTGTGACCTGGCTTTTGGAAGCCCTCCGGAAGCGAAACAGCCAGCGACCGAGTATGTGGAGAACTTGGTGGACCATCTCCACGACATGCACGAGATGGCTCGCCAGAACATCCAGAAGGCGAGCGACCGCATGAAGACCAGGTATGACAGGCAAGCCAACAGCCAAGGGTTCCAGCAAGGTGACCTGGTCTGGTTGTACCGTCCTACCTGGACCAAGGGACGCTGCCCGAAGCTCCAGCAGCCCTGGCAAGGACCGTACCGAGTGGTGAAGAGGATTAACGACGTGGTCTACCGCATCCAGAAGGTTCCCCGAGGGAAGATGTTGGTGGTACACCTGGATCGCCTGGCACACTACGATGGTGCTGTTCGGGACGACCAGCTTTGAGGAGGGAGCAG
>CM060950.1:102447596-102465096 GCA_030765055.1 Mantis religiosa
GGATTGAATAAAATGATGCAACGAGGGCAGTTCATTTGTTTAGAAATCGAATGAGAACCCTCAGTTGTAATTTAAGTATGCAGTATTATATCTAAACATGCATAAAAGTAATATTTGTCCATTGATTTACCACTTTGGATATGAATGCGTTGAAGTGTGCAAATGATGTTAAGCGGAATGTTAATATTAGAAGTTTCTCTGATCAACCTCGCAACATCAGAACTCCTTACGTCCGCTCTGGCGAAAACGAAACTATATATTACAAAACAGATACAGAAAAAATTCAAAATTCTCTGCTACCAACCGGTTCATATTACCATAAATGTGAACATACCATAAATATACTCCCCTCCCTTTTTGCAATGATTGCTAACCACTCGTTACACATTTTCATAGCTTGTTAATAATTTCAGTAATAATTTCACGTGCTGGAAAATTTATGTTTAACCTTAATGCATGTCATCCTGAATATTAGGCAAATTATTAAGCATTCTATTATATTAATTTTATAAGGTATTAATTTACTGAGGAAATCCTGATATGCCATAAAACTTCTGTGCAGTTGCAGTTTTCCTCTCCTCGCCGGGAAAACGTATATAACGAGGTGCGTGTCCAGCAATTGCCCCTTAGACATTGCTGATAATGCGGCTTACTGATATCTGACTTATATCGTGCAGGTTAGATTACCAATTTATACATTTTTTAACGCGTGGTATGTCTTGCCGCTGCTTGTAAGTCCTTCATGGAAAATATTTCTTCCAATGCTTCAGTCTGGGAATAGCTTGTATAATATGCTCCCATTCCTCATTGACATCCTGTCTTATTTCTTGTTTTTGTAAATAATTCTTCCAATTCTTCAGCCTGGGAATAGCTTTTATGATATTCTCCCATTCCTCACTGATATCCTGTCTTATTTCTTGTTTTTGTAAATAATTCTTCCAATGCTGCAGCCTGGGAATAGCTTGTATAATATTCTCCCATTCCTCATTGACATCCTGTCTTATTTCTTGTTTTTGTAAATAATTCTTCCAATGCTTCAGCCTGGGAATAGCTTGTGTAATATTCTCCCATTCCTCATTGACATCCTGTCTTCTTGTTTTTGTAAATAATTCTTCCAATGCTGCAGCCTGGGAATAGCGTATATAATATTCTCCCATTTCTCATTGACATCCCGTCTTATTTCTTGTTTTTGTAAGTAAGCAGATAACCGTCTTATATATATATATATATATATATATATATATATATATATATATATTTTATGCTCTCTTCTTGTAATAGGTATATTTTGAATACTTCGTCATTCATTCTTTCATGACGTTTCATTTTCCTCCATCTTGTCAAATGGTGTATTTTGGATACCAATAGATAGTGATCAGTTGATATATCACTTCCCCGATATACTCTTACATATTTTACTTGTGATGATGGGTTTTTTGTTCGTAATAACGTAATCGATTAATGATCTACATCCTCTTGCGTTCCAAGTAAATTTATCGATGTCTTTTTTCCTAAAAAATGTATTCATTATCTTTAATTTGTTAAACGTTGCAAACTGTCTCAATTTTACACCGTTAGTATTTGAAGTATCTTCACCAAATGTACCTATGGCATCTTTAATCGGTAGTTTACCTACTCGGGCATTCAAATCTCCTGAAATTATAAGGTAGTCACGTTTGACATATTTACTGACTTCCTTACTTAGTTCTTAATAGAATGTCTCACTATCTTCTTTTTTACCCTCTTCAGGGGCATATACTCCTATTTCTGTAAAATAGCCTCTAGATATTTTAAATCTGACACTTAATATTCTGTCATTTATATAAGTGTAGGAGTCTATCTTGTTAGCCCAATTTTATCTATAATTACTGCAACTCCACGGGCTGCTCTTTGTTGTTTACTAACTCCACTATAAATCAAGGTGTAGTCTCCTATATTTTGCGTCCCTTTAACTTTCTTTTTCGTTTCTGTTAGAACCACTATATTAGTATTTCTTTCTTATAGTAGGCCACGCCGTGGCTCAGTGGTTAGACCGCTTGGCTCTCACCAAGGCGGCCCGGGTTCGATCCCAGGTGACCGCAAAGTGAGATTTGTGATCATTTGTATCATCGCCTGCGGTGCCGTATGTAGTAAAAGCGGGCGTTAAACACTACACATTTCATTTCATTTTTTCTTATAGTTCTTTAATAACTTCTACCTCCTTATTAGCTAAACCATGAACATTCCAGGTTTCCAAGTGTAGTTTATGCACATTAACATGTTGAAATTAATATATATATATTGGAAAAAGGAAACTCTAGAGGAGACGCCGTCAAATACAAAACAATGGATCCTGTTAAAGGTGAACAATTCATGTTGCAGAGTTCGTGAGCTGCACTTCCAGTTAGTTATCTTTTATGGCACATGCAGGGCGGATTTGACATAGATCAAGCAGGAAAGAGCAACGTGAGCTAAAAAGTAACAGGTAATCCTAGGACAACTAAAGCAAGCATGAATCCAAAAGTAGTAAAAAGCATATTTAGAATTGTAATTTTTTTTCCAATACACGGTACGACTTCCCGCTATTGGTAGGTTCTGCATGGAAGGTAATTCTTCTGATGCTTCGTGCCTACCCATACCTAGATATAAATAGGATAAATCTACGATAGCTTTGAGAAGCATTTACCTTTGTTTTTATCGATTTTTATCACGTGAGTAAGCTGGCTTTTTTTATTTCACCCTTATGTCTGAAAATGCTAAACTGGTGTTGGGGCTGTTTGAGTCTGGAACCGAACCATATACTTTCCACACTTTTGACATTTGTCCATGGTTGCAAAAAGCAAACAATAAAATAAGTGACCAGACCGACAAAGAACTGTCTGATATTTTATGTTGATCAGCATGCTGATATATCGTAACCACATAACTGAATAAACAGTGCAGTGTATTTATGGAAGTTATTAACCCTAATGTTAAATAGACTAATGTCGCTGTGACACTCACAATTTTATTGTCCTTATTGGAGACCTATGCTACTGGCAAGTATAGAGCACCATAGTAAAATTCAGATTTACACTTTATAAATGTTTGTAATACTTGATACGTCTTGACGCTGCTTGTGGGTCCTGTCTGGAAAATAATTATTCTTATTCTTCAGGCTGCGGATAGCTAGAATAAATGCGATAAATCTGCAATAGCTTTGAGAGGCTTTAGCATATGTATATTTTTATAGATTCTTATCACACTATTAACCCATCAACAGTGCAGTCGATTTATGGAAGTTGCTAACGCCAGTGTTTAATAGACTAATGTCGTTGTGACACAATTTTATTGCACTTATTGGATACCTAAAATACTGGCAAGTTCAGAGTTGCAGTGCTGCCCTCAGCTCGTTGGCAATGTCCCTCAGCTCCTGCAAGGTGCGAGATTCGGGCTTATGATAGTCATCCATTTCTCAACTCTTGAGCTCTCCACTACCTTCCTCTTCGAAGTCTAGCAGCAAACAACCTGCTGTCAACTAAAGCTTAAATAAAGCTCTCAACTGGCATACTAGCTTATCATACAACGCAGCAATTCCCGATTTGTCATTTTTGCGAGTTGTTTTTTGTATTACTAGATTAATAAGCACCCTATTTTAATACTCAATCAGCAGATCTTCACGTCCAAACCTGTTCGTCAGAGTTTCTATCACTTTAGGGCAATTCTCTGTAGTGGCCGGGAAACTGTTGATCGGCTCCCTAGCTCTACTATTTGGCTTTGTACTTTGTACTAAATATTGAAATTTGTCTTCTGGTTCAATTTCGTTATCTCCGTGGATTCTTTTAAACATGCTCCAGAATCCTAACCAATCCTTGACTTCACCACCATATTGGTGTAGCTCCAACTTCGGTAAATAGTAAAAGTTATAACAATTTTACAACTGGTGCTACAATCCAAACTTTAAAGATATAATTATAAAACAGATATTTCTATCGGCGTTCCAACGTAGTAAAAGTTCCATAGAGCACTCAGCTACAAAGTTATCAGCTGCCTTTAAAACTGATCATGACAAAAGATGTTATGTTTGTTGTAGGCGGATTCATCAACACCTGCTTATGGAAAAACTTGCTATTAATTTTGGGTTAAAACTGTAGTTGGATATATGTTCTATAATTGTCCAAGGTTTTATATTGTTCTTCTTGGAAACAAGGATAATGAAAGTTTGGCAGTTTTCACAAGATAAACGTGGAAGGAAGGACAACTTCAAATCCACTAAGAACATCTAGATGTATCTGAATCGTTTGTCAGAAATGGAAAAATAAGACAGCGGTTAATCCATTTAATGAATCACTTTAAACTGCGCAAGTGGATTAGATGTGTTGCTTTCAAATTCTGGGAAGGCTTTTACCACAAAATCAAATCATATCATGTGAAAATTCATGATGCACTCCTCGAAGCGAATACAGAAAATTAATATACAGTTGCTACATGTTAAGCGAGCGTATCAAAGATGTGCCCAAAGTACAGGGCGTCTCTAAAGTCACTGCTCATTTCAAAGAAAACTTAGATACTTGTTTCTTAGTGCAAGATGTTTACCACAGAAGAACGGGTTGCCATTGTTTGTGCACGGGTACTCTGATTGTCATATGAAGATGCCAGAGCGGAATTTACCCGTAATATCCACAAACCACACATTCGTCTGCTTGTGAACAAATTTAAGCGTACCGGCAGTGTGTGTGATGAGACACGTCCTGGACGACCACAGTTACAGTAAGTGTGAGCATGGACCGGTGACAGACGAACTGGTGAATTGTAATTGTGTGCATTACGTGATTCTGTGTAATCGGCAAGTATTACGACTGTAATTCGGTGGAAATAAAGAACATTTTTTAATGGTGCAATTGGACTTTTAATTTCACGAAACCACAAAGTCACAATAGTCATATCGGCGGCCGTTCTCCTTATGGAACATACCGAAGGTATTAACTCGTATTCGTTGGGTTTTAATCATTAGATCACACCGACATTCGCACTCATACTTCCGGAAAGGTATCTAAATTATTTCTGATGTGCGTAACCTTACCTTAGTAAATAAATTTTCATAATAAGTTTAAAAGATTGCACGTTTATATTATGCAATAAAGAAACCTTTTTTATAATTTCTTTTATTGATCGATCAACAGTACAATGCTTTACAGATCAGAGTGAAAAGAAGGTAACAGTACAATAAGAACCGCCCCCTAACTACATTAAGCTAGAACTCCAATAATAATATTCTCTGAGAAATTATGTCAATATTGAAGATGTAAGACAGACATCAAGCACTAGAATCACTCGAATCAGATGTATTACTTAGAAGCAGGCCCTGTTGTAGTCTCCTCTTCAAGCGTGAGGGCTGGCGCGTGCGGACACCAATGTTATAATGCACAGCTCCTGGAACTTCTTGCAGCGTGGAAAAGAAACGACGAGGGATCCTGCGAATGTAGTCGTGAAGAGGTAACAGTCCTAGTTCGTGATGGAGCTGCTGATTACGGATGAACCATGGAGCGTTGCTAGCGATGCGCATGAAGCGATTCTGTATGACCTGAAGACGACGCAGAGGACATGTGTGTGCGGGCCCCTACACTTGGCAGGCATATGTAATAGGTGGACGAACGAGTGATTTGTAGAGAAAAAAGAAACCAAAATTACCTGCTTGTACAAAAATGTAATTAACCGTTACTCTTGTATACTTTGACGTCATTTGACCTTTGTGTCCCTGTAACAGCATCTCTTGCAGTTTTGTGCTGACCTTAATAGAAGTCGAATAACTTTACTGATAGTTTTAAACGTTATCTTTTTTAAATATACTTTTTTTTAGGAATCAAGGTTCTAAAACATTTTTCTTAATGTACAAAATAACATTTCCGTAACAACCATAGTTCAAATGATTCTTGTCGGTGTTGCCAACGTAAACGTTTTGATCTAATGTCTCTTCACAAAGCCGGTTGTATTTCTTTTGTGATTAGCATACACACAGATTGTTGTCCGGTGGGGGTTAATGTATTTCCCCTTTTAACAGACCAAAACTCCTGACCATGGCTTCCTTTTGAAGGAAGGTAAATACTATGCTCCCGTGTTATATTTTCACGGCACGTAAACATATCTAAATTTGATAAATAGACCTAGCAGGAAAGGTAAGCAGTCTTTACTCCAAATATAGAATGAGACAAAGAAGAAGCATAGCAGTTCTAGGTCGTTATTTAATTAATTACACTTTATTTGCACTCACAGGAAATTACTTATATTATATCAATGGAGGTAGCAAACGCAATGAAAGTTACTATTCTTTTATCAAACTAGGTCCCGTGTATTAAAGGTAATGAGAATTTATTGCACATATTAAGTATCTGCAGAATATCGAGGTATCGGGTTTCCGTCGCTAGAAGGAATAAAGCTAAACGCCCGTTGTATAAGGATAAATCCCAAACAAATTGGTTCGCCCCGAGAGATAGAAGCTATATCCCAGCTTAGTGCTGTTAACCTGAACTTGGCAAGTTCCTTATTTCAGAGGTTCAATTTGTTGCATAACACATCCTTCCACGCGACTTTATGGTTTGTCGTCGTGTTCTTTATATTTTGTTTTCACTAACCTTTACCGATACTGCACTTCCTCTCATATTCAATCATCCTTTGCACCCCAAAACACTTTCTACAAACTAATCCTGTGACTGGATGGAAGATCACGTTCTCACCTCCTCGCCAGAACTGACATGGCCGCACTGCGCAACAACCTTAATGCTCGGCACGCACGAAACATAAATATATAAACCTTCACTTGTTCTAACAAAGGGCTCGTAGTATGTGGACACTATCATGGATATAACGGAATGTCAGAAATTGAACTATGGCGAAGGGAAGAGATCTGCAAAATGTGAGGGTAAATTGATTTTACTTGTTTATTTAAACTACAACCAACTGCGTTACCCAATATGAAACAATCACGCGTAAGAGTCTTGGATATCAACAAAGCAATTTCCTCTTCTTAGGTTATTTTTAGTGGTCTGGAAAGAAATATTAGAGTAATCTTGTGTGCAGAGTTTTCATATTCGTAGTGATAAACTAAAAGGGACAGTACAGGAATTTCGCAATGCCACGTACACCGGAAATTCATGAATTTGTGAATTTGTGGTAATAAGTTTGATCCGGTCTGGTATTTTTTTAATTGAACCTGCAGTTTTGAAATTTTAGGTACATACCTATGGATGTGCTTCAACATACAACAATGGAACAGTGAACATTAAGTTGTGTTCATCCAATATGAAGCAATTTGTCATACAACTTCCTTGCTTGATCTGTTGAATGAAGCTTAGTCAGTTTCTTGTCCTACGATGTCCGTCCCCAAGTCGTGTTCTGAGGTACTCTACCCGATGTCACGTGCTATCGTGCCATGTGCTTGAGAGCAAAGAAACGTCCTCTTTACTTCGTTTAAGAGTTAACATGCATTTCAGATAAATCAACTCTGTTGCGTAATATATTTAATTAAAACGGTTACGGAAATATAAATTTGACAATTCTCTTCCAACATATAAAGGTATAACACCATATTAAATAAACCAGAGACCTACCATGTATACTTATGCTTCCCTTGACGAAAAGGTCTTCGTCCAGAAGCTAACACAGGAAGGTATAACCAATGCCAAATATGAGCAGAGTGGTACAGGATATATAATACATTTAGTAGGTGAACAGAGCTGAGGCTTTCTCTTTTCTTGAGATTCAGATTCATTCAACTACCTTATTTCTCTTCTTCTGTAGTGCTGCGCGGATCCTCATCAGAGGTAAAGGAGCAAACTTAAACTATTTAACAGGGAAACAGGTAGATAACGAGGTACCCATGGAGAAAATTATGAAGGTGTGCGGCAACACCAAACACTAGGTTAAGGAGTGCCCCTTTCAGAAATGCCTCACTAAAAATTTGTGGATCTGTTCTAAGAATTATTTATTTTACACTATCATGACATACAGGTTAATATAAATATATCTCGTTATCCCTTCCTTAACCAGGAGATTAGTCCCTCGGATATTAAATTACCAACAGTAGAAATTTATAAGCATAGGCGCCAGGCCAGAAACAAGAAGTACATTTATACAAAATTCTACCATGGTAGAAAAGGACCACTCACCACATGCCGCCGGAGCCCGCTTACATCGAACTAACTCCAGGGCACCTAGCTACATATGAGTAAAGCTCGGTTTAAGCACCTCAGCGCCTCAAAAGGGAACACGGCGGTACGCTGCTCGAGAGCCCGGCCGGCAAAGTAGCGAGCGGACGGCTCAGAGCTACACCCCAAGTGACTTTGGCTTCTCGAAGGCGTTGCTGAGAGAATTTCTTCCTTATTTAAGACATCCCTTTCCAATATTTACCTCAAACTACCATCATGTATGACAAACATACAGTTCTCATCCAAAAGAAAATTAAATACTTAGGAGTAACTGACAGAAAGACCCATAACAACCACACACTATAAACAGAAAAACCAAGGGGGCAAAGTCGCAACCAGCTACCCTATCCGTCTTCAATCACCACCAAGGAGTTGAGAATCTGTGGTGTAGACCAAGGTGATAACTATGAGTACAGCAATACGTTCAATACACGTGCAGTTTTTATTTTCAGTTGGCTTTCCTAAAGACTGTCGCGTTGCCATTTAATCATTTGGGATCACGCCAATTTTTCTAAATTTACTGTTTTTGGGCATCTTTATTTACACCTAAAATATTGTTTTAAATTTTTAACATGGAAAAACGACGGAACCAGCCATGAAGGTAGGAATTACTTATTATTAACCGCAATTTGCGCTTCTGTTGTGAGCTATTCTTTTCAAAATCAGTGTAGGTTTTGAAGCAAATTATTTCTTATAAAAGGCACAAAAAGGTTTTAGACGTTGATTATAATAGTAAATAATTTGGCATACTATCCAAATTTATTACACCCATGAAGTGTTTAAGTAAATTTTCATACACTTAAATGATTGCATTTTAATTGCAATAGCGGATTATGAATTCAATGTTATTCAAGTGTAAAAAAAGTTAAGCTACGCTGTACTGCGAGTTAAATTTCTGTTTGAGTATTGCGCTAAAACCTCTCAACAGAAATGCCTTTTTTGTGTTTATATAACTACTGTATCTTTGAAATTCTGTTTTAAAACTACCATAAAATATAAATTGTTGCAAAAAGTTACTACATATTTCTTCCTTACTAAATTGACTGCTGAAGTGAGCTTTACCGCGATTTCATTATTAGGAGTTGGACTTTTAGTTGGAAAACCCTCATTTTAGGCTTTATGTGTGCTTAAAGCGGTTGTTTCGGGCTTGCTTCGTGGAACAGAATGTGCAATAAATTATTTTACGTTTATCTTAGTTTAGTGACATTCGATAGCTTTTCTTACAAAATTTTACATTATCAAACTAATATGCAAAAAACACAGGAAAACTAGGTCACTGCTATTTATGTTATTTTTCAAGGAACATTATACCACTGGAGAGTAGGACCCAGATGCTGTTGCATCTTATGTGCTATTTCATGAAAATCTGGGAAAATGAGAATGCAACATACGTAATTAATCAAATTGATACTTAATTTGTAGTAAACAGATCAGCAGCAACTTCATTTTCTTACAAGCGAAATAAAACACCTTGGGTGATTGATTTTGAGGTACGTGTATATAACACTCAGGTCCCTTATGTGACATAAGCAACACTTCTGGGAATCTGACCGGACCAACATATAGATTGGGAAGCCCCATGCAAAAATTATTAGTGAAGCTGATTGAACTCTACTTTCTACTAAGAACACTGGGAATTCGTAAATTTGTGAATTCGTCATAGTAAGTTTGATCCGCTGTAGTGTTTTTTTATTTATCCTGTAGATTTGAAATTTTAGGTACATACCTAACATAGCGTACCTTCCACGGACCCCGTTCAAGACATAAACCAGACATCCACCATGTGTGCTTATGGTTCCCTTGACGTAGAGGTCTTCGCCAGAGGCTAACACAGGAAGGTATAACCAATGCCAAAGTTGATCAGAGTGACACAGGATTGTTGCGAAAGAAAAGGAAATGTGTTTAGGTTGACAGGACAGTTAAAGCATTAATGTAAATAACGTTTGTGTTTTGTTGCGTTGGAAAAAAGAAACACGTATATTTGGATTGTAAGAAAATAAATGTATTGTTAGTTTTTGAAGCGAAAGTTTAATTTGGTTAATACCAGATCAGTGATTTAGTCCCTTAACGTAACACTTTGGTGACCCCGACGTGTAGTGATACGTTTTACAGGGTAAGCTGCAAAAACAGGGTAAGCCGATATGTGCATCATTTACGAAAACATGTAATGAATTGACTGAGAATTTGGCAAGCGAGCAAGCAGAAAGTGAAGCTACACACCTGATGCCCGCGAAGTTAGAGAGATTAACTGCTCAATTATCTTCTTTGGACGAGAAAATTGCATCCATGTTCTTAAAATAGTGCTTAGAATGTTTAGTGATTATTAAATAAGGAAACAACAAAGGAGAAAAATCAATACTTAATTATTAGATCATGTACATAAGTGGGAATAAAGATGAGTATTCACTTTTATTTTAAAACAGTGTTAAATTATTACATTTAAATTATATCTGGAGTATTAACACAGTAACACTTCAACATACAACAATGGAACAGTGCAAACATTAAGTTGTGTTCATTTAGTATGAAGCAAATTGTCATAAAACTTCTTTGCTTGATCTGTTGTATGAAGCTTAGTCAGTTCCTTGTTCTACGATGTCCGTCCCCAAGTCGTGTGCTGAGGCGACCTGCCCGACGTCACGTGCTACCGTGCCTTGTGCTTGAGAGCAAAGAAACCTCCTCTTTACTTCGTTTAAGAGTTAACATGCATTTCAGATAAATCAACTCTGTTGCGTAATATATTTAATTAAAACGGTTACGGAAATATAAATTTGACAATTCTCTTCCAACATATAAAGGTATATCACCATGTTAAATAAACCAGAGACCTACCATGTATACTTATGCTTCCCTTGACGAAAAGGCCTTCGTCCAGAAGCTAACACAGGAAGGTATAACCAATGCCAAAGTTGAGCAGAGTGGTACAGGATATATAATACACTTAGTAGGTGAACAGAGCTGAGGCTTTCTCTTTTCTTGAGATTCAGACAGATTCATTCAACTACCTTATTTCTCTTCTTCTGTAGTGCTGCACCGATCCTCATCAGAGGTAAAGGAGCAAACTTAAACTAATAAACAGGGAAACAGGTAGAATACGAGGTACCCATGGAGAAAATTATGAAGGTTTGCGGCAACACCAAACACTAGGTGAAGGAGTGCCCCTTTCAGAAATGCCTCACTAAAAATTTGTGGATCTGTTCTAAGAATTATTTATTTTACACTATCATGACATACAGGTTAATATAAATATATCTCGTTATCCCTTCCTTAACCAGGAGATTAGTCCCTCGGATATTAAATTACCAACAGTAGAAATTTATAAGCACAGGCGCCAGGCCAGAAACAAGAAGTACATTTATACAAAATTCTACCATGGTAGAAAAGGACCACTCACCACATGCCGCCGGAGCCCGCTTACATCTAACTAACTCCAGGGCACCTAGCTACATATGAGCAAAGCTCGGTTTAAGCACCTCAGCGCCTCAAAAGGGAACACGGCGGCACGCTGCTCGAGAGCCCGGCCGGCAAAGTAGCGAGCGGACGGCTCAGAGCTACACCCCAAGTGACTTTGGCTTCTCGAAGGCGTTGCTGAGAGAATTTCTTCCTTATTTAAGATATTCCTTTCCAATATTTACCTCACACTACCATCATGTATGACAAACATACAGTTCTCATACAAATGAAAATTAAATACTTAGGAGTAACTGACAGAAAGACCCATAACAACCACACACTATAAACAGAAAGTCCAAGAGGTCAAAGGCAACCAGCTACCCTATGCGTCGTCAATCCCCATCAAGGAGTTGACAAACTGTGGTCTAGACCAAGGTGATAACTGTGAATACAGCAATACGTCAAATACACGTAAAGTTCTTATTTTGAGGTGACTTTGCTAAAGACTGTCGCGTTGCCATTTAATCATTTCGGATCACGCCAATTTTTCTAAATTTACTGTTTTTGGCATCTTTATTTACACCTAAAATATTGTTTTAAATTTTCTTTTTATAATTTTTATAGTTTTATATTATTTAAATTTTTCAACATGGAAAAACGACGTGACCAGCCATCAAGGTAGGAATTACTTATTATTAATTGCAATTTGCGCTTCTGTTGTGAGCTGTTCTTTTCAATATCACTGTGAGATTTGAAGCAACTTATTTCTTATTAAAGGCAAAAAGCGGTTTTAGACGTTGATTATGATAGTAAACAATTTGGCATACCATCCAAATTTATTACACCCATGAAGTGTTTAAGTGAATTTTCATATACTTAAATGATTGCTATTTAATAGCAATAGCGAATTATGAATTTAATGTTATTAAGGTGTAACAAAAGTTAAGCTACGCTATACTGCGAGTTAAATTTCTGTTGTGAGTATTGCGTTAAAACCTCTCAACAGAAATACTTTTTTGTGTTTCTATAACTACTGTATCTTTGAAATTCTGTTTCAAAACTACCATAAAATATAAATTGTTGCAAAAAGTTACTACATACTACTTCCTTACTAAATTGACTGCTGAAGTGAGCTTTACCATGATTTCATTATTAGGAGTTGGACTTTTAGTTGCAAAAACCCTGATTTTAGGTATTTGTGCGTGCTTAAAGCGTTTGTTTCGGGCTTGCTTCGTGGAACAGAATGTGCAATAAATTATTTTACGTTTATCTTAGTTTAGTGACATTCGATAGCTTTTCTTACAAAATTTTACATTATCAAACTAATATGCAAAAAAAACACAGGAAAACTAGCTCACTGCTATTTATGTTATTTTTCAAGGAACATTATACCATTGGAGAGTAGGACCCAGATGCTGTTGCATCTTATGTGCTATTTCATGATAATCTGGGAAAACATTTTCTTACAAGCGAAATAAAACACCTTGGGTGATTGATTTTGAGGTACGTGTATATAACACTCAGGTCCCTTATGTGACATAAGCAACACTTCTGGAAATCTGACTGGACCAACATATAGATTGGGAAGCCCCCATGCAAAAATTATTAGTAAAGCTGATTGAATTCTACTTTTTACTAAGAACACTGGGAATTCATAAATTTGTGAATTCGTCATACTCTTCAGGTTTCCCTATTTAGCACTTTATTGGATAAGTCTTTAGACACATTTTATTTCATTTAGCACTTTGTGTAATTGTTCATTAATATATTTGCCAGCACTTTCACATACTTCTCCATTTTGGCAAGTAAAGGTTCATCTATATTATTTATTTTTGTGAGTGTCATAAGCCAGTGGTGCTTGTCCATCTTTATTAAAAATTGCCTTAGATACACAGGATGTGTTAATGCCAATAAATTATTTTTCCTTACTGTTGCATATGCTCCTGGATATGCATATGAAATGTTTGTAGCCCATATCAAAACATCTGGAGAATATTTAACCTGACTAGCACAGGCCAGCTCCAGCTATTCCAAAGCAAACTTTACCTTACTGGACTTCCTCTGTACTGGACTTCATCCTCTGTAACAAGTAATAAAGTTCCTTTAACATTGTTTACATAGTAACGTTTTTGGTAAGGATATAGTGCTTATACTATAATATTTAAGCGAACTCTCCAGATTGTCCAGTTGTCACATGTCACACTTGAAGGCTTCAGTACCCTCACACTGCAAGATCCATCTAAAATGTTCCACTGGTTAGCTCATTATATTGTAAAACACACTCACTTCTAGGTTATGAAATATTTTGAGACTCACATTAAGTGAAGGAACATCAGTGAAGCTAGGATCTTGAATGTTAATGTAAATAACATACCTAATCCTCATTGTTAATGACTATGTATGCGTTAAAATCTTTCCTCACCACATCGGCTTTTAAGGACTCAAAACTGTCAGTAGCATCTTGTGCACACCAATTATTAAAATCCTCTTCACTCTCTGCAAGATATCTTGCATGCGTTCTTCAGAATTTAATCTTTTCTGGTCAAGCTTTACTGTGTGATAGGATACCTGATTTTTAAAAATCGTGGAGTAGGCATCATCCGTTAATTTGGTACTTTTCGAGAGACACGAATTGGTGCACTATCATTTACTGGAAAAATGCCCTCCTTTGACCACAAAACACTGTTCAAAATGATGAACACAAGCTACAGTTTTGTCATTTGTCTCAAAATCTTTACGATGTACGTTCGAAATACACTTATCACATAAAGTTTTTCTCCAGGAAATTTAAATATTGTCGTATGAGGTGCACCGCCATAACTAGATTTGCAGCCGGGAACACAACAAGAACGGCCCATTTCGGCAATATTTGACAATATATATATATATATTTACATAAACCTTATAATTTTATAATAAGACCTGAAGCTTTCCTGGCGACGAATATGCTCAATTTCTTCTTGGGCAGCAAGCCAGGTGAACAGACAATTAGAAATCGACGATTTGGGAGTGTGCATCGCTCCCATCATCAGGGTATTATAAATATCCTTATAATATCCTGGTGATGGCAGAGCTGCATACTCCCGAAACGTCGATTTCTAATCGTCTGTTCACCTGGCTTGCTGTCCAAGAAGAAATTGAGCATTTATAACTTTATGTTAAAATCTCGACTATAAACTAACTCGTTAGTCATTGAGTGCTACTTTGCCCGCCTCGGTATCGTAGTAGTAGCATGTCTGCCTCACGTTCAAGAGGCCACGAGTTCGTTCTCGGCCAGGGTGAATTACCTGGATAAGGTTTTTCCTGGGCTTTCCCTTACCCTGAAAGACGAACGTCGTGTAAGTCAAGCTCTAGGGACCTTGGGCTCATTTGAGCATCATTTCACCCATTATATTCATCGTCTGATATGACTTAACGCTGGAGGATGTAAATTACAAAAAAAAAAAAAAAAAATGCTACTTAATCTGATTTGCACTAATTCTGCGAACACACCATCAAAGTAAACAAACACAAACACAATACTGTTGACATGGGCACAGCCAAGAACTAGTATAGTCATGAATCACTATATAAGCTCAATAAGTATAAATTTATAAAAAAATAATTAATGATGATATTTATTTATTATCCAATTTTTTGATTCCTATTTTACCCAAAGGTATATTAAGAATACAGTTTACAAATTTATAAATGTAATACAATTTACGAAAACATAAAAGAGATGAATATCAAGCTGACAAACAGTAAACATCAAGATGAATCCTTTAGCTTAAGACATATTTTTTTAAGAAAGCCATGAAATATTGATAAGCTTTTGTAATTCATCAGAATATGTGTAAATGGGTTTGAAAAAGTGTAACCTAAGGATTGAAGCAATAATTCAAGTTTGTATCTTTCCAAACAGAAAAATGGGCAAGCAAATGAAATGTGAGGGACATCTTGAAGATAATTTACACAAATAAAATCAGATGTGGATTTGATTTTGAATCAAAATAAGTAAGCTGAATATTTGCCACGTCCAGTTAAGAATTGAGCGAAAACGTAGTTAGGATTAACGGATTTACATTTATGTCTGTCAGACACTGTTGAGAAATATAAATCCTTAGTCAAAGCACCACAATCACCTTTTAACCAGTATTCATTCCAGTCGTTGATGATAATCTCCTTTAATTATTACACAAATAAGAATATTTGTTAATTAATGTCCACTTATCTTAAGTAGTTCATGTTAATACTTCTTTCTTCTTTTCAAGATCGATTTCATGAACATTTGTTCACATCTTCAGTTAACACACATCGTCATTGAGGATACTATGTTTTTTCGTATTACCAAACTCTGAAGACGAAACAAGCCTAAAAACAGAATCAATTGCCGGTATGTCAAAATTCATTATGCGAATTTATGTTTTTAAATAAATATTGTGGCTTTGTGGTCGGTTCGTAGAATTATAAGGCCAAGTTAGAAATTAAAAATTTCCCTTTATTTTCGTAGAAATACTCTTATAGATTACAGCAGCATTACGTTACATACACCATCAGTCTACCAAGTTTGATCACAATAAAAAACAGTGACAGCAGATTACATCCTTAGCTCTCGTTACAAGAACACAGCTGGCTGTCTCTCATTTTACAACACTGTTTCACAACTCGCAACTCCCTCTTGGCCAAACGTTGCCTCTTTAAATACTTCACAGATAATTTCTAGATGATTTGCAAATAAACCAGAACGCGAACAATCTGTATCAGTCCAGAAGTAACTGGAAATTTCCATTTATCTCTGTTTGTTTCGACAGACCCTTATCTGCCTATTATCTTAGTCCGCGGGCTCTTGGTTTTCACACTGCCCTCCTATCAGTTTCTTTTGTGTAAACAAGCCACGCGATTGTAGATACGGGTTCGCGACAATATTTTTCCCACACTATTAAATCTATGGGAACATTTAATTATTTTAATAATTTACTTCGGGATTTATTTCATGGTTCAATGACCAAAAATGTTCTGTACGGCCGATTTATCAATTTGTTTATATTTAATGCTACGAAAATATTCTTTCTTTCTGGTTTCCAAACAACGTTTTGTCTTTACAGTATAAACCTGATCACAACTAAACAATTAAATTGAGATATACCAGATATTTTATTATTAGGAATTTTATATTTTTTAGAAGATTGTAATAAATGTTAATACTATATAATAAATATATAACAAATATATATTATTTTAATACTATATATACGAAAGAACATTTTTGTAACATTAAATATAAACAAATTGATAAATCGGCCGTAGCAGATCGTTTTTGGTAATTGAACCATGAAATAAATCCCGAAGTTAAATTATTAAAACAATTAAATGTTCCCATAGATGTAATAGTGTGGGGAAAAATATTTATTTAAAAAAATAAAAATCGCGTAATTTATTTTGACATACCAGCAATTGATTCTGTTTTTAGGTTTGTTTTGTCTTCAGATTTTGGTAATACGAAAAAACATAGTATCCTTAACGACGAAGGGTGTTAACTGACGATGTGAATAAATGTTCATGAAATCGATCTTAAAATGAAGAAAGAAGTATTAACATCAACTTCTTAAGATAAGTGGACATTATTAATCAAATATTTTTATTTGTGTAATATTTATTACTCCACTGTAACTAGCTTCATTTTCTGTGTAATCTCCTTTAATGTTTGCCTCAAATGAGAAATAGGGCATATAGTGTAAATTTCTGGAAGATCTGAAGTCGCAGGTCTCTTTGCAAGCTTATCTGCACATTCATTTCCGGCAATTCCCACGTACCCTCTGACCCATGAAATACATAGATGAGAACCATTTAATAATTGATTTCTTATTTCAGCTGCAATATGACTGCTGTTTTTTGTATCTTTCAAAGCTGCAATTGCTACTTATGAGTCACTGTAAGGGCGAGCGGTACATTGTAAGTTGCAC
>CM060950.1:102472596-102520096 GCA_030765055.1 Mantis religiosa
GCAAGGGATGGCTGACGGTAAGCTAAATTTTGCAAACCGTGTGACAAGAAAGTTCCATACGTTTCCTCTCGTTTTGAACAAGTGGCAAATTAGCCATATAAACCGTTGGTTAAGATATGCACATCACTATTAAAAATAATTCTAGTATTTACCATCATGCATAAATGGAAATATCAATTTCTAATATTGCCTATGAGAATACCATGTTTAAGATTTTGGCGACAATTGTTGATTTGCAATGCCCTGTGGTGATTTAAGTGAGGTATTTTGTAGCTTTGATGTTGGTATTCTGTGCTTTGTCGAATTTTAATGGTTGATGTTGAGTTGCAGGGCAACGTGGGTTTGATGCAATATGTTTATGTAGTTGGCAGTGGTCTCACGAAGGAATACCAAATTTCATAAAGCATTTGTGTTTGAAGATATGTTACCAATTTATTCCTTTCAAATGGATAGTTATGAAACGTACTCAGTCGGGCAAAGCTTACATCCTCAGAAATAAGGATTTGTAAGCGGCAAATAAGAATTAACGAAGTATTGTGAATGCCAAACTGGTAGCTTGGATTTTGACCGAGAATAATAACTTTATTCGCATCTAATGTAGCATCCTTCGCCGCAAGTAAGTAAACATCTTTATCTAAATAAGTTGTTCAGTTTTCACCATTTCGCAGGGAAATAAGTTTTAATGTAACGGGATGAGGATTGAATAAAATGATGCAACGAGGGCAGTTCGTTTGTTTCGACATCGAATGAGAACCCTGAGTTGTAATTTAAGTATGCAGTATTATATCTAAACATGCATAAAAGTAATATGTGTCCATTGATTTACCACTTTGGATATGAATGCGTTGAAGTGTGCAAATGAAGTTAAGCGGAATGTTAATATTAGAAGTTTCTGTGATCAACCTCGCTACATCACAACTCCTTACGTCCCCTCTGGCGAAAACGAAACTGTTCAAGAGGTCATGAGTTCGTATCTGGGTTAGGGACCAAATGATCTAGCTATTCACAGGCCCTTAAACCTCTCTCAGTTCATTCGCTCTCAGTCGGGCGAGTTAACTGGAAAGCTTTCATCCCCTCCCCCCAAGAGTATTTCCATAATTATTATATTATTATTTATTACTCATATTACTCATATTTCCCATACCTGTACTTTAATTGGAATACCTTTACCAAATATAGTTTTATTTGGTTCCCGAGCTCGTTCAGGTTTTTGGCTTGTCACTATTTTAGACATAATTAAACATTCATTAAAACACAATTGCAAATGATCACAACACACGCACAGATACACTAACTCACAGACACACAGATACACACACACACACACACACACACACACACGTAAACCAAGGGAAATTGTCACAAAATGCAAAGGAACTTGCCAGTACAGTATCTCTGTTGTAACCTTATATAAAATAACATGTATACGTGAAGGCATTTCTGTTTTTGCAGCGTTATCAGAAAAGAAACAAAAACCAAGGTATTTTGTTTATTGCAGCGTTTGCATAGCTCGCCCACCCGCAGTCCATGCTAAGCACGTGTTAGAATGTTGGCAACCAAGGTTTAGCGTCTAACATTGTCATGGAAACGTCTCGACTCTGATTGGTTCTTTTAATGGTTACTATGACAACCGTTATGACGTAATGATCCCCTCCCATTTATTTAGACCGTTATTCCATGTGCTTACTAACTGTCAATCACATTCTAGTTTGGCGACCAGTATAGTAAATATGGATGGTACGTCATATACCGTGATGGTAGTCTTCTTTCTCATCAGAGCATTTGCAAGCATTTGCTTAGCTTTGCAAGCATTTGCTTAGCTTTGCAAGCTAAGGATAATGGTCATAAGTTATATTGTGCCGTGTACTCAAGATAGGTCATCAAAGTCTCTGAAAAAGTTCAATCGGCCTGTTGTCCTCCTTGTATGGGCCTTCATGTTTTTGCCCAACATACACCTCCATGTTGAATGTATAAAACGTCCTGGCATCCACTACTGCAAAAATCTGTATTTGTACTTGTTTGGCCTATTTGGCATATACTGGCGCAATCTGCATCTTCCATAGAATGCTTGTAGTTTTTTGTCAACTGTCATGTATTCATAAACTTCTGAACGTTTTCAACAATTCATTTGAAAACCTGGCTTATAACCACCATGTGATGCTTTCTTTCTCTCATGTCTTGTTTAATTAATGTTGAATCTGAGGCACCTAAAGAGAAAACAAAATCTGTTTATGTCCATAAGAAGGTAACCCAGGGTGCGACAGCGCATATAGGGCCAGGATCTACCAACTCGACTGCTGGTCTCCTGCAGTATTATACCCATACTGAGGTGAAATATTTCAATTCGTGAGCCATCTGTGCGTCATATATCTTTTAGACTCAGTCGATGGGCTTGCATTTCATCAGCGTAATACAGAAATCTCAATAAAGCCTTAAAGTTGATTAGTTTGTTGGGCATCTCTCTTTTTAGAATAATTCCCTGGATACTTTAAATGTAGCTGTTAGTACAGTCAACGAGTATATGCATAATTTATTCATTAAAAAACAGTTTCCAGCACTGTAGTTTTATATACCTGGAAAATGAGTTATGATGTTTTGAGAATGTATGCACAAGTTCCTTTATGAAGCACATGAATTCCAGACTGTTCCGTTATTCCAATAAACACTTCTGCACCATAATCACGTTCTCCTGTTTCATCACCTGATGCTTCTTGTTCGGTGTTGAAATCGTTGTTATATTCTAAGCCCTGAATTTTTTTGGTATCATCAGCTTCACTTTGTCATTACTTTCTCATCTGTTCTGTTTGGTAAGATATTAAGATATGCCATGATGCAGTTACAATACTTACAATATGGTATCAAGCAACAATAGGTCTGTTCTAACACTGAACAAAGCTAGACAGCGTATGGTTTTAGAAGGCTTATGAGCTGAGCCAATGAGTACGTTGGCTGCACTGTTGTCATCTGATGTACCAAAGAGTGGAATTAGGGAGACGGAACAAGGGAAGTAACATTGTCGTCTGACAAATTGACAGAACGTAAACTTACACAGCAAAGGTTAAGCATAACATAAATTGTAACATTCAATATTAACATATTTATTGAAAATAATGTACCTGGATTTCTGAAAACGACTTACTGCAGAGTTGTTAGCTTAAAGAAAAGAAATAAGAGGTTCACCAATTTCTGTGCTAGAAGTTTTGTCCTATTTCACAATATGCAACACAGTATGGACACTCACATTGTATGCTCTGGTCATGAGTTCCAGGTTTTGTGAAAAATTGATTGGTCACACACTTTTTCAGAGGGAAATTCCTTAAGGAAACTTTACACTTTAAAAATAATGTTTGTGGCCTGGAAGCGGAGTATTTCCCTTAGTACCTGTGCCACTGGTACCAGGCTTTGAAAGTGACATTGTTAACAGCTCACAAAACACAATGTATACATGTGAATTTTCTGCTTATTGTCACAGTTACATGAAGCACCTTGCACTCAACTTGTGATACACACTGGTCTTGAACCGAACTTCAAAGAATATGTGCGCGTGCTCCTGAACTGTAGTGATCGTGGTCAGTTAATTTATGAGCTAAATATTTGCATGAATAGTCGTAAGCTTTCATGACCAGAGTCTAATTTGTAGATAGAAGAATTTTCCAGGCTCAGGAGCGGTCTGCTGGAGTTGGAAGATCCAGACATTTCATTCACGTCTGCAGTGAACATCATAAATGGTGGCATGGTGTGAGTCTTCTGGGTGAAGCTTCAGTCACAACTATCTCACTAGCTGGAGATGTGGCTGTATTTATACCTCTCTGCCATCTCGTGCTTGGTTCGGCCAGCACTGCGTGTGAGGGGGTGGTGGTGGGCGGGCACTAGCTGCTCCGGTGCAGTCGGAACTTGATTGGTTCACATATATTCTATGATTATTAAAGTGTTTGATCTGCTCAAGGATCAGATGCCAGTCTTTATTTAGCTTTAAAGCTTCTTCCTTCCTGTTAAAATTGTAGGGGTGTTTGTAAATTTCTATTGCTTCCCGTTGTAGTCCAGCATGATAGTATGGCTTAGATGAGAGGACTGATGCTTCTGAATTGTGTGTTCTCCTTCTGCCCAAAGTGCATGTTTAAAAATGTTACAGACAGGCTAGAACGCTTACTCAATAATTACTTAAGCACCATAATGTCAAAACCATCTTCAAGCCCACAATCCAAATCAGTTCATTATTACACTCCACTAAAGACCCCAGGGACCCAATTAATTGGCCGGCATGTACAAAATTCCTTGCTCTTGTGGTTCAGTTTATATAGGCACTACACAATGTAGCGTCAACACCCGTCTCACGGAACAGAAGAGATGCTGCCGTCTAGGCCACGCCAAGAAGTCCGCAGTTGCTGAACATGCACTTTGGGCAAAATGAGAACACATAATTCAATACCAGGAAGCATCAGTTCTCTCGTCTAAGCCATACTATCACGCCAGACTACAACGGGAAGCAATAGAAATTTACAAACACCATTACAATTTTAACAGGAAGGAGGAAGCTTGAAAGCTAAACAAAAACTGGCATCCGATCCTTAAACGGATCAGACACTTTAATAATCATAGAATAGACACGAACCAATCAAGTTCCGACTGCCCGGAGTAGCTAGTCGCCACCTACCACCACCCCCTCTCATGCAGTGCCAGCCGAGCCAAGCACAAGATGGCAGACTGGGTATAAATACGGACACATCTCCAGCTAGTGAGTTAGTTGTGACTGAACCTTCACCCAGAAGACTCAGACCATTCCACCACTGATGATGTTTACTGCAGACGTGAACAAAACGTCTGGATCTTCCAATTCCAGCAGACCATGGCTCCTGAGCCCGGAAAATTCTTCTATCTATAAATATATGCAGTTCCTATGACACTTTAATGTCTTACTCAGCACTGCATAATGAAATGGAAAAACACACAGACAAGGTTGAAATTTGAAGCATATCATAAGCATAATCACAAAAGTCAGATGTTTATTCTTGAAGTGATTGCTTGAGAATCATACGTCGTAGAAAAATGACCTTTGTACAGGATGCCTTAAAAATTCTTTCCACACATACCAAAGCACATAAGAATATCAAATTTCCAATAGTAATTTTGGGAGCATGAAAAAGAGAAATCTCTTTTACTCACACTTGTGCTGTGCATTCTGAACTAGGCAACATTATGATAGGTCAGTCGCTCTGGTCGAGCTCTCTCTAGCTCTACCTTATATGCCTTCTTATACCATAGGACTTATAATACTGCATACATGCTCTCCTGAAAAAAACTTAAGTGACACCAATGCATACACCTGATCCATGATACCATAGTACTGTTTGTTGTAAGCTAACCTGAACTGCTATTGTTAAAATACCTGTTACATCACCAAACAACACCTTGCCCACTTAAAGTACTGAGAAGGTAGCTTCTTGGAAGAAATTGTCAGATATTGTATTAATGTGAAGATATTCTCCTTGGTCTCACAGACCACCTGCGTGCAATGCCGGGTTAAAGAGTGGAGGTTACAGTGGTACTCATCTGGCTCACCCAGTCTATTTAGGAGTCTTTCTTTTTTTAGCAAAATTATGTGAAGTTGAAAAAAGGATATGTTAGGATACTGCGCATGCAGGAATGAAAGTGCCAACCCGAGTGAAATTGGCTAGTTTGACATTATGCTTACAGAAATGGTAACAGAAATTCATAGTTTATTGGGGAAGTGCACTTGAGATAACATGTAGAGAGGCTGTGGCCCATTATTCAATTTTTTCTTTTTCACCCCACTATCCTGGATAATTTGGTTTAGTTATACTAATGTTTTGGGTATGCTTTTGCCATCACTGCAGATGTGAATTGGTCATAATTGCTCCACACCTCTTCTTATATAAAAGGAAAACGGCCATCCCTTGGCTACGCTTGGTTTCCAGGTTAATATTATAAGTTGTATGCAATTGTATAACATAAAACAAATATAAACAAATATAAATAAAAATTACAGCGACATTACTTGTTTAAAATGAATGTACAATCTCTCCAATTTACAGTGTATATTTGTATTTCAGTTTAATGGCCAATTCTTCTTATAAAAAAAATGACAGTTTTCAAATGTTGCTTGCTGTTGCATTTTAAGTTTCTTAAACAACCTCTTTTCCACTGATAACAAGGACAGAAATGAAAGTCTATTTTGACTGAGTGTTTCTTAGATAAGTGTGTATTCTGTGGAGCGTTAAAAAAAATTGTTCTGCTCTTGCACTAGTGGCAGGAATAGCCAAAATTAATTCATGAAGTTTATATACCTGTGGCAAAGCTTCTCAAAGTCCCACGACATCTAACTCTTGGTGAACTTCATAGACTGCTTTGTTTTGAAATTCAGGGGAAGAGTGCAAATAACAGAATCCATTTCTTAAACGCATCGCTAAAAGAAGTGCCAATTTTTGTTATTTCAAATTTTATTAACCTTTCAATGAGACCAATATGGGTGTTTGAATTTTCATGAGGAGCTCTGAAGGTACAAAAACTAGTTACACATTCTTTTCATTAGAAAAAAAGCATACATGGCCAATAAAATAGTTTCAATAATTTGTCACAACCACACAGCCAAGGAAACTCTTTATACCATGAGCTACTAAAACTGCCTGTCGAAACTCAGGTGTGATTTAGTTTATAAAGGTTTAAAGACCCGGAATTGGCCTTCCTGTTGAAATTATGTCACATTTTTCACCAAAAGAACGCGAATTCTTTGAGGACCAATTTAAAAAGTTTTCTATCACAGTTACAGTCACTTTTATCTGCAAATTCTGATGCCATTCTTCTTGTATTTTTAACATTCAACCATTCACCATATTACTGTTATACATGAAAAATTAACACAAAAACTCAAAGTTTGCCTTTTCACTGCACAGCAACAATCATACTATAAATGTCTTCTCTCCTCGCAAGGTCACAGGCATGACGTGCGAATCTGTAAGTCTCGAGTTTGCTGGTGAGCGCCACTGGCAATGAGTAATTAAGTATTTAGAACTGGAGGATGCTAGATGACAGGCCTCGGGAGATCTATCACTGATCGGTCCCGGAATGGTCACAGATTAACGCAATTGAAATCTGAAAATGAAATCCCTTGGACCTTCCATTATTCTTTAAATAATGTAAATTTTGGATGCACTTTCTTCAATGTATTAGCTGTTGTCAGTGACAACAGAAGCAACATTAACGCCAAGCCACTGACTTCAAGTCTCCAAATTTGGCAGATCCCTTCTTATTTACATGTACTTCTGCTTTGACGAAATACTTATTGTGACGTTATGCTTATGGAGCATGCCACTGTTGATTTTTACCCTCTATGTTACGTCGCACAAACTATGTGATTCTTTCACGGCCTTATTGTTAGGTGATAACACATATTTCGGTATGTTGCAGCTTTCTGGATACATCTTGCTTCCTCGCGCGACCACAAAAGCCTTGGTGCTAGGCATTTTATATCTGCTTCTATACGTGCTGGGTGGATGGCATTAGTGCGCCATACAGTCTTCTTGCTTGCATTCTCTGTGGATAGATAGCACAGCATTCACTATTACCATCTACTTTCATGTTTACTATAGTTTTATATTTAAGGTGGAACTCATGATCGTGTTATATTTGCATCAAATCTCCTGCGTGTGACCTACATAGGCTACTCATTATAGAGAATCATAGGCAGGGAGTGTTGCTTAGTCCGAACTAGCTTTGTCTGGCTTAGTAGATCAACGCTCGGATATTAGTAATGTACTAGAAGCTTAAAACCTATGTCAGCTATAAAGAGAAAGATCAAGCAAGCATGTACGAAAAGAGTGTAAAGTTAGTTAAAGTTCGTTATTTACACGCAATTACATTTTAAGTGTATTTGGTCAGAAAGAAGCAACCTTGAGCTGTCCCCAGAGAAGTGACTATAACCTTTGTGACTGTCCCATTAGGCTTGCCCTTTCTTTCAGTACATCCCTAAATGCTGCCGGCCTCCGTAGCCATGGTCGTTAGAGCAAATGTCTCTAGAGGGTCACGCAGATGGTCGCGGGTTCGTGACCCGCCTCGGGCATGGGTGTACATGTGTCTGTGTATGTGTATTGTGCATATGTCTACCACTAGAGAAAAGCCAAATGGGTTCTTCCCAAAGGCATAAAAAGGTCCCTAAATGCCCTGACCACGAAACAGAACAGGTCATTAATGTGCAGTTCTAAACTGTTGTAGAAGTTTTCAAGATGTCCCTCTGTAAAGCAAATGATTGTGTTAGTGAGAGAAGAGAAACTCGATAGTGTTATACATAGTCAAGCACGCCAGATTTTTTATACGGTGTGTCAGATTTTTAAAACAATCTCAATGTCGAAGAAAGATACAAACTTGATTTTAAAAAGTGCAAGGAGTTAACTGCTCAAGCGTATGGGGTTAATCAATCCACTGTTTCTCGGATCAGCTCAGAGGTGAAAAAATTATCAGGTAGAGCAGCCGTATTTCCATAAGTCCCTGAATTTAAAGTGGCTTAGCTTGGGAGCGAGTCCCATCCAGCTCAGTGAGAGTGGTATGAGGTGTGACATTGGTGCCCTACCCTAAGGGGATTGGGGAAGCTCTGTGATGTTATCCAAATAATCGTCTGCTTCGCTCGTGTAAGAAATAATAATTTCACGTGATAATTTCTGTTTACACAAGCACTGACTCATGTTACCAGCTTATCCCGCAACCACACAGAGCTTGGTTCCGTACATTTCTTTACTCGTCTGTAATTAACAACACACTGACTTTTGCGTATACTGGTTTGCGCATGTGACGGCTGGACGGCTCGCATACTGGAATCACCGCCATTGCCAGGAACATCATGGATGTACGGCTACTCTACTGCTGAAGTGTTCATCTCGCCTAGAAAACACAAGAATGATGCACTTACATATAACTGGTACTTAATATACAATTGAGGCACTTAGAACCATAATGACCTATAGTTCGGCCGCTCTATCTCCAGCTCTGACATTTCTCGAAAGGGGGAAGCGGGTTGTTGCCAGTTCTTTAGCGGAAATTTGAAGCAGAGCAACATGCGTATTTGAAATATTTCACGTATTTGCGTATTTCACGAACCAGTAGCCATATTATTATAATAGCGATAATAATAGGACTTACGAACACTAAAAATTGGAATTCACGCACGAAAAATATACCAAAGAAAGTTTACCAGCCCAAGTAGCTAAAAGGCCACGTGGCTCAAACAAAGTTAACCTGGCAACATGGTGTTGGGTTCGGAAGCCACGCCTAGCAGCGATAATGCTGATTGGCGCTAGCAGACAGTTTTAACCTCCTGACCAGAGCACCGGATGTAGAGACTCCCAGTACCACCAACAGATGCAGTTAGTGTGCGTGAAAGGTGTGAACGAAATATTCTAATAGAGTTTTGTTGTAATGAATATCTTGCATGATAATGAAATTGCAAGTTGGATTTTATTGTTTTAAAGCTAATATGGTCCTATATTTTCATTTTACAGATAATTTTGACGATAAGTTTTGAACCTTCCCCCTCCACCTCTTTCAGTCGCAAAACGTCAGAGCTGGAGATACAACGGCCGGACAGTAAAGTACATCATCGTCGATTTTGAGATTTTACCATGTTTGCATGTTCCTGACATTTGCAAACTTTATCAAACCAGCTGTAGATATGCTTTGGTCCCTCTTTGATTTAATCATTCATAAGAAGTTGTCTTGTCAGTTTTCCTAATCTTCAGTTACATTAGGGCCCAAAGCTTAAAGTATCATTTTGTAGCTCTGCACTGTTCAATTTTTATCTACTGTTGCCAACATAATTTGCTCTTTACATCAAGTTCGCAAGTAGTACTTTGTAATGGGAGTTTCTTGCATATATATTTTGAAATATCTATTTTTCTCAAAACTATGTTTTTGTGCTTTGGGCCCTTCTGGTTCTCAGCACCTCAAATGAGTTTTAAATATTAATAGTTTCATAGCCCCAAATAGAAAACTATTTAATCGGTCCTTTAAAATTTAGATAAACCACTACATTGAACTTTAAACTCGCTTTTTTATATATTCCTTCTGTTCATAATCTTTTCCTGTTTGAAATGCTTCTTGGACTACAGTTTTTAACTTATGCGCTTGACATTTTTAGGATAACTTAAGGAAATATGCATTTAAAGGTTGCTGTGCGCAATTTAACACAATCGTTTAATTGAAATTATTCTCCCTAACTCACGATGCTAAAGTTAAATGAATCAATAACATGTAAACACATTTTTTGCATTTAAAATTAAGGAATGTCTGCACAACAGTTGCACTGTAGTGGAAGCGAATGACAGATAGGACAGTGGCTGGGCCACAAGATTCCAGCTTGGTATGAACGAAATATTTATATTATGCTCTAATAATGCTTTTAATACTTTTGGGCTGAGAATTTCCATAGCATGCACATACATATGACAAAGTATTAAGAAAACCACATAAAATGTATGCGTATTTTATGTAATTTTAGAATTAATGAAGTAATTTAAAACTCGAGAAAAATTTGATCCTCAAAAATATTTTCGAAAATGAATTTCTAAAATATTTGTGTAAAACAAGCAAATATGAAGCTTAATTTGCAAACTGCTGAAATGTTCTCCTTCTTAACAAAGTACTAGAGCTGTTCAATAAAGAATGATCCTAGTTTTTTCACGGACGTAATTTTTGGCACTAAAATTCAATCTTATTATATTCTGTTAGCTTAATATGAAACAAACACACCGTAGTAGTTTCATTGTTGGTACTCCTGATTCCCGCCTATGAGAACCAGGCAAGTTCAGATATGTTGAGTATCGCCTACCGCTGCAGTGTGGGTAACATGCAGTTAAAGTTGATGTTAGAAGAAGATCTGGAGATTCTTTCAAACGTAATCACTGCTGATGAAACTTGGCTACATCATTTTGATCCTGAGAGCAAACAGCAAAGCTCAGTGTGGAAATCTCCATCACCAACCTCTAAAAAAGTAAAAGTGGTTGCTTCTGCTGGGAAAGTTATGGTCATCTCATTCTTTGATATTCATGGAATGGTTTATGAGCATGTTGTACCTGCACACTCATCAGTAACTGGGCAATACTACAGGGATGTCCTGAAAACATTGCAAGTCCATATCAGGCGCAAAAGACCACATTTCTGTGAAGCAGGCTGGATGCTGCACAACGAAAATGTGCAGCCGCATATTGCCCATGTTGTTGCTGAATATCCTGCAAAAATCAACGTGAAGTGCATCCCTCACCCTCCCTATAGTCCGGATTTAGGTCCATCTGGCCTTTTCCTATTCCCTAACTTGAAGAAACGCCTTCGTGGGAGGCATCCATCATCAGAAGCAGTGATGAAGGCTGCGAAGGCGATTTTGATGGATCTCTCAGAAAATGGTTTCCAGCATGTCTTTGAAGACCGGCAGAAATGCTGGGACAAGTGCATTGCATTTAGAGGAGACTATTTTGAGATGGGCTATCAAAATTATGAGGATGAGTAAAGGTACGTTGTCCAAAAGAAATTGTGATCATTCTTTATTGAACAGCCCTCGTAGATAAAGTACGAATTAAGTATATACAACATAAAACATTGTTTGTATATGGTTTTCATTAAAAACCTAAACCTATTAATATTTTCTATTAAATGCATATGCGCTACTTGTAAGTTTTATTCTATAGGTAAATGACATAATTTGTAATAGAATTGTTTTCAGAATAAAAGGAAAAACAGTAAAAAATTGTAAACACACATCTTAAAGTACACAAAGCACATATCTCGCCAGAAAGAATGAACCAAAAAAGCCGAAATGTCATAACGGAAATTAGAACTTGCATGGATAGAGTCAACATGAATAATTCATATGCCATGGCCAGGATTTGAAACACAGATCTCCTGGTTTCTGTCCATTCGCTCTAACCCATTGAGCTACCATGGCTAACGTGCTGTCCTGACATTAAATTCTCCATTTGACTCGTGTATTTCCCCAGTAAACCACTAGGGGCTCTCGCATCGGAGATACACCATTTGTGGCGACTTACTATCGTAAGTATTTGAGTCCCAGGCTTCATCATTTAACTCTTATTTTAGTTAATTGATGGATTGACTCTCGGATGCGAGAGCCCCTATTGGTTTGCTGGGCAAATACATGAGACAAATGGAGAATTTAATGTCAGGACGGCACGTTGTCCATTGTAGCTCAATGGGTTAGAGTGACTGGACGGAAACCAGGAGATCCGTGGTTCAAATCCCGGCCATGGCATTGGATTTTTCATGTTGACTCTATCCATCAAAAACCTTAGCCTATAAACGGCTAGTGTGGAGAAATGATTAATTTCCATCAATTAACTAAAATAGAACATTCATATTCATGAAAGTGCATTCTACTTTTATTCTCAAAAATCTTTCATTATGAACCAATATAACCTTCCAGGTAGTTTTCACACACAGAGAAAATGTAACTTATATTTTGGTAATAAAAAGAGCCCTTACTTCACTATATCTTCATTTAAGTCTGTCTCTCCAGATATTTCCACAAGAGTTTCCTTTTCTTTCTCCGAGAACATTAGAAGAGATTCCGGTTTCCATTTCGATCAGTGATGTGCTTTAATCTGTGCTCTTTGTAAGTGCATTGGCATTCGATGTACTTCCTTAACTATGCTGGTCATTAATCTAGAAAGTGATTGACATTTCGTATGGAGAGAGGTGACGTTGCCTCATTCTCTTAAGTTCATAGTTCCACCATTAGAGAGAGGAGAGCAGACCACAGCAGATGCTAGTTGGAGAGTGGTTGAAAATGGAGGCAATGGCCTTTGAAACTAGTCCCTCAATAATATAAAAAAAGTAAGTGACGAGTGTGAATAAACCGACTACAAATGGTTTTTACACAGTGTTCATTTTTATGTGATTTGCCGCTCAAAATTTGACGTCATCAGTAGCATTGCTGATGGAGTGAGTTTATATATGATTCCCCTAGCGGTTTGAGATCGTATTTGATGGGCTGATTGCAGTTTTGAAGCCTCCCTCTACTGACAGGTAGTTATACTATTTGAGAGCTGGGTCGTGCCTGTGTAATATAAAGGTGCATAATTTCACCTGGTGCATAGATACAATAACTGTTGTAGTTCATTTTAATGAATGTGAACACTATTATATGACAGATAAATGCAAACAATATCTTACAATTGGGTGTTTCTCTGTGAAGATATATAACTTAATATAATTTAATAAAGAAATGCCAAATTAATAACTTAGTTTCAAAACATAGTAAAGAAACATTTTTTTTGTCCTTTCAACAGTTCACATCATATCAAACAATGAATGAATAAATGAAGGAATGAAATGGGTGATATGATACTCAGATGATCCAGGGTCCCCAGAGCTCAGAGTTACCCTGTTACGACCTATTTTGGTGACATAGGGATGGGGACGTGGACTCAGGTTTGTTATAGCAGAGCACTTAGGATTCAGTTACCAAAAAGCGTTTAATGACAAGCAAAATATGGGCCTTTGAGAATTGTCTGGCTTACCTTTGGGAGATGTACGAGCTTTGTTGTTGACGACGACTAACCCAAGAGGGGCACTCGCCGGTCAGCCGTCCTTCGTGGAGTACCCGGGCGACTGCCCCGAGATGACGTGTCTTATACTTTATATACTATTTCCATATCCAGTCAATACCACAATGTCCTTAATAATTGACGTACTAAGTACATTTCTATGAATTTATAAACTTCAGAATCTTACAACCGTTCCTCTTGGTATTTACCAACCGGAAGTGGCTAACCCATAGGGACTTCATGTGACGCACATTCCGAACAACAGGACGGAGGTTGCGGGCTTAAACCGGAAGTTAAGACAATCCCAGGAGAGGTGCGAATCCTCTCTGTTACACAACCGAACCAAGTTCTGAACTTACTAAGAAATTCTAATAATAATGGAAGATATCTGAAATAAGGTTTCTTATAATGTCAGCTCGCCACAACCCAACATTCATCTTCATAGGTTTAGGGAAAACCCTGGAAAAAGTTATCCAGGTAACTCATCCTTAGGGAGATTCGAACTCTCAACCTCGAGTGTGAGGCACGCATAGTACCTCACACCACAGAGGCAGGCAAGAAACAGATTATTTATATTATATATTTATAATATTTATTTATATTTATTACCTCTAGATTGGGACCAGTCACTTTATATATATACTGCCTCAGTAGCGTAGATGGTGGCATGTCTACCTCATGTTCAAGAGGTCCTGAGTTCGAATTTTTGTCTGGGTGAGTTACCTGGATAAGGTTTTTTCCATGGTTTTCCCTTGTCCGGATAGACGAATGTCGGGTAACTCTAAGCTCCATGGACCCTGGACTCATTTGAGCATCATTTCACCCATTTCATTCACTGTCCGATATGACTCAACGTTGGAGGATGTAAAAAAAAAGTCACTTAATAGCATCCAGTGTCTCTCATTTTGCAATTAACTGATCCTGTATCTTGAAAATGTTTGATGCTCCTATTGATTTTAAAAGACAGAAGGATACCAACATTAATAAAGACATTTTAATTAAGCGTGAGAATGATGAAAAAGTTTATATCATATACTAATAAATCGCAGGACGTTTATGTTGCAAACAAAAGTGTCAGTTTGACGGTACCTGGACACTTTTGACAACATTACACTCCGAGGGATTTGTCTGAATGCCGGATAGTATTGCATAAACTATTCTATGCAGCGGTTTAAATTATATTTATATGTCGCACCAATTTTAATGTCGGTATGAAAGTAGCATTTAACCATGAAGCGCTGCTCTGTCTTCATATCCATGGTGGTGACCTTTAGAGTAGAAACATGCTGCTTATACATATGTTCTAGTATGTTAATCATGATTACGTTAGAGGGCTGAAAGGGGAAGCTGGTTGTATTAGTTATCAAAGCAAACACACTCAGAGCGCTGTAATTTACTTACTGTTCTGTAAACATTATCACTTCTCCATAGAGGGCACTATGATTTCAAGATAGGCTCAGCAGTCAACTATAATGTCATTGTTGCTCTATCGGAGGGCAGGAAGTCATGAATAAAATGAACACTGTGTATAGTTTTGAAATTTAGTGCATGTTTGGCTGCAATGCCTAGGTTTGTGTATATGTGCATGCGTGCCTACGTGTGTGAAGAAAAAAGAGAGAACAAGATGACAGGATTCTGTGTGTTGAAGTTCTGCATGTATATGAATGGAACTCAGTCTGTTCTTGAGGATTTCACTAGTACCATTTCAGTTGGCAGTTTCTTTTATGCAAGTGCAGTAGTAACAAGTTGGGGTCCTTTGTTTGCATTCTGTGATGATTTTGCATAAAAGGCTTAAAAATGTGGGGCTATAGGTTCCAAAATTTCAAACTTCTTATTTAGGTAGTTCCATTGCATTCACTTCTGTTTCTGACAATTCTTTTGGGAGGCTGAAAACAGCAGATTAGCTAGCATTTCATTAATTAAATTTTTTCTGTTGTACGCAAGTTTTTCAACTAATACCTCTGTATTAGTTTGCATGGAAATAAAACAGATAAATTTTCCCTGGTGCACCATTTCATTCTTACTCTAGCTGATTGAAAATGTTTTATATGTTTTATCATGGATTAATAAAATCCAATCTGTTATACAGCAGTGAGTGTATCCATGTTTCCTACAAGCACAAATTAAAGCCTACATAAATAATAACCCATAAAGGACCAATGCCTGTCAACTCGGCTGCATTCATATATAATTTCCATACAGTAGAAATGTACATTCTAAATGCATCCTTCCTGTTAGGTGATGTCAGCAGACGTTCATCAGTTGCATTGTTGGTTTTTGTGATCTACAGATTGCTTTAATTCTAAGTGAGCACAGGCTCCATAATTGGATCAAAATATCTGCACCACTTGTGTCCATGGTACTGACAAGTGAACTGAGCTCTTGGTTTAAAATCTTTTGGAACCATCCTCCTTGACTTGAGGTTTTCCTCAGGTTTTCTTAGTGTTCATAAGTGGTAAATGCTGGAGAGGTATCCTAAATTTAGGACTAGTGTTTCCTTCCCAAGTTTTGTTTCCAATTATAATTTCATGTATCACCAGTGGCATAGCATGTGACACTATATATAGTAGCTAGAGCAGATGTTAACACTATTTAATAAAACAATTCCATGCCTAGAAACTGAAGACTTAAATGCAGTCCATCCATATAAAGGATGTGTAAAGAAATTTAGTACAAATATTCTAGTAGAAGTTTAAGTTAATTGATGGAAATTAATCGTTCCTTCACACTAGCCATATATAAGCTAAGGTTTTGGATAGATAGTCAAACTAAAAAATTTAATGCCATGGCCGGAATTTGAACCATGTATCTCCTGGTTTCCATCCAGTCACTCTTACTCATTGAGCTACCATAGCCAATGTGCCGCCATGACATTGAATTCTCCAATTGACTCATCTATTTTCTTGGTAAACCACTAGGGGCTCCTGTATTCAAGATACACCATTTGTGACGACTTACTATTGTAAGTACTTTAGTCCTAGGCTTCATCATTAAACTCTTATTATTTAAGCTAATTGATGGAAATTAATTGTTCCTTCACACTATCCGTGTATGGGCTAATGTTTTGGATAGATAGTCGACATGAAAAATTCAATGCCATGGCCGGGATTTGAATTAAATTAGAGAACTTAATGTCATGATGGCACATTGGCCATGGTAGTTCAATGGGTAAGAGCGACTGGACATAAACCAGGAGATCTGTGGTTTAAATCCTGGCCATAGCATTCAATTTTTCAGTTTGTCTATCTATTCTAGTAGAAGTGTTCTTTGAATCATTTAATTTGAATTATGAAGTGTGTGCCCCAATAAAAGCACAAGTATTTGCAATATTTTATAATTTTAGAGAAATTATGAAACTCAAAATAATTTATAGATTTTTAAAACACAAACAGGATAAACATAACCAAATGTAATTTATTGTCATTTTGCGGTTTGTTGTAAATTATGAAAAACTGTTGTATGCAATAATTGACGAAACCCAAAATTCTGTATGTATTCCTATGGTGAATAAATATGAATATCTGTTTCAGAATACTTTAACAGCATTAGTATAAATACATCATGGGGCCAACAATCAACTCTTACAAAATGACAGAGAATGTGTTCAATTTACAATTTCTGTAGAACTCATTGTTTTCCTTAGTATTGAGGAAACAGTTCAGCTATTAAAAATAGGGAAGAAGTCCTAGAATATTGCATCTTGAATATGTTGTTTTACACCATACTTGGGCAAGCACAGGATGTTAAGTATGTTAATGGAGCAATTTTTATATCATTGCAATTTTTATACACACTTCTTTTTCTTCATTGTTTCATCCTATTCAACATCATTCTGTTTAACCGTTTTGTTCAATCCTTACATTAGTACCTTACTAAAACATGTATTATTCTAAACATTAAAACACGGGGAGTGAGTACTTGTTGAATGCTTTTATTGTTCATATCAAGATCCACTGTGCAAAGTTTCCATTGTGAGTCAGGTGCTTCATCATTGCTCTTGTAGTTCAAGTTCTAAAAACATATAAGGTTAATCAGTTCTGCCAAATATCTGCTTGCATTTACCACTGGTTCAATCAGTGTCCCCCTGCAGGAACAAATACATTAAGTAAATCACAGGGAGTGCTGATTATATCATGTATAAAGTAAAATTACAGTAGCTGATTGGCTTTGAAGTAAAATGCTGCCAGAGTTTTAAGGTCACAGTTCTTTGGAAGTTATGCTAGAGAGGCACAATGCTAGGAATTGTAAACTGCCATCATCACAATACCATTCGGTTCAAATATGCCCAACAAGTGCTTTTCAACTTTTCATTATGATGTCCAGTATAACACTAAACATAAATGTTATACAATACTTGTATCGTTCATTTCCACTTCTGTAAATAAGGCAGTGGAAACTTTGTACTTTATAGCTCTATAATTGGAAATTTTTAATATACAGAAACATATGTAGAGGGTGTATTTTCTTATAACATATGTGGTTTATTCATCTCAGAACAGTGGTGTAAGAGAGAGCTATACAAGCTGCTCAGTTTTCTTTTGAGATTATAATGGGAAAGACACCATTTGCAGACAATTAGACATATAGTTGATAGGACATTGGCATGATCTGATTGTTAAATATCTGAGCCTTCATCATGCCATTATTATAATATGCTCAAATTTTTATTAACTGTATAAATGGCAACTCATTGGATATTGAATGTAAAAGCCCATGGAGTTGCAAGTCAGTGAATTAGTATGAGCTCAAATAATAAGATGGAAAAAGCAATGTATTATATTTGTAAGACCTTGCTACCGCTATTTGTTTTTATTCAGCATTCATATACTATGCTTAAAAAAGCTTATTTTACTGTCTGCTTCGTGTCAGTTAAGATAAAATTTTGCAGGAGTTTTTTCATAGTATTTTACTTTGTAGGTGCAAGGGAAATACAGAAACCTGAAGTGATAGTCAAATATTTAGAAGTAGGGTAGTATATTGTAGTTAATTGATGGAAATTAATCATTTCTTCATACTAGCCGTACATAGGCTAAGGTTTATGATAGATAGAGTTAACATGAAAAATTCAATGCCATGGCCAGGATTTGAACCACTGCTCTCCTGGTTTTCCTTACAGTAGTATATGTTAATATTATGAGAAACAACTTAATTGGGACAGCACTTTTAAAAAATCAGGTAGTGTTGAAAGATTCAGGCTAGATATAATATACTTTTGAAATGGCAGAGGCAATGGTTATTTGAAACAAATATATGTATTCTACATTTATATTTAATCAGTAATAAATTATCTCATGTTGTGTACCATCTGTAACAATTTTACAAAGTTCTTTCTAATTAGATTACTTCAGAGGCTATGCCAGAAAATTCAAGATAGAAATTTTATTTGTCATATTAATATCTTGCATATAAGGCATTTTAATCAAAGTGCCATATTTAAGAAAATATAACTAAAAAAGTTCATAATAATGGGTAATTTTGGGGAGGAGTGGTGGATTTTTTGTTGAAAATCTTCCATGGAAGCATTGAACTAAAATACCAAGTTTAATGTTTTTTAGTTATGCTGTTCACATACACACAGATTTTTTGCAAAAATGCTTTTACTAATTCAGCAGACCTCAACACAGGTTTTCCAGCGACATCTCAGTATGGGAATGCAATACTTCCTTGACATGGTTAATGGGACAAGGAAATGACAGTGGTAGAACAGAAAACATACATTATGTTCTTACATATATTTAGCATTTTAATTTAAAACATATTTTGCAGTTTTGTTTTATTAACAGGAATTAATTAGAAGCAAAATTTTATGTACAATAGAATGTTTCAACTATTGAGAGTGCTTGTTCCCCAATATGACATGAAAATCATAATGGATGTCCAGAGTTTATTGCAATTCGGCACACATTTTTCTTTTTCCCGTAATAGCTACATTTGCTGCAAAATATTGTTTTGTATGCAGCATTAATCACTTCATCATAAAGAACATTTAAGGCTTTGGACAGTTAAAGATTGAGTTGGTTTGTCTGCTGAAACTTTTTCATGAAACTAATATATTAATTAATACTGGTTCACTAAAAAGCTTTTGCAATCATAATCTTTTAATTTTCTACATTTGGTGTGAAAGTGTGTCAGGCATCCCTTTTGTGACCCAAGCATTGTCATACAACTCAGTCAAGGAGGAGATTGGGGAATTCGAGTAACAGTAGTTGTAACAAGAAAAGTTACTCATTGAAAATGTGTATTACATTTGATTCCAGGATTAGCTGGTTGAGTTCATGTGTTCTGAAATTGGCGATATTCTGTGTTGTTTTTGAACATAAAGATTGAAGTACTGCCTTTGTTTGGCATGTGGGGGCAAATTCAAAGAATACAGGGAGGCAAGTTACATCAGAGACTGCCCAGATAAGTGATTCAATTTTGCACAGCACAAAGGCAGTTGATAACTTACTATCATAATTGGTAATAAACTCATCACCTCAGCCAGCTAAACTTGTAACCTAAACGAAATCCCAGTTTTGAATGAATGGAGTATTCTTTATTAGCTGTACTTAGCCTGAAATAAAATGACAAAGTAGCACATATAATTGTCACCTTTGCAGGCTTTCACAAGTTGAGACTGCTTAGAAATAATTTTAATGTATGAAGAAATCGTAAATGAAAGTAGAGAAGCAGATAAAACTTAACTAAACTGAATATTATGGGTCATTAGATTATCATTGCTGTGTTCACTGCAAGAACTATGAATCTGCTTAGGTTAAAGAATGTCCATGATGTCTGCTCAAATGCTCTGGATGCAGAGAAATGGATTCCTCTGTCCCATGGATGCCAATAGAACTTTTTTTTTCCCCTCATAAAAATCTTTAGCGTGGCTTCCTTATGAAAGGAGTAAAGCCAGTGGTCCTGTGTTGTAGATTTATGTAAAAAAAAAAAACTTCAAGCCTGATAAGGAGCTCTCTGAACAAAATTAAGTGCTCTTTCATTCTCAGCATAGAATGCGGTGCTGAGAACCGCAACAATTTGTGTCCATAAATTAAATGAATAACAAAACAAATGATAAAGAGTTGTATGCTACTGACAGATGTATATTCAGCCAACATGAAGTCTTTAGTTTTCACAGCAATGTTTCATGCACAAATGAGAATATCCATACCTAAGGGCAAGTGAATTTTCTGTCGCTGTCGGATATAATATATGCAGCCAAGATGATGTCTTCAGTTTTATAGCAATCATTCATGCACAGATGAGAGTATGTCTAAATGCAAGTGAATTTTCATATTTGTTGAAAATTATATACCCAGGGTTAGGATTCTTATGTGCAACCTTCTTGGGTAAATTAAAGCTCTTCTGAAAGATAGCAAAGTGTGAAATTTTGTTTCTAGTTGTGAAAAAAAGGCATTTTTTCATGCATCTATTTCCCTTTTTGGGACCTTTATCCCTTTTTCTCCCAACCGTGTCCATAATCCTCTTCCCCCCCCTTTTTTTTAAGTTTAATTCCATTTTATTCTGTATGATTTCTAATCAATATAAAATATTTAACTTACAGTTAATGTCTCCTCAGTTTACTGTGAATGTGTGAATAGTAAGCCTAACTCTTTCAGTAAATGCACGCAGACTTGAAAGCACATCTGTAACAATTAAAAGTAACTGTATGACATATCCTCTTTTTCTTGTAGCTGATAATAATGCAATTGACAATAAATAAATATATATCATTGTATCCTTTAAATTTCACCAGAATCAATAGCCTGTTAGTGAATGTGTGTTACTGTGAGATGGCAGTAACCACCCTCACATAATTCCAGTAATTATCTGAATTGTGCTAGAAGTTACTAGAAATTGTTGAGACTGCAGTTCCAGCATGAATAGAACATTCTGGTAATTGTTGCTATGTTAAATAAGCGTGTTCACAAGTGAGTGTTTGGTGCAATTGTAGATGCTTTAACGTTAAATAAAGTATGTGTTTTAGAAACTGGTGTTAGTCCTTTGTTACATTACTAAATGACTATTACTAGATTTTACCCTGCCAAAGGTGTCCAGTGCCCGATTTATTGTTCTGGCTCAGGAAATCAAACAAGATTTCAAAGACTGATGGAACTATTTTGTGATGTACTATTTGCGATTCAGTAATTTTAATAAATCAAAAACACCTGTGAGATTGCATCTAACAACATATTTCCTCCTCCAAGCATAAAATGGACTACTCTTCAAGCAAACAAATCTCGGCAACCTCTATTATGAAATGCATTTCAACACACTTAAAGCCAAAATTTGAAGGAATTCAAAACTGATCTATGTGCAGGATATACACAATAACAGAACACAACACAAATACTGTGTTAAGACTCAAAGCTTTGGAAACAAATTAATTTAATATACATGTTACATGTCATAGGAAAACATTTATTAGTATAAAATAGGGTATTAATGGTCACAAAAATGCATTGCTACAAGAACTGAATGCCAGGAATAAATTAAAGTGTAAATTGCAAAGATTGTCATAACTGGTAATTATTTACTTTAATATATTATTTAAAAAATAAATGACCTACTAGTGATAATTTAGTGTGTTTATATAACTGATTTAGTTCATTGCCAAAATATCACTCATAATGGTTTTGAATTAAATCTTTATATGCATAGTTCGAGTCATAAGATGTACTTGTAATGTTTTTATTAGTATGCATTTTTATATTCCGACATAGATGATGAAATTGAAATATGAAATTGAAGTAAATATTGCTTTACCATATGAGGAGCATTGTTTCAAAACGTATTGAGTGCGGAAAGGAAAATTTTTCATAAATGAAGAAAAACCTTTTACTTCCGAACAAGAAAAGCTATCTGCAAAATTCAGAGGTCAGTGTTTAGATACTGGGGCAATGTTTGAGAACCCTCAAAAATCAAAATTAGTTTTTCATTAAGTAGCCTTATTTTCAAAGTTGAAGTTGTCACCTAATACGTTTTGAACTGTTTGGTCAGTAAACTTAAAGAGAGGAAATCAAACACAGCTCTTCAAATTATTTTTGCTATATAGTTTACATTTAATTAATGTTTTAAAATAATTATCACCATCATACATACACTTTTGAGTAACTATAAAAAATTAGTGTCAGTAACGCTAATGACATTTATCACAGGAAAACATTCTAGGACATAATGGGATATTATATTTTCAGGCTACAATTATGCTGTTTAAAGACATTAAGAATAAAAAATTATAATTTTACAGTACAATTACCTCAAAATATTACAATCTTGCAAGTTCTGTCTCTTCAGGCAGTCAAAGTCTTCAGGATCACAACATTCAGATAGTGCATGGAAATTCAGAGCTAACTTATACATCTGCAAACTCGGTATTTCTCTCCAGTTATCACCAAATTTTGCTTCCAGAAGATTGTTCACATCTGTTTCCTTAGCATCCGTTAAAGCTCTCAGTTTATCAACTATAGGAGATTCAAACACTTGTTCCATTAATACAATTTTGAGTCGAACTAATACTCAATACTCCATTTATTTCTAGTATTTACCTAGAACGCGTTTCGTTAGGATCTTCCTAACATCATCAGCTGTGATGATGTTAGGAAGATCCTAATGAAATGCGTTCTAGGTAAATACTAGCAATAAATGGAGCATTGAGTATTAGTTCGACTCAAAATTGTATTAATTTTGTGCTTCATTGTATCATAGTCCTTAAACAACGGAATACTTGTTCCATGTTTGTTCCTCGTTTCAGTATTGTGAAATTTTTTGATGGACAAATATAGGTTGACCTATATGTTGGCTCCTATGCAATTTCTTGATAATTAGAGCAATATTTTCTTTAGTTCCCCTCCAAAGCAAGTACACTAAGGCTATAATAGAAACAATAATGCTATAATGTTGACTGTAAGTCATAAAATAATAGAAATGAAACTCACCTAGCCTCCACTTTACGCTGGCGTTTGGTTTTCGTATTCCTGATTCACTTTCTGTTTCCTTTGGATCGTCCTCCAATAGGTTTGCTTCCCTCCATGATGATCACAGTGAACTGACATACCACTTCTAGGCATACGGATACATCAGCATAACAATTGGTGGGAAATATCAGCAGACAGGTGTGAGTTGAATGCAGGTTGTACAACTTAAGTAGATAGAAGTTGCACGTAATACGTTCTGAACCGATCGTTCCCGTGCAACTAATACAATTTAATCTGATGCATCTATTTCGTCACTGAAATAATAAGGGATATAATACGAAATGCACCAATCTGAGTTGCATTACAGAGTGCATGAAACATAGGGGGAAAACGTATCAAAGTGTATTTTGAAAAAGAGTGCCCTTTAATACGTTTTGAAATGATGCTCATATATTCATGCACAGAAATGGTCTTGGGATACAAACAAATCATGACATTATTTAAGTTAATTGGTGGAAATTAATCATTTCTTCACACTAACCGTATATAGGCTAAGGTTTTTGTATAAAGTCAACCTGAAAAATTCAATGCCATGGCCAGGATTTAAACCAATCGCTGCTCTTACCCATTGAGTTACCATGGCCAACGTGCCGTCCTGACATTAAATTCTCCAATTGACTCATATATTTTCCTGGTAAACCACTAGGGGCCCTCATATTCTAGATACACCGCTTGTGGCAATTTACTGTTGTAAGTACTTGAATCCCAGGCTTCACCATTAGACTCTTATTTAACTTAATTGTTGGAAATTAATCATTTCTTCACACTAGCCATATATAGGCCAAGATTTTGGATAGATAGTCAACCTGAAAAATTCAATGTCATGGCCGGGATTTGAACCACTGATCTGGTTTCTGTTTAGTCGCTCTTACCCATTGAGCTATCATGGCCAACGTGCCGTCCTGACATTAAATTCTCCAATTGACTCATATTTTCCCGGTAAACAAGTAGGGGTTCTTATATTCGAGATACACCACTTGTGGCGACTTACTGTTTTAAGTACTTGAATCCCAGGCTTCAGCATTAAACTCTTATTTAAGTTAATTGGTGGAAATTAATCATTTCTTCACACTAGCTGTATATAGTCTAAGGTTTTGATAGTCAACCTGAAAAATTCAATGCCATGGCTGGGATTTGAACCACAGATCTCCTGGTTTCCATTCAGTCATTCTTACTCATTTAGCTACCATTGCCAATGTGGCATCCTGATACGTATCTCGAAGACGAGAGCCCCTAGTGTTTTACCAGGAAAATGAGTCAATTGGAGAATTTAATGTCAGGACGGCACATTGGCCATGGTAGCTCAATGGGTAAGAGTGACTGGATGGAAACCAGGAGATCCGTGGTTTAAATCCCAGCCATGGCATTGAATTTTCAGGTTGACTCTATCCAAATCATCACATACTCCCATTTTCTTGTTTAATGCATTTTTGCAGTTAGGTAGCCTACTATTAGGCTTATGATTGAAATGGGCACAGTAACAGATGTATTGAAGTATTAGACAGTCTACCTAGAGAATTACAGTTTCAAGAGAGGTAGAACATGTTTAACCAAGAAGTATTTTATACAAGTGAAGATTATTTTTTAGCTGTCTCATTTTGAGTCATAATTTGATGTCATTTACTGGTTTGTAATTTGGTTCTAGACCTTACTGAAGTTACATTATAATTTACTAACCCAGATAAATAGAAAATTAATATACCAAAATATTGGTAAACTAATTGACTGTTCAGCTACTTATGTAAAAAATAACTGAAAATACATGTTACTCCTTTAACAGTCAGAAACTAAATCTGAAATATATTATTTCATCCTAAAATTTACACACACACAAAAAAAAAAAAAAAAAAAAAAAAAAAAAAAAAAAAAATTACTTTCACTGCAACATCTCAACATAATTACAATACTTCCATTACAATGCCATAATGCATTAATACAGCTGCTGTTGTCCTCTCCTGACCTGGAGCTCACATATATACCATTCTTGCCCATACATGCTCTGTAATGTTTAAATTGGGCTATTGAGAGGCCAATCAAGCATGGAACTTAAAAATACTGCTCAAAGAAAGTTTGGTAACATATGCAAACCTGATAACGGGAACTTCTGTGGTCTAAATAACTTGAACACTACTGTGAATTTCAAAGGGGATGAATTTACCAGGTCAGCAACGAATCAGTTCTATAGTGTTGTCATATTACAGTTCCCTTAAGTGAGGTGTGATGAGTGCTAAGTGAATCCATCTCTAATAAATACTATTTGTGCTAAGACAAAAATTCAAATTACCAAAAGTGATCCATGAGGAAGGTAGGGAGTAACATTTCTAACACAACCGTAAAGAAAGAATATTTAACTCAATTTTCATAATACAAATAAAATAGCAATTTATTGTAACGATGCATGATTTAAGCACTGTAATGATCATCTTTATTGGTTGGTGTGTAACTGTGTACATGTATTTGTAATTGAACTGAGCAGAACTGAAATGTAAATTATTGACGTGATGTGTGAAAAGAATTATATTGAACAAGCCAAGTTGTTTGTTATATTTGGGAGAGAGAAAACCATTTACTTCCTGTTAGCCTTTAGAATGCCGTATCTGCACATATGTTTATGATTGCTTCGTAATCAGAGACAGTGTTTATTTATCCTAGAGAGTTCAAATTAGTATTCATTTAAATTTAAAGGGAGTCGATTAATGACACTAAACAACACTTACTTTTAAATTTTTCCGGAACATGTTTCAGAGGCTTTGCCTCTATCCTCAGCTGGCCATCGACTGGTTCTCATTGGTGTAGTTGACGATATTTTGTCACAGGTCTCCTCTGGTGGCGGTTCAAGGAACTTGCTGAACAAATCTTTCTGGGGGATGTCGAAATTGAATACTTTGTTCAGCAAGTTCCTTGAACCGCCACCAGAGGAGACCTGTGACAAAATATCGTCAACTACACCAATGAGAACCAGTCGATGGCCTTTAAAAGTAAGTATTGTTTAGTGTCATTAATCGACTCCCTTTAAATTTAATTTATCATAACAACACTGTTTTCAACACTTCCAAGAAAGGAATTGTAGTATTCATTTGTTCTTCCATTTAAAAACCAGGAAAATGCGTGTCAGTTGGATCAACTTGCACTTGAAATGGGACATGAGGTAATCCGCCTGCCCTGTTTAACACTACTAGAATTGAATTAGTATGGGCTCAAGTAAAACGGGGGGTTTCAAACCCAAATAACACTTTTAAATTGACGTTGGACAACTTAATCACAAAGATATTGATACGGTAACACAGCAAGTCTGGGAAAACTGGTGAGACATGCAGAAAAACTACAAGATGACTTTTACAAAGAAATAGCATGTGACAAGATTTTGGAGCCTATCATAAATTTGCAAGACTCAAATGAATATAGTTACAATGACGAATTGTCTATTGATGTAAGTGATATTGATAGGGATTGGATGAGTCTCTGGCAGTTCCATTGGATTAGAGAAACAGGTAAATTCCTAGGCCATAATTATAATTATAGCATTTAAAACAGATACAGAATATGCAAATATGCTTGTTCAAAATTTGATGTAAACAATTCCTTTATTATAAAAGTTTGGAAAATTCAGTTTGGGTTCCCTCATGTCTAGCATCTTGCATGTTCTAGGATCATGTGTGTGAGAGAGATATATGAAAAGAGGGGTTAAAATGTGGCAATGCTGAGCGTACAAATGCATCTCATTCCCATCTGGGCCAGTATTACTTTATCCATCCGAATAAGTCACTTGTGACATGTCCTGATGGGCTGTTTATAATGGTTGCCAACTGAATGCCAGCACTTCAGCTTTTTACCTGGATCATAGCAGAATGTCTTTACATCCAACCTGGTTGTGAATTCCCATTCGTGTAGTGTACTAACAGTTTTTTTTAGTAATTTAAAGCCTACATGAACTGTAAAATATTTAATTTGTACTGCATTATAAATCATAGTACATTACATACATTGTTATTAAAGCTAGATTTACCCTTCTTTAAAAAAAAATGAATGCAAACAGTATATGTTCCTGTTCCTGTACTTATTTTGTGATCAAAATTGTTAAAAAGATATCTCTGATAACTATAAAACTTCAGTGAAATTGGTTGATATACAGAAATGCATAGTAGTAAGGAAAACTTCATGTAATTATTTAAATATTATCAAAAGTCTCTGCGGATATCAAAGGTGGTAAAGAGTTCCAATTTTAATTGCGAATGATTATAAAATAAATGACATTTAGTTTTTTGTGAGTGCTTTTCTTTTGGAGAAATTACTAAGGTGTCCCTCCCACTAAAAGTATCTAGATAAGTAGTTTGAGCACTAAAAGAGAACACATCTTGTGCCACGCCTGAGCAGGTCCTGGCCCTTTTGCAATTAGGGCAGCCTATCCCATCAATACATTAACATTTGAGTACAAAAGTGAATCGAGAAGATATTGACACATCGCTTCTTTCAAATATATCGAGATTTAATTGTATTGGAACACCACAGTGAAGCGAAATAATTATTAATTTTTAGATGAACGTATTTATTACACATCTGCTTCACTTTCGTACCTATTTTGTGGACATGTTTCGCAAATCATCGTTTGCATCTTCGGCTCTTATGCGACTAAAGCTTGATCCAGTGGTGTGGGTAATTCTGGAGTTGCTGCTGCCATCTGTTGATTTAGTGATGAACTTAAATGTGGGATTCTCTTCTGGCGGGATTTCAAAGTTCATTAGTTGGTTTTTATGTTTTTCTATGTATATTCTCTCCCATATGACGAGTTCACTATGTTTTTGTACGTATTTTAGTAATTCCGTGCTATCTTCAATTTCATGATTTTCAGACCAGAAATGAGCTGCTATTGCGGACTTATCAATATTTTTGTATCTTAAGTGCCTGAAGTGTTCTTTCTTTCTAGTGCCTATGTTTCTTTTTGTCCTCCCTATGTAAATTTTTTCACAGTCTTTACACTTAATCTTGTAAATGCCTGACTTTTCCTCTGGTTTTATCTTATCAGTATTATTACTGTGAAGTAGGTTTTTAATGTTGTAATTTGTTTTTTGGTGCCAATGTTATATTGTAACATTTAAACTTTCAAGTTTATACCTTGACATTAACATTTCCTTCTAATCAATTTTAACTTCCCCATCCTTCTCTAAGTATATTGTTTTATCTACTGATGCTTGTTAATTTTCTTTTACTTGTCAATTTAGCATCTGTTTTTGTTACTTGCCTAATTTGTGTCTTTTGCTGTCTATTATTTACTTCTTATTTCAACTTCTTATTACTATCCTCCACTCAGCAGATTTTTCTTAACCACACTTTTCCAAGATGTTCCACTTATACTTCTTCTCTTCCCCTATTATAGTTATTGAACTTCCATTTTGTGCTTTTATCAAACCTTTTATTTGTCTTGCTCATGTCCTGTCTTTTAACTCTCACAACCTCTATTCTCACTTATTGTTCGTGATTTGCAAAGCGATATTTTAAGGTTAGTCACCCCTGGCAGTACATCCCTTCATATCAATTTTCCCTGCCTATTTCTCTTTCAATCTTCAGCTGAGATTTGCATTCCTGTCCCTAAACTCTTATCATTTGGTTGTTGCTGTGTTGTCTTACTGTCACTTAGATCACTTTCCTCTTCCACTTGCCCATTAATCCACAATTTGAACTTAATTATAAGTTAATACGGATGTTCCTCTTTAACTTCATCACTTATTTTAATGTTTCAGTTGTCAATTCCATAATGAATTTCGCCTAGATGTCTCTTTTTCCATCCAATTTCCCAATTCTAATTGTGTTAAATTCTAAATGTGTTCCATAGTTCAAAGTCTCTCATATCCATTCCCAGTATCTTTTTTAATAATTCCAGTATTTTACTCCAATCCCTTTTCACTCTTTCACCCAGAGATTATTATTATATCTTCTCATGTTATCACCCATACTTTAGTCATCCTCTCTGGTCAAGGGGTAACATGCTAAGCATCTGGTTCCTGACATCCTGGTTTTAAAACCGATAAAGGACAATGGATTTTTTTGGGTATAAAAGTACCTAGCATGAATTCCTTTGGACAGGAAGTAAAGCTCGTGATCCCATGTTATTGATTTATGGTATGTAAAAGAACCTCAAGCCTGATAAAGGGGCTTCTGAGCAAAATTAGTTTTCTCTTTCATGCTCTATATAGAATGGGACACTGAGAATGACAATGGTTAAAGAATATGCATAAATTAAAAATGGTGAACTTCCCATAGTTTCCATTCTTTACAGTTTTATCTTCGTTTTTATTACCTCCAGCTCTTCAGTTTTAATCTCTTAGCTATATTTTATGCTCGACCATGCCAAACTTTAGTATTTATATGATTGGTAGTAGTACTTTAATGGGCTTCATTAAAGTACAACTGTTCATTAAAGTATTGGTATTCGACCAATCAGAAGTGGCCACATAACATTGTGAAAGTGCAGAAAGTACAGTATCAATTATTCTTGTTTTGTTCGACAATGGTACTAGCGTCAGCTTAGAGAAAAGTGTCTGACACTAGAAACAGTGACATTGAACTTACACCCCCGAAAATTATGGCAAAAGCAGTTAATGCTGCCAGTAGCTTGTTGCCCCAAAACTCAAGAAAAATTTACAAGAAATTCTATTCACAATTCATGGATTGGAGAATATCAAAAGATATAGTCATTCTTAGAAAATGTATTCCTAGTGTATTTCAAAGAATAGTCTCAAAATATGAAATCATCAGCCTTGTGGACTCGCTATTCTATTTTGAAATCAACACTTAACATTAGGCACCTAATTGACTTATCTAAATACTCAAATAAATAACGTATATTTGAAATAGTCAGTTCTGTTCATATTATCATTAGCATTAATTGCAAAAGATATTTCAATAAATTCAATTTGTTCCACTTTGTCTATACTTTCTTGAGGTTAAACTATGTCACATGTTAACAGCTGTTTAAAAGGAAGTAATCAATATTTTTGCACCTTCGTGCTGCGTACTATGCCTCACTTTACGATTGTAACATATCATGCAAACCAGAAACAGACAATTCCAAAACATCTCAATATTTTAAGATTTGTTCCAGAATGTGAAGTGAAGATTTAATGTTTTGTTTATTTATGGGGTTGAAAGTGCTTTTCACATATCTATAAAAGTAAAATTTGTTTCAATAAAGTGAGAAGCAATCTAATATTATACTATATATTTGCACATATAGTTAAAACTTCCAAAAAGGATTACCAAAAACAAATTTGCATAATATCAATGAAAACAAAAGGAATTGTTAAATGTGTGTCTAAGTATAGAGTTGTATAAAACTTAACAACAGTGTAATAAAATTATCCTGATGAACCGATATTGGTTATCTTTTCTCAAGGTGTTTTTCTTCTTTTAATGGAAACTTAAGTTCCCTTACTTTTGGTCCCAAAGAAGAAAAATTTTCTTCACACTCATTTAAACCATAATTGCATGCCATTATTCTCCTTGTCATCCGTTATGTTACATACTAATAAAATACAAATTCAAGTTATGTCACTGCCTGCAGTGCACATGTGGTAAAAGCAGGCATTAAACACAACATATTCATTAAGGTGTGTCAAATTGTCATACAATTATGGAACTTTAACTTCCAGCAAAATTATTAGAGGACTCCTGATGGTGACAGTAGCCAAAGGTATTTCAGTGTTATGGTCTTTTTCCTCAGAGACATTGTTTGGAGGCCATGTGAGCCTCACATATGCCAACAATATGGTCTTGATTCACTTGTGATCAGAGAAGAGCCAGCTTACATTATAAGAAAATCTAAGCTGCTATGGAATCAGCTCAGCAATTCACGTTCGATCCCAGACGACGCAAAGTGGGTGGTGGACAACACGGCGCTGGGGCAGGTTTTCTCCAGGACCTCCGGTTTCCCCCGCCATCTCATTCCACCGGTGCTCCATCTTCATCTCATGTATCATCAGTGTCACCACCTGCGGTGCCGTATGTAGTAAAAGTGGGCGTTAAACACTACACATTTCATTTTTTTTTCAGCAATACACAAAACTGCCTTGAACACTATACCTTCACTCATTACCCTTCTTTTCAGTACTGAAGTGATACAGTGTTTAACATTTCAAGACCATTTCTGTTAATGTATGTGAATCCCTTTTTGGAATGCTGCAAATTATTAGTTGATCTTCATAAGTTCTGTCCATGTCATATGTTCTTACTGTGGAAATCTGAAATGCTCAGAGATTTTACAAAATTATTCACATTAATACTGTAAATAATTTTATATATATATATAGCTTTTAATAGGTGTATTTTAAACAAAAGAGAGCAAATAAAGTTCTCTTTTGTATTTTTTGTGTTATGTTTTTGTGTTCATAAGAACAGCATTTAAATTAATTTTTTTTCCCAATTGTTTTAGTGTTTGGACCAACAATGGAGGAACAAGTCCTTGTAAATCTGGAGCCCAAGTCTGATCCTTTGACACAACGGCAGGTCAGTTGAAACAAAGTTCATGTTATACTTATGATGTTGTAAGCAATAACTAAACAAGTTGATGAAATTTATTCAGAATTTCCTGCAAATTGTATTTTAACCATAAGTACTTGCCAATCTGTGCACTTGGGGAGCGCTAAACTGATATGGCAAGTGGAACTACTTTTGCTGCTTTCCTTCAAAATAGCCATTTTCTTGATTTCCATTTGACACAATAAGATTACACTAGCTGCTGTAGCATAAAAATGTTAAATACTGCGGCTGGTTGCCACTTTTGGTACAGTGCTGCCTCCTTAAGTGATGATGGCAGTCATTACTTCATAGAAAATATTTTTATCTGTTTTTCTGACATTTTGATGATGCATCAGATTGTTTGGACCAAATATGGTACAACCTGAGGAAACCAAAACTTTGTTTTGCTTAACCCCTTTGCTGGAAAGTAAAATACTATGCTAGTGCTTAACCGCTTTGCTGATGGCCATTTAAACTCTACACGGGCCGGGGACGGACACCCAATAAGCAGAACAAGACATTTAAATTGTTAAATGCTGTAAAAAATGCTTTATAAATACATATTCATATCTTCTGTATTTAATAAGTTATTTTAGGGAAACAAAAACTGGTTTAAAGCCCATTAAAGGCAGTATACATCTACAGTATCATTAAAGTTGGGACTATATTAATAAATTGTGAAATTTCGTTATTTTGTATCACTAGAGAAAGCCATTCTTTGCGTTGAATGCATCTAACTGTGCGTAATACAAACTATATGTATATATTAACTGCGTAAGCGAAGTGTTGGGTTCAAGGTTTATAGGTTTCAATAATAATTGTGTATGTTGTGTTACGCTGGAGAGAAACAAACTTCTCCGTCAGCATCTGTAGTATTTCACAACCGAAGGTCATGGTAGGCTTATTGGCTGTTTTCTTCGCTTAGTACATATAGTAATTTTGACTGTGTCAGAATTCCGAGTGATTTCGTTTAGCTAAAACACATTTGTAACTGTTACCTCAGTGCTCATCATGGCTTCAACTAGTAATTGGCAAATTAGCTTGTGTAGGAAGTATACAGGCTTTTGAAATTACTTCAGAAAATGTGGAGGACTTTTTGCTGTTTGACAGTGATTTGGATATTGATGGCGAGTTTTCAGATTTTGAGGGGGGTGTTGAGGATATAGGTAGCATTGAGGAAGATGACCATTTCCGACAGGTGTTCGTGAAGAATCAACTTTATGGAGTTGTCAAAATAACTAACACAAATAGGCACAACCTCTGGTGTACAAACACAGATTCAGCTTACTTCTGACAGCAAACCAATTTACATTTTCACAAAACTTTTTATAACTTACTATCTCTCATTTTTTCAGAAACAAATGTATATGCAAGTAGGGTGAAGGAAGACCTGATCTTTAAAGGCAATTTAGGGCCTAAGAGTAGAATTCAGAAGTGAACAGAAGTAACAGTGAATGAGATTACAGACTACTTGGTCTAATCATGTTCATTGGTGTTTTTCGTAAACCTACGCTAGACATGTACTGGTCTACAGATGACATACTAGCTACCCCATTTTTTGGGGCTGAAATGCATGTCAAATAACAGATTTCCTTCATTTCACCTGCACAGAAAATCTAAATGATAAACTACACAAAATTAAACCAGTTTTTTATTACGTTATTTCAAAATTCAAAGAAAATTACATGCCTAATGAAAAGATCACTGTTGATGAAAGCCTGGTGCTTTGGAAGGGGTTGGAAACAATATATCAAAGCAAAGAGGGCTAGATTTGGCATAAAGAGTTTTGCTGTCTGAAAGTAAAACGGTATATCTTTACAATAGCTGCATATACACTAGCCAAGGGACTGTTAACACCTGAGACAAAGATTTGGGGTTATCTGGTTCCATAGTAATGCACCTGATGGAACCTGTACTTGATCAGGGTAGGACTATATATTTAGATATTGGTACAATTCCCCTAAATTATCCATGACCTTACACAAAAGAAAAACAAATGCAGTTAGAACAGTATGCTCAAATCGTATTGATTTGCCAAAAGATGTGAATACGAAGGCTCTAAAAAGAGGACAAATGCAAGTGCATCAGCTCCCACCCTTGACCTATGTTGCTTAGCAGGACAAGAGGGTAGTTACAGCATTATCCAATTGCAGCTCTAAGATTCTGATGATTGATACTGGAAAAATTGATGCTCGTAACAAAATGTCAGTTTTCCAAGTCTGATATTATCCCGGAATACAAAATGCATATGGGTGGTGTGGATCTAGTAGATCAGGTACATATCCCTCTTTGCAAAAAATAATCAAATGGTATAAAAAAGTATTTTTACACCAGCTGGATATATCCATATACAATTGTTTAGTAATTTAATTTGGAGAGCTCTAAACTCATGCAAGACAGACCTACCTGGACTTCCGCATATCAATAGCTTGCAGCCTAATTAAGCACTATAAAATTCAGAGACCTTTCTATACTGGGGGTAAGAAATCAACCACCCCAGCACCCCTCAGACATGAAGGAAAACATTTTCCTAAAAGGATACCACCTACAGCAAAAAAGTCACATCCCTTTAAAAACTGTCTAGTGTGCTGCAAGAAAGGTGTCCGAAAGGAAGCTAGTATGATTTGGCGTGAATGTGGAGATGTGCCCGTGCATGTTTATCCCTGTTTTGAGGTGTATCATTCAAGAATAAACTTTTAAAGGTAAGCTTTTACTTCTTATAAAATTTATTTAAATTTATTGTAAAACATAAAGCTTAAAATAATTAGCGTTAAATAAGCATTAAATGCATGTATGCACAGGACGTCTATACACATCCATATCTGTTTGCAGCATTTTAACCTGGACGTCATATGACGTCCATGTCGGTAAAAGGATTAAATACTCAGCCCTTGTAAGGTGAAACATTATGATATAAATCTTTCCGTTCTCAGTTTGGAAGAGTTAAGATTTTGTGCATTGGTTCTTGATATATTGTTTTACCATTCCATTTTTTAGGGTATATTACTTGAGTACCTGAGACCTCGTGTATTTAAATTAAATAATTTAAAATTTGTACTTTATAATCAAAATCTCACTGTAATTATCACATTCCATCAATTCTCTCTTAAGTTATTCCTCTTGTCAGTTCTTTTTCTTGTGTGCTATGTTGTGATGTACAGTAAGTAAAAATTGCTAGAGATCAGTGAAAAACAAACACACACACACAAACACACAAACACACAAACACACACACACACACACACACACACACACACACATACACACACTACAGTGAGTAACATGTGATGTCACAAAGAAATATTAAATAGATAACCAAATGCCACCAATACACAGTTTAAATTTTGTAGAATAGCTAGATGTGTGCACTTAGCATTTTTGGCATGAATTGTAAACTATTTGATATGTATGCAAATCGCATTGGATCTTTTGCACCCAAAGGTGTAAGAATAACCATATAGTAACAGCTGTCCTGAATGTAACACACACAGTGTGGTAAATGTGTAAAATAAGTATTTTTTTTCTTACAGGCTTTACAATATCTGGATCAGATAAAAAATAATGAACAAGGATGGAGATTTGCAATGGATGTGCTTACTTCCGCAGAAAGTAAGGATGATCGCCTGAAATTCTTTTGTCTCCAGATACTTGAGTGTTTTGTAAGACACTATTATGAGCAAAGAAATACAGAAGAAAAGTTACGGATGCACCAATTTTTAATCAGCTGGCTGCAATTACAGGTTGGAATTCCCAAAATATGATATAATTAATGAAATGATTTGTTAAAGTTAGATGCTGTACTGTAACACCATCACTAAATGCTAGTGTCCATTTGAGATAAAAGAGAGCAAGAAACTTAAAATAATTAATTTCTCAAGTGAACACAGCATTAAGAGGGCTATCTGAAGATGCTGTTAGTATCCACAGAGTAGATATGGATGAGTGTTTTCACCCTGATAGCAGCCTGCTCTTTTACAGTGCTTTTGGTATTGTGACTTTGTGGGTTCGTAGAATTAAAAGTCCAGTTTGCAGAAATTCAAATTGTTCTTTATTTCCGTAGAAATACACTTTGGTCAATCCTTACAGTAGCAGAATTACATAACATACACAAATACAATGCTCAAGTCCGTTAACCACAAACAAAAGAGTTTGCTCAACTTCCAGTTCAATCACCACTCTCATTACGACTCTGTTTACAACAACTCTCGTTACTACTCCGTTTACAGCTACTCGCTGGCATGTCACAATCTCTTATATATACCTCCATTAATAATTCTAGACGGTTCTGTAACAAACAAGAAATACAATGTTCTGTAAGAGGGCACTAGACGAAACACGAACGTTCCAGACGTCTAACTTTATTTGTGTCTGCAAGCCTTTTTATCTCTGCGCTAACTTTATCCGCAGGCTCTTTATCTCTTCGCTGTACTATCTATTTGTGCGCGTTGCCGCGCTATAGTAAATAATGGGTTTGCGGCAGTACGCTTGATAGTACTTGACAAGTTATTTTGCATATCCAGTTTTATGTTACAGAATGCAAATATTGGACAAAGAAACAAAAAGCTTAATAATATTCACAAAGTGAATATTATTTTGTGATAAACAGGATTTCAATTCAGTGAAAATTACAGGAACAGGTGGGAGAATAGGATATCTGTCAAATTAGCATGTGAGTGAGTTAGAGGATAACCAACTTATTACAAAACTTATGTGGTCACAGTATTCTTTCTCTTCAAAAATGTAACCGTAAGTCTCCAAAAGAGGAGAGTAATCATGCTCTTTGCATGATTAATAGAAAAATTTAGTAGTAGCTATTTTAGTGATGTAACAAGGAAATTGCACATACATTAAAATTAACATAACATATCGAGATTTAACTGTATTGGATTAGGGAACTGTATTAATAGTTGAGCCATTTCCTTCCCTGTTTTTGTATAGTTTTTTTTTTTTTTTTTTTTTCCTTTTTCCTTTTTTTGATATATTTGCTTGTCCTAAAGTGGGCACTGGCCAGTTAAGTACCCTTAAACATACATCTGTTGTGTTCTGAAGTTAACTTGCAAACTTAATAAGAAATGTTAGGTTCAAACAGCAATGTATATATTCACATAAAAAGTATTAAAGAATTAATGAATAATACAAAAGAATAAAAATGTCAAAGTAACAGCAATTACATACAATAATAATTTCCAATGCAACATTACTTCTGCATAAAATCACAGAACAGTGAATAAAACATAGGAAGAAGTGGTCACATAGTGTGAATGAAAGGCATATACAGAAGGAGGATCTGTATTGAGTCACAAGACTTAAGACTAAGTTGCAAGAATACTGGATTAATGTCATCAAATATAATCCACTGCCTAGCAATCCACAAGCAAGCCTGAGCTTTCCAACCCACCTGCCTTAATCAAGCCCACATACACATGGCATAGATGGGTAATCGTCCAACCAATACGGGTCAACATCTCACTATCCCAGTTGGAAATTTGGCATTCTCGACTGGGATTCACTGCCTATTGCAGCTCCTCCAATTCCTCATGATGCTGAGTTAGCACCAGTCCTATAGCCAGGTTTAAAATTCCCACACCTCGGGTGCATTCTATGGCAGTGAACAGGAGCATAATGCTCTAGCCCACTATGCCATGGCACAGGACGTCACCTGATATGGTAAACTATGAGGTCTGTTAAAAAAGTATCACGAATTTTGAATTTTCACGGGCTACATATATTCAATTTTTGATTGTTTTGTGCCGCTGTGTTGGTACTCATGTCCCTCACGTTGACGAGTTCGGCCACTTTGAATGTTCAATTAATTGTTTACATATTTTGCTTGGACATGTTTTGGCTCGTCTTTGATTTTTGCCTATTCCAAAAAATGGATCAAAGAATCTGTATCAAATTTTGTGTGAAAAACAAATTTCAGTGTGCGGATGCATTCCGAATGTTGACTGTGGCTTATGGTGAAGCTACCTTGGACCAAAGCAACGTTTATTGGTGGTACAAAGGGTTCTCAGAGAGTTGAGAGGATGTGAACAACGAAGAGCACCCCAGATGCCCGAGCTCATCAACAACAGATGAAAACAATGAAGTGAAGAAAATAGTATTGGCCAGTCGGATCACCATTAGAGAACTTGCTGAGGACCTAATATATTGATTGGCTCGTGCCATTTGATTTTGAGCAATGATTTGAGTATGAGACAGGTCACCGCAAAATTCGTACCAAAGTTGCTCATTTTCGACTAAAAACACCATCGCATTAACGTTGCTAAGGAGCTGTTGAACTCTGTCTGCGATGACTTAAATTTCCTACAGAGGGTCATAACTGGTGACGAATCATGGGTTTATGGTTATGACGTGGAAACTAAAGCTCAGTCATCCCAATGAATGCTGTCGCACGAGCCAAGACCGAAAAAAGCACGCCAAGTTTGGTTGAATGTGAAGGTTTTGGTTACAGTTTTCTTCAATTGCAGGGGCGTGGTGCATCATCAGTTCTTGCCATAGGGTAGAACGGTCAATAAGGAGTATTACCTGCAAGTTATGCACAATTTGCCTAAAGCAATCTGCCAGAAACGCTCGCATTTGTGAAAGAACAAAACTTGGCTTTCGCACCATGATAACGCCCCTGCTCACACATCATTGCTTGTGCCCAAATTTTTGGCCAAGAACAATGCACATATGATGCTGTAGCCACTGTACTTACCAAACCTGGCCCCTATGACTTTTTTTTGTTCCCAAAACTAAAGACGCCCCTGAAAGGATGACGATATGCCACAATTGAGGAAGCTAAAGACGGCATCAAAGGAGAAGCTGAACAAGATCATAGAAAATGATTTTTTAAAGTGCTTCGAGGATTGGTAAAAAGTTAGCACAGGTGTATAATATCTGGTGGGGATTACTTTGAAGTTGACAAAATAGATATTCATGAATAAAAGAATACTTTTTGAAAAAACATATTCCCAATATACAAACCCCGTATATACTGTGGAATCTTAATTTAATGAATATACTGAAATCATCTGAAAGAAGATTAGGATCCATTTCGAATATGTCACTTAACAATGAAACACTGTTTTAATGAGCTGAAGCATCAAAGACTATTCACCACATGGTAGACTATATTTTCCCTTTATAAATGCATGTATGATCTAAAAAATGGATGCCCGCCTCGGTAGCATAGATGGTATCATGTCTGCCTCACGTTCAAGAGGTCCCGAGTTCGAATCTCGGTCAGGGTGAGTTACCTGGATAAGGTTTTTCCGGGGTTTTCCCTTATCCTGAAAGTTAAATGTCAGGTAACTCTAAGCCCTATGGACCTCGGACTCATTTGAGCATCATTTCACCTATTTCATTTATCGTCCGATATGACTTAACGTTGGAGGAGGTAAATTACAAAAAAAAAAAAAAAAAAAAAAAAAAAAAAATTGGATTTGAAGCAGCAGCATGATATTGACATTTTGTTGCTGTATGATTATTTCTATACGTTTCCATTTACTGATGAGGTAGATAAATATTTATTTAGTATAATAAAGCACACTTGATTTCCAATCAAAAAGTCTTATATTTTAGAATAAATAATGGAAAATATGTATGCATTTATGACCTAAAAATTAACATAACTATGACCTAAAAAGACAAAAGTATGATCTTTGTTACTTAATGAATTTATTAATATTATGTATATTAATATTATATAATGTTAATGTAGAATAAAACTTAAATTAACAATTAATAATTAATTGTTCATGCTAAACATTTTTAATCATTTCTGCAGCAGAAATCTTCTTTACTTCTTAATTCAGCAGTTTATACTGTAAGTTTAAAAGCTCCTAAATTATAAAAGAATAATTATTGTAACTTAAGAAGAAAGTAATTAAGAATAATAATATATTCATAAATGGGGGTTGGTTTTCATCAGCAGCAAAGTTACATTGAATAAAAATAAAATACAATATTTACAATACAAAATGACACCATTGGTATTAAAAACCTTTTCCCCAAACTGTGGAACAAAATTTCTTTCAGAATACATAGTTTTAGACATAGTGACATCAAACTGACTGAGGTCTCAATTGAATGCACAAGAAACTTTCAGAAAGCTGGTGGAGATGGGTGTTGCCAAATGGAGGGAACAAAGCATTAAACCTGTCGCCAAACAAACAGGAAAGAGTGAAATTCAAACATTCAAGTTTAACTCCCTTGTTCTGCATGAACGTTTGCTGCATGCTAAAGGAACCTTCGAAAAACAAGTAAAAACAGATTTTATACAGAGGTAATGTTTATTTTATTTCTAATTGGCTGCTGGCAATATAATAATCACCATAATATGACCTTATTATGTAAAAAATTAAGCTAGTAACAGTGAAACAACAAATTGTACACAAACATAATTATGATGAAAATTTCAAGTAATTGTGAGATCGCAATTTCGTAAACACTCGTTTATATCTTCAGTCACATTCAATCTGTTGTCAACGTTTTGGTCGCTAGAGGTCACAATATTTTTACCAGAATTACCAAATGAAACAAATTTAAAGACAATCGATTGTCTGTATTTTGTAATTCATTACACGATTTCTATTTTTTAAAATAAGCATTTTTTCCCAAACCATTAAATCTCTCGGACCATTTAATTGTTTTAATAATTTAACTTCTGTATTTATTTCATGGTTAAATGATAAAAAATGATCTGCTATAGCCAATTTATCAGTCTGTTTATACCTAATATTTCAAAATTTTCTTTCATTATGGTTTCTAAATTATGTTTGATCCTTCCAATGTAAATCTAATTGCAATCTAAACAATTATTAATGCCAGATTTGTGGGAAATTAGAATTACTTCTTATTGTAGACATATGCTAAAAGGGATTGCTGTCTACCTCTACTTGGAAGTACAGTGTCCTGTTGAAGAGTGGATAAACCAAATCGACAAACAATTCCTTCCTGGATAACTACTCTACCCTATAGGTATACCTATAAAGACATATGTGCTCTCACCCATAGTAAAAGTCAGAGAATTCAAAGATTCTGAAGTGCACATGCATGATCACAGCATAACTGAAAAATGAGGCATTGAGCTTGCACAGCCAGTATTAAGTTAAATAAAATAATTGGTTTAGTTTTTCACTTTTGAATTTATTCTAATATGGCATTTATTTAGAAAATGACAATAGTTTATGTTTTCGTGCATGAATGTCTTTAATTAAAAAAATATCATATGCATTAAAAACATACGGCTTTGCCATATGTTTTAACAAATTAGAATATTGTAACGGGACCGCTGGAGCACCCTGTACCAGCTGCGAACGGAAGGTAGGGGAGGACCGCGTTAGCCACACCTCTCCCTCGTTTGTCTTATAGTGGTGACAGCCAGTGGTCGGAAAGAAACATAATTGTGCGTCTGTTTTCCCTTCCACCTGGTTCTCGATCTTTCTGTTACTAGAACAATCTTGCAAACACCAGAAGTCGGGATATTCCTATATAAAGAGGGACAGACAGACAGTGTGTGTCAGTTGTTGTGCTGTGTTGAGTTGGTCGGTCAGTTAGTGAGACAGTCAGTGACGTGTTAATGAACGAGAAGATTGTGCAACGGAAGACTGTACGAACCGTGTATGAGTATCGGAGTTGATGTAATCGCGAGTACAAGGAAATTGTAACGGACGAACTGGTGAATTGTAATTGTGTGCAGCACGTAATTCTGTGTAATTGGCAAGAGTTAAACTGTAAGTCGGTAGAAATAAAGAACATTGTTGAGTGGTGTAATTGGACTTTTTATTCCACGAACCCACAAAGTCACAATATAAATAATAAAAATACATACACAAGGGATTCAAACCTAGTTATTCCACTTGTATTTCACTGCTTGGCTATCATGCATACAACTAAATGAAAAGGCATCTTCCTGCTTATCACCTAGCTTTGAAATGAATGCAGGGTGGTGGTGAAAACATATATTGTGAGTGAATAGTGAAGTCGTCATGAGTGAATGTTTTCCGAATCAGAACTTCCTCTGTGACTGTTGCTCATTTATTTTGCCTTAGACTGTTTAACATTTAGATAAATCAAAGTTAAGTCTGCCTTCTGTGTGACAGTATGTTATGAACTTTAGTAACTTTATACTGAAATTCTATTTCCCAATCCAGATAAACCTCTAAATATCAGAATTCCAAATTATTTGAAATTCAGAAAGCTGTGTAAAATTAAATATTACTTATTAAAATTAGGCAAATGAGTCAGCTTCATATACAGTGGAGAAATGTGTATACAAGGTTGACTCATTTGCCTAATTTTAATAACAGTGGCACTCCACTTTCTGAAATACTTTTTATTCTATATAAATATTACTTTTTCATTATAATGGAAGAGGTTGCATCAGACTAGGAAACATAACTTCAGAAAGCAAAACCAGAAAATCTTGAGCCATAGCACTGACTTTATTTGTTTTAGGGCTCAAACACTAATCCTCGTAATCCTGCTTTCATACTAAACAAGGCTGCTCAGATTTATGCATTAGTATTTGTGCAAGATTATCCAACATATTGGACAAACTTTTTTGCGGACCTCATTGAAACATTGACAAGTGTCAATGCTGTTGACTTGTACCTGAGAATACTGAGTGCCATCAATACAGAGGTAAGACAGATACAAATATTTTCAATTCCTTTCTTGGAAGTTTTTATTTTTAACTAGCATACACACTGAGATATTTTTTCCTTCCAAGAAATAATGATGTGTGATTCTTGTCAAGTTAGTCTTTATTTCTTTGCATATAACGTGTCTAGAGCTTGCATCCAACTGTATGCCTACCACCAACACTAGTAGGTGAGATATCATTTTACGGAGTACTATAGGACACGAGATTTAACTTTGCCCCTGATTTTTAGAAAGAGAAAGAAATACGTACTCACGATTTCTTTCTGACCCGCCCCTCTTTTATGGCCGGTCAGGCAGAGCAGACACATCAGTGGTGGATGATCCTTCTTCGTCCTCCAAATTTGGTCCCTGTTCCCCTTCATTCTCAGAAATTTCAAAATGTTCCTGTAGTTCACTATCTGAATCATCTTCTAAATTAATTATGAACCTATAACTAATTTCATCTATTAATCCATCTTTCTCCCAATAAAACTGTTCAATCTTTCCACATGCCCCCCCTGCCAGATTTGTTCGGACGCTTTAACTACTACACTATCAAACTAACATTTTTACGTGACTATGCTTAAACGATATGTTGTGTTTGGGACATCATTTTTATGTGTCCATATAAGAACTATAGCATTAAGGAACAATGATACGGAGGTAGTCGTATTAAAGCATGGTCATGTATTTGCACTATGCAATCTATTTCATAAATTTTGAGATCATCTTTTTTCAGCTTTATTAGTTCATATAGTACAGCTTTGGTGGAATGCGAATCAAACTCAATATTATTGTCATGGAGTTGTGACTGCATTACTGATTTAAGTGATATTGGAGCCTTGTTGATCTGAATAGAATGATAAGATCCTTGTCTATTACTATAACACTATTGGAGGGAATGTTGGGTAACAACTGTTTAATAAACTTATTTTTAAATGTTTCACTATTAATACTTCATGTTAGTCTTTGCTTAATTTTGATTTAAAAATCGGAAGGGTGTTGGGAATGAAACCCATCAAACTCCCTGCTCTGGACTTTGCCTATTGGGATGCGTAGTGGAAATCCAAAATCCTCTTCACTTTTCCACACTTTGTTGTTGTATAATTTATATTGATCCATGTTTCGTCTAAATAAATAATAGGTGCACCGGAAACCCTTATCTCTCATTTTTCTTAGAAATGCACCTTTTGCATGTCTGGCCGTTCTGTGAGAAATTTTCCTCCATGTGAGTTCTTTACAAATCTAAATTTCATTGTGCTCAACACAGATATAGTTGGCTTTCTGCATTTTAGAGCCTCACATTCTTCTATAAAAAATTTATGGGCACTGATCACAATTTCCCTGCCATCTGATCTTATAGCGTTTCCATTTCTTCCCACCCCTGCTAAATCTAACACAGATTGTAGCACTATTCCCAACACTATGTTTAAAATAATCACAAAATTCTCAAATTCTAAAAACATTGTTCACATTTACAACAAGTTAACCAATACTTTACTTGCAATACCACTGATGCCTGCTGGTGCTTACCCTCATACCACAGCAGGTAGTTATGGAATACAATAGTGCTTTTAAAGGGACTGACCATTTCAAGGAAAGAAACCCAGCGCCCTTGCTAGACAAGCATAGTGCAGAAAGTGCCAAGTTAAATCTCGTCCATTATAGTTGTATTAACAGCTCTGTATGTTAAATTTAGATTTATATTTCAATGAAGAGGACTTGTAAATGTAAATAATATGTAGTATTTGTATTTGGCATGGCAAACTTGAAAATGAGGAGGAAGTTATTTTTTTCCTCTTAAACCACAGTGAATTTATCACCAAAATTTTATTTTTGGTAAAAAGTAGTGTTAAATATCTTTTTTTAAACTTTCACTGTTTCCACTGTATTAGTTTTAATTTTATATATTTACCTATTTTTTCATCAGGTGGCAGAAAAAGATTTCGTGCGGACTGCACAGGAAACTGAGAGAAATACATCAATAAAGAACGTTATGCGAGAGCTTTCAGTAAAACAAATGGTTGAGTCTTGGCATTTCATTCTTGTAAGTATACATTAAATATATTGAGACATATATTAGTTGCAGCTTATGAACAGAGGACTGTAGGGACAAACAGTGCTTGCTTAAATCTCCCTTCATGTCTGCGGTGGACTGCAGACAGCATGCTATGTTTTACACTGCACTTGAAATAACTATTATATTTCACATCCAGATGTTTTTACAATTTAGACGTTTTGCTTCTCACAGATGAGAGTTAACATTCTCATTTCATATAAATATTTATCACATGAAGGAGTGTGTGGTTAATTCTGGTGTTTTTAGAATAAATATCTCAGGCTCACCTCCCTTCGTCGAGTACTTTAAACTGCAGGACTATCAGCATTTCTGTGTTGTATTCTGAGTTTTTAGTCCACCTCAGTAGTGTAGATGGTAGCATGTCTGCCTCATGTTTAAGAGGTCCCGATTTCGAATCTCGGTCAGGGTGAGTTACCTGGATAAAGTTTTTTCCATGTTTTTCCCTTATCCTGAAGGACAAATGTCAGGTAACTAAGCTCCATGGGACCTGGGCTCATTTGAGCATCATTTCACCCATTTTATTCATCGTTCAATATGACTTAGCGCTGGAGGATGTAAATTAAATAAATAAATCTTGAGTTTATAGCCATAGGTTATGAAGCAAAGATGTATCTTGAAATGTTATTTTCTTCTGTATCAATTCATATTGTGAATTCCTAAATTAAATCTGAATTTCATAGTGAAATTCTGATTTCTGGATCCAACAATCTGGAACAACAAAGCCAAATATTCATAGCCAATAGGGGAAACAGTTTAATGGTAGTTCCCATGAATTCATAATGGGCAGTATTACACTAAATTGAAGTAATGGCAGTTTAATGTTGAAAACTACCAGTTTCAAGTCGGTCAGTAAATACTGTTTTGCAGTATTTATTGCTGGGAAGTGATATAATCTAGAAGAGTTTTAGGTGTTCATATGCTTCTATGCTCATACAGAAGAACTACTATGGAGAAAAGTTTTGTAAACAAGTGTGTAAAATGGTGTTGTTTTAAAATAACCCTTATGGGTTAAATGTGGAGTGGATATTTTAAATGGGCTAAGTATCAAAATGTTGGAAAATGAGTTTTTATCTGTGTACAGAAGCGAGCATATGTTTTCTGATGCGAGCAAGACTGGTCTACGTGAGGGAGGCGGGTTTCTTATCAATTAGTCGCGCCAGGACAGTTCAGTTTCTGTATACCTGACCAGCGAGTTCGGCGCACAGGTGTTTAAGCCTCAATGAGAAATAAAAACAATTTTGCCACATGAAACGTAGGTGGTTTTATATAACTCTCTACTATCAACCTTGTATTTATCGATCATTTTAATAACGTTTTCTCCTCTCTCTCGCACACCACACCTCAACCATTTTAATCTGCTTTTCTTTTTAAATACATTTCCTATACTCAAAGTAGTAGTTTCATCTGGAAGGAAATAATTCTACCTTTCATAGGTTAGCAATACTATAATGTTAAACTGTGTTTTATTTAAAATTAATATAAAAATTAATGTTTACAATTTATATCTTGTTTCGAAAATAAATATATTAATTATTTCTTTGTCAGAGTTCTCAGAACAGCTTATATGAATATACTACGACAAATAATATATATTGTGGCTATATATATTAGACTTTTAACGACCAACAAAATATATAAAATAACTATTTTGTTTGATAATGACAGTTCAAATACAGAATCACGTTAGCGTCAACGGCATGTCAGAGGTTTCACTTAGGAGTTCTTTAAATGTCAGTAAAGCTGATATGATGCATTTCAGTTTTAGCTACACGTAGAAACCATCGAACTAGACTGGGCTTGAACTCACAACCTTGGGATCAGAATGCCTACATCTAAGTCAATCTGATCAGCTTTTATAATGATGATGGTGATGATTTTTTTCCTTGTAATTTACGTCCTCCAACGTTAAGTCATACTGGACGGTGAATGGAATGGGTGAAATGATGCTCAAATGAGCCCAGGGTCCATAGAGCTTAGTTACTCGACATTTGTCTTTTGGGATAAGGGAAAACCCCGGAAAAAACCTTATCCAGGTACCTCACCTTGATCGACATTCGAACTCGGGACCTCTTGAAACATGAGGCAGACATGCTACCACCATATTACCGAGGCAGGCGATGATGTTAATGATGATGATGATGACAAAGAAAACCTAAAAGGTCAAATAAGAGTGTAACGCTAATCTAATATGCAGCTATAACAGAACTAAACACTTAAAGAAGAAATAGTTTACATATTTGAAGCATATATAGTTCGAAGCGGTGTGCAGCAATTATCTGCTCTAGAGGCTGTGAACATTACAACATTTCAGGTAACAAATTAACACAAAGATCACGAAAAATGAACTGTCATGTAGATGCTGTTGCTGAAACCGGCTAATTTAATAAGTTAGTGTAAGCACTTTCTTCATTGAAGTATTTTAGGGAAATAATCTAGATTTACTTCAAGAATATTTTAAAAGTTCCTTCTTCCAGTGAACTTGTCTACATAGGCAATAGAACTGTCACTGTGGTTAAATGGACATGTGGTCGATGCACTCTGCGATTGGTAGTTACTTCCTCGGGGTCACATTACATTTTATATATATAAGAGCGGGAGGTTTGCATTTGATTTAAAAACGACAATGAGTATCACCGTATCGTGCATTAGAGTGAATAAGATTAGAGAAGAATGCCTTTAACCTCGGAAGTCACTCGGAGCCGTATTGTTGGCATGTGGGAAACAGGTCTTGCTACCACACAAATAGCTAATTCTGTGGGAAG
>CM060950.1:102525096-102852596 GCA_030765055.1 Mantis religiosa
TGTAGCAAATAAATTAGCTTGGGTATGATGTGTACAGGCTTCTGATATTACTGTAGAAAATCTGGAAGATTTGTTGTACGATTATAAAGGAGATCTTTGGGACATACTTAGCAGTGACGTGTACTGGTCTACAGCTGGCATGTTAGCTACTCCATTGTTTGGGGAAATGGCGGGTCAAATATGGGTAATGCGGATCAGCTATTACTAGCTATCCCTCTTTACGGAAAACAGTTAAATGGTAAAAAAAAGTATTTTTATACCACTGGATGTAACTATGCACAGTTGTTTAGTAATTTTCAGAGCTGTAAGAGACATTCATCTACCTGTACTTGCGCGTATAAAGAGCTCGTAACCTAATTGAGTATTATAATACTCAGAGGCCTCTTTATACTAGGGGGTAGCAAAATTCACCACATCATCCCTCATACTTGAGAGAAAACACTTTCCTAAAAGTATACCACCCACACCCAAAAAACTTGTAACCATTTCGAAAATGTGTAGTATGTTGTGAAAAAGAAGTTCACAAGGAGACCAATATTATTTGGTGTGAATCTGCATATATGCCCTTGGGTGTTTATCCAGGTTTGGAGGTGTACAATTCAAAAAGAAACCTTTAAGGATACGTTTTTATTCCTTATAGAACTAATTTAAATTTATTGTAAAACAGCAAGATTAAAATAATAAGCGTTAAATGAGCATTAAATGCATGTATGCGCAGGACGTCTATACACGTCCATATCGGTTTGGGGCATTTTAACTTGGACGTCATATGACGTCCATATCGGTGAAAGGGTTAACTTGGACGTCATATGACGTCCATATCGGTGAAAGGGTTAAAGGTAGTATTAATCGTTATTACGTTCATCTTCCCCCTACGTGCTGTGGGAAGAGAGGGGAGGGGAATGTCTTGTTGATAGCAGGTAAACCTGACCTTTCCTCTCACCAGACTCAACTAAACGATAATCGGATTTTGTTCCCCTTGCCTCTCCAGCCCCCTTGTCCATCGGAAAACTATTGAATCGTTCTGTACCAGGGGCAGTTCGTCATACGGGTGCAAAGGTGCATGCCCCCTAAAAAATCTTACGGAATTAAATGAACCATGGCCTTGCAACTATTAAGAACAGTTTATTTTTAAAATATGAGACAGCTTCATAGGGTGGTAAAAGTGATGTCTTCATACCTAGAACATATGGCTTGGCGCAGTAGGTATAGCATTGGCCTGCTGCATTTCCATGTAACGTAAGGCATGCAGCTCTGATGGTGGTGAGGGAGTAAGGAAGGACTTGCACATGTGCTTATCCAGTGTGATTCTGTTCATGCCTAGCACAGTCTGCAATGTAGTGTTTTACAGTGTTAAAATGCATGGGTTTCTTATTTTAGTGTTCTTTATGGTGTTAGGAACATAGTGTTACAGGTGGCTTTATAAAATCCACTGATTAAAGAATGATGGATAACTCTGTAGAATGGAAGGTGCAATTTTGGAAGTTGACTCTTGAAGAAAAAGTAAAATTGAAATCTTTGGGTAGACCAAAGCCTGAATTCTTGATAGAAAAAGTAGGAAAAAAAAAGTGTGTTTTAAGAGGCACCTTAATATTAAGGTCATGTATGAAAAATATGTTTTCTCTGCTAAGCATGTGCTTTGTTTGCCCCTAAATGTGGCAGTTGTTTGTGGACAATTAAGGAAGTGAGTGATATAAAACATTTAACAGGAAAAAAAAAAAAAACACGAAGAATCAGTGCACCATATGAATAGTGTGGTAGATTTGTCACTCCTAGGAAAACAAAACCTTGCATCATATCTTGACTCTGTGCTTAAAGAAAATGTTAAGAAACATAACATTCAAGTGAGTAAAAATAGACATGTTTTAAAATGGCTTATTTCATGTGTCAAGTTTTGCCTGTGTTTGAACTGGCTTTACGAGGACATGACGAGTCTGTTACTTCTTCCAATCCAGATGTGTAAAAGGACCTCATTGACTATACAGCTGAACTGGATACAGTAATGAAGGTACATTTAGAAACAGCCACAGTATTTAGAGGAACTTCGTAAACAGTGCAGAATGAACTGTTAGACTGCATGTTGAAACTCTGTAGGGAGAAAATAGAGCAACAAATACAGGCTTCAGAGTTTGCTGCCATTCAGTGTGATGAGCAGAGTTAGGACTTTTAGGACTCCCGCAGGATAACACAGTTAACTGCTACGCAATGTAATACAACCTACGTCATGTGTCAAAATGCTCATTGCCATACAATCACTCCATGCGCTGCCATTAGTGGCAGAGTGGCAGTGTTTAGAGACTGATTTGTTTGCTGACAGTGAAGAACATCAATGTCAGAAGCATGTAAACACACAATTTATGAAGAGTTAGCAAGAGGTGACATTTTCACACAGAAGGGAGAAAATATCCAATGCAAAGTATGCTATGTAGAAATTAAGGGCACTAAACCCAAATGGCTAAGACAGCACAGCAACACTTAAGAACTATCAAGCAAGGATTTTAGCAAGAACAGAGGTCAAGGAACAATCACAGCCAAGTGTAACTTCACCGTCTAAGTCCGAATTTTTCAGGACTCAGAGAATGGTGTGTGCAAATATACTGATGCACACAGTAGAAAATACACATTTTAAGTACTTCATATAAAAGTATACTAAACGAGATCCTCTTTCTCAAACAACTTTACTTAAACGAGAATTACCAAAATGTTATAATGATGTCACATCGCAAATACAAAAAAGAATGGGCGAAAAGAAAATGTGAATTTCTATTGATGAAACCGAAAATGCTGTTGATAGGTGTGTTACAAATGTCGTCGTGGGAATGCTATTGCCAGACAAACCAGGAGAAACATTTTTATTAACATCAGAAATTAGTGCAAAGGTGTACCATGTAACAATTGTAGACATATTTAAAACAAGCATGACGCTGCTGTATCCAGAAGGAATAAATGTAGATAATGTACCCCTTTTCATCACCGACGCTTCAAGTTATATGAAAAGAGCAGGCAAGGAACTTCAGAACATGTATCCTAACATGTTGCATTTGACCTGTCTGGTGCATGGGCTTCATTGTGTAGCCGAGGGAATTCGCACAAGTTATAGTGTTGTAGACAGTTTCATTGCACACGTAAAAAAGATATTTTTGAAAGCTCCAAGCAGAAAACTTAAATTTAAAGAAATGGTGCCTAATATCCATGCCCCTACTCAGCCAGTTACAACTCGCTGTGGCACCTGGCTAAATGCTGCTATGTATTATGCAGATTATTACGACATAGTTACTGAAATTCTTAGTGTATTAGATAACTAGCATAGTTCTGCAGTACGAGCCGCTCAGGCCCTCATTTCACAAATTATATAAAGATTTGGTCTTCATCAGAAACAGTTTTTCAGACCTGTCCAAAACCATGAAGAATTTCCACAGCCACCACAGAAAAGAAAAAGTATGGAATGTGCAAGATTTGGAGATTCCAAGGAGGTGTGTGACATCTTCACAACTACTGTTACAGATTTGCTTATAATGGACATCTAGGAGCTGCAGCTTTGCTGTGTAACGACTTATTTAAGGATTTCTGTGAATGTTTCCCAGAAGAAATTTTCACATGAGTGGTGCAATCCTATCCTTTTCTACAGCTAGGAAAACTGCGCACAGGGTTGGAGGTAATTTACAGACAATTTTAACTTTAACGTTCAACGAACATTGAAACTTTTTCAGTTCATATCCAAAAATAACCTTTTGTCAGTCTCTAGTGAAGTCACAAAACTTTTGAAAATTATCATAACACTGATGACTACGAAACCTGAACGTTACTTTTCCACTCTGAAAAGGATAAAAACTCTTTTAAGAAATACAATGACAAACAACAGACTGAATGCTTTGCTGTCAATAAATAATGACCTGATCAGTAACATGCAGAATTTTGATGAATGAGTGATGGAAATTTGCATTAAATTAAAGAACAGAGACCTGATTTTGTATATAAATAGGCCAAAAGTCTAATTCATGATAAACTGAGCAAATGCAAAATACAAGTGTTGTGTGTACATACAGTGAGGTGCATATGAATCTGTGACAAAAATTACACTGATGAGATAGCAGCTTATGTGGTGAACATTACTTCTAAATTTGGGTGAGTTTGAATGATGTTCTTATACCATTCTTTTATATGTTGCATGCATATTAATATAGCAGCTTTGGGCAAAGATTGTGTTAAGCTTCTTGTACTCATTTCTGAGGTGTATATTACAACATGAGAACCACTATTTCCATGGGTTATAGGGGTAGAATTTGGAAAAAAAAAAATTGTTCTTAAAATTTACAGGTGTAATAATTTATTTTTGTCAATACTTAGGAAGCAAAACCATTAAATTTAAAGGGAGTCGATTAATAACACTAAACAACACTTTTAAATTTTTCGAGAACATGTTTCAGAGATTCCTTTCTTGGAAGTGTTGAAAACAGTGTTGTTATGATAAATTAAATTTAAAGGGAGTCGATTAATGACATTAAACAACACTTTTAAATTTTTCCGGAACATGTTTCAGAGACTTTGCCTCTATCCTCAACCGGCCATCGACTGTCAACCTCAACGGTTGATGGCTGGTTGAGGATAGAGGCAAAGTCTCTGAAACATGTTCTGGAAAAATTTAAAAGTCAGTGTTGTTTAGTGTCATTAATCGTATCCCTTTAAATTTAATGTTTCAGATACTTTGCCTCCATCCTCAACCGGCCATCGACTGGTTCTCATTGGTGTAGTTGACGATATTTTGTCATAGGTCTCCTATGGTGGCAGTTCAAGGAACTTGCTGAACAAATCTTTCTGGGGGATGTCGAAATTGAATACTTTGTTCCTGTTTTTTGAAATGAAGATTTGTTCCATGTGGATAGTTCTTGTTTTCCTGATGTATGTTTTAGTACTTTTGGTTGTGGTTTTTTTCCCAAAAATGCGTGGCAACTGCTGATTTTTCTAATTGTTTATATTTTATGTTTCTAAAGTGTTCCTTTCCTCTTGTTTCTAAATTTCTTTTTTTCCAATATTAGCTTATAAATGTTCCTTGTGCTCAGACATTTTGAATAGGGGAGAACCTGAAATCTCTTGAGTATTTTGTGAGATTCTATGTGGATTAGTCTATGGTATTGATGATTGGGTACATGTCTTTATGATTCTTTAGTAATTCATATATTCTGTGTGTAATTAAGTTGCTTTATATGACAGTTTTCTTTTCTTGCTCTCCTATAACAATTTTTATCTCTTTCAGGGTGGATAGGAGTGTATTAGTATATTTGTATGTCAAATCTGTTTTTAATGCTACAAACTCAGTGCCATAAAACATGGATTACATATCTGTCTTGTAATTCTCTTTACCTATCCATGGTTACTATTTCCCCAAAAATGATTTTAAATACTCCAAAATATTTATTTGTATTCAGGTACATACACATTACATTATACAATAGTTCCCCCCCTGCATGACAGCCTAAAATGTTCATTGTGCAACTCAATTATGAATGCATATAATGTGTGTACTTCCGTAGTACTGTACCTGTAATCTTACAACCACTCATAAATTACTTTGAGCTGCTGTTTTAACACTTAGTTCCTCATGCATTTTAACATTGTGGCTATTTGTGTTTCAAATCTGTTGTTTTTGGTGATATTTAATCTGTTCAGTTAACATAACTGCCATCAACTACTTCCAAAACATTCGCGTAGTAATGAAATTCTATTTCAGCAGCAGGAGAAGGAGACAGATGTTTGTTGAGGCAGTGCCTGTAAGTGAGATGAAGGGAATAACGAACATGGCAGTCAAGGAAACCAACGATAATACACTGAAAGAATTGTTAAAATTGGGAAGATTATTGGAACAAAGTACGGGAAGGAGTGACAAAGAAAAACAGTACAGTATTGTCGCAAACACATTGTTGAGGCGAGGCAGTGCAGCCGACGAGTTCAAAGAGATGGACGGGGTAGTGCGGAGATAAAAGCTTGCCAAAATGATGGGGGGAAGGAGATGTATTTCTGGGGAGTTCGTCTTTCTTCTAACGCCTTCCTGATTGAGATATTCCACGAATTTCTGGAATAGTGAGTAAGCTATAAATAAAGCCGCCGCCCGTCACTGGAGGACAGTTGTTAATTGAACTCGTGTGTGCGAACAGCTGTGTGAGCTGTGTTTGTGGTCGATGACCTTGCAAGTTGTATGTGTATATGACGTTATTCTGTCACTGTCAGTTTGACCAAAGTGTGTTTCTACGGAAATAAAGAGCAATTTTTATTGTTTGTAACCTGGACTTTTAATTTCACCAACCCACAAAGTCACAATTGGTTTCAGGAGTGAGACATATGACATGGAGGCTGCATTGGCACAGATTCTAGAGAAGTTGGAGATGGCAAATAACTTGGGCGCGACAATGACCGCGAAGATGACCGAATTAACAATGAAGACGGAAGCTGCAAACAACAACCTGGCAGCGACGATGACTGCGATGAAGGCTAAACTATCTGAAATAAAGGCTGTAAACGAGGCCCTTGCCGAAAAATTTGAAGAACAGTTGACCGGCGTGAGGGTTGACGTCACGGGGCTGGGTAAGTGGTCGAGCGCGTCGAAGACCTGGCGAACCGCTTTAATGACCTAGATGGAAAGGCCGATAATAACACCAAAACTCTCGAAGACCTGGCGAGCCGCGTTAACAATCTAGAGGGAAAGACCGACACCAACACCAAGTCCCTGAAAGCCATGGTGGAAGACATCGTCGGCAGAAGGATGAAAGATTTGAAGGCTGACGCGTCGGGACGCGACACAACATCTGCACGCGTCAAACCACCAAAGTACGACGGCATATCCACGTTCGGAGTCTTCTGCTGCCAATTCGATATGGTGGCCAAGCACAACAAGTGGTCACTAGAGGAGGAGGCCGCACAGCTAATAGCCAGCCTCCAGGAACGGGTCGCAGAGGTTCTGAACGCGGTCCAGACAGTGGCGGCGCCCAATGACATCTGGGAAGCCCTGGAAAACCGCTTCGGGAACCACCGCTTAGCCGAAGCCTACCACAGCCAACCAAAGTCAAGGACGCAGCAGCCAGGGGGGACGCTGCAGGAGTTCGCCCTGGCAATTGAATAGCTGGCCAGTAAAGCATTGGGCGACCTGCCACCTAAATTCGTATCCCAGGAAGCCTCCCTCGCCTTCGTTGACGGGGTACGAGATGTTAAGATACATCAGCGCATAATGCTCGGCGATTACAAAACCATCCACGAGGCGCTAACGGCAGCATTGAGGATGGAGGCAGCCAAGGTGACGGCTACCCCGACGTCGAAAACCAGGAGTATCCGCTAAACGGCAGACCAAAGGCCAGCCGGGGGACACCGGCGAAGACCAAGTGGCGTGTGTTGGGGGTGTGGCCAGCCGGTACACCTGGAGAGAGACTGCCGACACCAGGAAGAGCAGCCGGGAGAATGAGTAAGGCCCGGCGTGTTTTTTTGTAATTTTACGTCCTCCAACGTTAAGTCATATTGGACAGTGAGGAGCACGTCAGCGCCTTTCACGCCATCTCCTCGAGTGACACTGCACGCCGTCAGCCGACGGTTAGATGACAGCCTCATCGCGGATGGTTGGGTGAGAGTGAAGCCGTGCCGCGTGCTATTGGACACCAGGGCAACCGTGACCGTCATCAGACCTGATATAGCCAGGGGTTTGCCGTCGAGAAAACCGAGCCGACCATACGAGCTTGTGACAGCTTCGGACGACACCTTGCCTGTGGAGGAGGAGGAGGAGGCTCTGCTGAAGTTGACCTTGGGACGGAGTGCCGTGCGTCAGTGGGTGTTGGTCACGAAGGTGGCTGAGGAGGTGATACTGGGACTGGATGTCCTCAGGAGCCACGAGGCGACAGTCGACGTCGGCAGGAAGATCCTGCGGCTCAATGGAGGAAAGGTGACACTCCGAAAACCTGAAGAACACCTTGGAATCTGCAGGGTCGTCCTGAGGGAAGATGTGGTTGTCCCCGCTAGAAGCGAGGTGGTGGTGATGGCGCGACTGGAAGGCCAGCTTACAGGGAACTTGATGCATGACCAGAAGATGCCTGTGCACGGACTATTTGTAGCCAGAACATTGTTGCCGTGCGGAGAGCAGGTGCCAGTGAGGCTGCTCAATGTGACAGACATCGATCACAATGTCCAAGCCGGGACGGAGTTGGGGACGTGCAAGCCCGTGGTCAGCGTAACACCAATTGACAAGACCCAGGTGCCAGTGCCAACGCAAAACCTGGACAGTATTGAAAGGACAACAGTGAAGAAGATTGGAATAATGTGCGCATCAAAATTATGTCCACAGAAAAAGAATACTGGCATCAAATGCCTTGATGGAAGAAGACGTAGACAGAATAGTAGTACATGTGGGTTTGGATATCAGTGAAGAAGAGGAAGCAAATTCCATAGTCGGCTTTATGGATTCTGTAGATAACAGCAGTTCCACAGACATAACAATTGACATCCATACTTTAGATGACCTCACCACAGATGGAAACTCTACAGATACAGTAAGTGAAATGGATATGCAGAAATCAGAATCTTCACATTACAATTAAATAAGGAAATTTTGTTCTGCTCCTTAGCTCATCACATTTTGTGCCTTCAATAATATTTGCCTGTTGCCGCGACAATATTTTTGTCACATGCTGTCTACCTCTCTTCCCCTCTGATAAACAACCATGCGGTGTAAATAGATAATAGTGCCTCCACTGCCAGGTATCTTCCTTAAATGTCCCGGATAATAGTTGGGCTAAGTTGTTTATTGATTTCTTTGAATCTGTATGATTACGATATATCTGCCGGTTTATGTTCTGTTAAGCTAGTTATTGGTGTCATTCGTGGCTCTGCAACGCAGCAGGCCATTCACTGTGCCCAGTGCATAAGCATGTCAATGCATTAGAAACCAGTTTAATTCAGATTTTTGCATGATAGCCACAGATTAATGGCTGCGTTAATCATGACTTTAGTCATGATTCAGTATCTTGAAAAACATATGCAAAATAGTCTGCAGTAGTGTGCAATGTGGAAGACTAATGACTTCGTCAATCATCAGGTATTAGAAAAGAACAACAATGCAGATCATTATGTTGTGTTAAAAAGTGTAGTGCACAGGCATTATGAATTGAAACACCAGGCCGCATATGGTCAGCTTAATTTTGAGAAAATTGCCAACTCCTATTACTGATTATCTGTTATGCTATTTTATTTATTTCAAGATAATCTTAGCAAATATTCTTTTACGTATTTTTAGTTCCAAGAAGCTAAGAATTTCCACTTCAGGAATAACAGTATTTGAAAGCTACCGTATTATAGTTGATATATATAGTCGCAAACCCATTGTTGTGGCTGGGGCGGCCGGCGCACACACAAGGACAGATAGTGCAGTGCAGAGATAAAAAGCTTGCCGAAACAGATAAAGATAGATAACTGGAAGGTTCGTCTTTCTAGTGCCCTCTTCAATGTTGGAGAAGATTTGATGCATTTTTATAAATATGAGTGGAGTTATAAAAGAAGCCGCGGATCGCCAGTTGTGAGAGCCGTAATTGAACTTGATTCGTTTGCGTACAGCTGTGTTTTGAAAGTGAACTCTTTTGTTCATTTACGTGTGCAGAAGCCATGAGAGATTGTATTTGTGTATGTTACGTCATTCTGTTTCTGCTGCCAAGGGCTGCCAAACTGTGTTTTTACGGAAATAAAGAGGAATTTCTGCAACTGGACTTTAAATTCTACAAACCCACAATCACAATTGGTGTCAGAAGTGGAACAGACGACAATGGACGCTACATTGGCAAAAATTCTAGAGGAGCTAAAAGAAATAAAAGACAGCAAATGACACCCTCACTGCGAAGACGCAGTCGCAAATAGCAGCCTGGCCGCGGAAATAAAAGCAGCGAACAACAGCCTGCCATGGAAATGAGGTCCAAATTATCCGAAATGAAGGCTGCGAACGAAGCCCTCGCCGCCAAATTTGAGGAGCAGTTGGCCGGCTTGGAGGAGGACGTCACAAAAAATAATAATTCTATAATATTTAAATAAATTAAAATAATAATTTAATCTATATTTAAATAAAACAGAGTTGGGTGAGCATGCCGAAGACTAGCGAGCCGCGTTAATGACCTAGAGGGAAAGACCGACAGCAATACCAAGTCCCTGAACGCCATGGTAGAGCACATCATCGGTAGGAGGTTAAAGGACTTGAAGGCCGACGTGCCGGGACGCGACACGACATCTGCGTGTGTCAAACCGCCTAAATACGACGACCGGGACGCGACACGACATCTGCGTGTGTCAAACCGCCTAAATACGACGACGCGACAACTTTCAAAGTCTTCCGCCGCCAGTTCGACACAGTGGCCTAGCACAAGTGGTCACCATAGGAAGAGGCCGCACAGCTAATAGCCAGCCTCCAAGGTCGGGCCGCAGAGGTCCTGAACGCAGTCCAGGCAGCAGCTGTGCCCAAGGACATGTGGGAGGCCCTGGAAACCCGCTTCGGGAACCACCGCTTGGCCGCAGCCTACCGCACCCAACTGAAGTCAAGGACGCAACAGCCAGGGGAGACGCTGCAGGAGTTCGCCCTGGTAATTGAGCAGTTGGCCAGTAAAGCCTTGGTTGACCTCCCACCTGAATTCGTATCCCAGGAAGCCGCTTACACCTTCGTTGCTGGGGTACGAGACACCGAGATTCGTCAGCGCCTAATGCTCGGTGACTACAAAAACATCCACGAGGCGCTAACGGCCGTTTTGAGGATGGAGGCGGACAAGGTGACGGCTACTCCGACGTCAAGAACAAGGAGTATCCGCTACACGGGAGACCGAAGACCAGCCGAGGGACGCCGGCGAAGACCAAGTGGCGTGTGTTGAGGGTGCCCACAGCAGGAAGAGCAGCTGAAAGAACGAGTGAGGGCCGGCGTGGCGAGGGGCTCGTCGGCGCCGTCGTCACCATACCCTCGAGTGAGACTGCATGCCGTCAGCCGACGGATGGATAACAGCCTCATCGCGGACGGTTGGGTGAGAGGGAAGCCGTGCCTCGTGCTTGTGGACACCGAGGCAGCTGTGACCATCATCTGACCTGACGTAGCCAGGGGTTTGCCCTCGAGGAATCTGAGCTGACCATACCAGCTGGTGACGGCATATGGTGACACCTTGCCTGTGGAGGAGGCCCTTGTGAAGTTTACCTTGGGACGGAGTGCTGTGCGTTATTGGGTGTTCGTCGCAAAGGTGGCTGAGGAGGTGATACTAGGATTGGATGCCCTCAGGAGCCACGAGACGATGGTTGACTGGCAGAAAAGTCCTCCGGCTCAATGCAGAAGAGGGTGTACTCCTGCAACCCGAAGAACACCTTGGAATCTGCAGTGTCATCCTGACTGCAGACGTGGTTCTCCCCGTGAAAGTGAGGTGATGGTGACGGCGCGACTGGAAGGCCAGCGGATGAAGAATTTGATGATGTTGGACCAGAAGATGCCGATGCACGGGCTCTGTGTAGCCAGGTCTATGTTGCCCTGCCGCGAGGAGGGCTCAACCCAACGGACACCGATAACGATATCCAGGCCGGGACGAAGTTGGAGACTTACGAGCCCATGGTCAGCATAACACCAATCGACCAGACCCATGAGCCGGTGCCGACGCAGCACCTGGGGCCCTGACTGGAAAGCTTACTGGAAAGGGCGGCCGACCACCTGACCGCAGAACAGCTGGAGAAAGTTCGACAACTGCTGAGACGATACCAGCGCGTCTTCAGCCAAGGTAACAGCGACTATGGTCGCACGGACCGAGTGCTGCACCGCATCGACACCCGATATGCCACCATAGACTGCCTCGTGGAGCAACTGTTCTGTTGTTTTGGGGTGCCCTTAGGGCTGCTCAGCAACCAGGGCATGAATTTTGAGTCACCTGATGAAGGAGGCACTGGAAAGTCTTGGGGTAAGCAAGACCTGCACAACACCCCTACATCCGCGGTCGGACGAAAACCTGAGAAAGGTCTTTTCAGCCGTCAGTGAGACTGGGGCGTCAAGGTTCCACTGTTCCTGCTGGCCTACCGCTCGTCAACACACAACACCACTGAGATGATGCCAGCCAGCTTAATATTCGGCCGAGAGCTGCGCCTCCCTGGTGATCTGGCTTTTGAGTCCCCTGGAAGCGAAACAGCCAGCAACCGAGTATGTGGAGAACCTGGTGGACCATCTCCATGACGTGCATTAGATGGCTCGTCAGAACATCCAGGAGGCAAGCAACCACATGAAGACCCGATACGACAGGCAAGCCAAGGGTTCCAGCAAGGTTACCTGGTCTGGTTGTATCGCCCTACCCGGACTAAGGGACGCTGCCCAAAACTTCAACAACCATGACAAGGACCATACTGGGTGGTAAAGAGGATTAACGACGTGGTCTACTGCATCCAGAAGGTGCCCCGATGATAGATGTTGGTGGTACACCTGGATCGTCTGGCCCGCTACAATGATGCTGGTGCTGTTTGGGACAACCAGCCTTGAGGAGGGAGCAGTGTCGCGAACCCATTGTTGTGGCTGGCGCGGCCGGCACACACAAAGGGACAGATAGTGCAGCGCGGATATAAAACGCTTGCCGAAACAGATAAAGATAGATAATTGGAAGTTTCGTCTTTCTAGTGCCATCCTGATTGTTACAGAACATTCAATTAATTTCTAGAAATGTGACTGGAGCTATAAAAGAAGCCGCGGATCGCCAGTTGTGAGAGTCGTAATTGAACTTGATTCATGTGCATACAGCTGTGTTTTGAAAGTGAACTCTTTTGTTTATTTACGTGTGCAGAAGCCACAAGAGATTGTATGTGTGTATGTTACGTCATTCTGTTTCTGCTGCCAAGGGTGTACAAACTCTTTTTCTATGGAAATAAAGGGCATTTTGGAATTTCTGCAACTGGACTTTTAATTCTGCAAACCCACAAAGTCACAATATATGCACTGCAAATTTGTATTAAAATTGGTGTTATTAATGCTGTGTAATTAAGCTTTTTTACTTGTTTTAAAATATGATTTTTCACTTTTTTAGAACTGGAATTAAGTCATGAAATATTTCTCTCTCTAAGAAGTATGTAAGTGTGTAAAATGGTTATGCTTCACAGTTTTAGAACCACTAAACTAAGGGCTAGACTAGGTTTAATGGACTCTATAATAAGTGCCAAATCATCAGTTGTAGCAGTATGTTATTTTATTAAATTTGAATAACTATTTGATCTGATAAGTAGTTTTCTATTTATGGCTGACGGACCAAGAAGCACTATTTTCTTCATACATCAAACCTGTATCTGTACAGCACCTTACATCCTTTTCCTACTTAAAGGCAATCCTGAAGCAAAACCTTTCATAAGGTATACATACTATAAGCAAGGTTTTCTAGTGGATGCAGCCAAGCTGCAGGTAACTAGACAGGTGATGGCAAATAATGCTCCTAGCATGTATATGTCTTATGTTTTGTTGGTTTTCATTTAATCCAGATAGTTGAAGTCCTGCAGTGATTATATATGATTTTTGCATGTTATGTCAATCTTTTTTATAGGAAAAATATAGACATTCTCATCCAGAGCTGTGCTCACATTGCCTGGATGTTATTGGACCATATATTTCATGGATTGACATCACTTTAGTTGCCAATGAGCGTTTCCTGTCCATGATTCTGAGCCTCACAAATTTGTTAGAAACTAGAGAGTCTGCAGTGGACTGCCTGCTGCATATGGTCAACAAGGGAATGCCTCCAGTTGACAAATTTCAGCTAATAGAAAACCTCTTCCCAATATTGAAGGAGTACAATCTTTTAACTCCTTTACAGGTAAGAATCATATTAAGACAGTGAATAAAAGGTGTAAGCTACATAAAGGGTTGTTTGTTCTGAAGAATTATGCATGATTGGAGGAACTTAGTAACAGTGAAGTCAAAATTAATTGAAAAAACTATTTGTAGTCTTATTAAATTTTAGATGAGTCGCATTTTTTACACATCTGCTTCACTTTCGTACCTATTTTGAGGACATGTTTCGCAAATCTTCGTTTGCATCTACGGCTCTTGTGCGACTGACGCTAGATCCAGCGGTGTGGGTAATTCTGGGGTTGTACGAAAGTGAAGCAGATGTGTAAAAAATGCGACTCATCTAAAATTTAATAATTTTTCGCTTCACTGTGGTGTTCCAATACAGTTGAATCTCGATATATTTGTAGTCTGTTTTTAGCACTTCATGACTTACATTATTATATTATTGAGGGACTAATTTCGGAAACCATTGCACCGTTTTCAACCTCGGTCCAACTATCGTCTGTTGTTGTCTACACTCTTCTCTCTGGTGATGGAACTATGAACTTATTTGTCAAATTATCTACTGGTGGGATTTCAAAGTTCATTACTCTGTCCTTATTTTTCCATATGAATATGTTCTCCCACACTGTCAGTTTGTTTTGGTTTATCACCCCTTTTAGTAATTTTGGATGTGTCATTGTCATGGTTTCTGTTCCAAAAATGAAATGCTACTGCTGACGTATGTTCTTGTTTCAATTTGATGTTTCTGAAGTGCTCTTTGACTCTGGTTTTTAAGGTTTCTTTTAATTTGATCTATGTAGCATTTTTCATAATCCGTACAACTTATTTGGTATGTTCTGGATCTATTAATTGGTGGGATTTCATCTTTTGTTTTTGAATTTAGCAATTTTGATACTGAGTGTCTATTTTTACGTGCTAAGATATTTTGTTCTTTGAAAATCTTTTTGAATTTATTAAATGTTTTTGGGTGGTACATGAATCCACTGAATATGCTGAAGCTTTCATTTTCTTTAGTGACTGGTTGCTTCCTTAATGGTTTTCTTTAGTTTAGCATTTTTAATTTTCTTAAACGCCAGACTTTTGTTGTATCCATTTTCTTCTGCTATGTGGAGTATGGCTTTTTGTTCCCTGTAATATTCTGCTTTATCCATGGATATGTTGTGTAAGACTGTTTATTATTGCATGTTTATGTGTAATTGGGTTATAGCTACAAGCAGAAATCAAGGTTATAAGAGTGCATTCCAAATACAAATTAAAATGGCCTTCCCATATATCTTGAAGGTTTGGAATAGATGTGATGATGACATCTTTGCAATAGTTCCAAATAGACATTTAAATGATGCACTAAAAGTACTCATTCTGCAAGCAAAAACTATCAAATTCACAGTAGAAAAGGAAGACAATGGACAACTTTCTTTCTTGGGCCTAAATATCATCAGGAATGGCACAAAAATAAAATTTGGAATTGACAGGAAGCCAAGACAGTCAGAATATTACATAAAAAAGCCATCTGTAACCCAATTGCACATAAACATGCAATAATAAACAGTCTTACAGAATACTAGTCAACATACCTATGGATAAAGCAAAATACTGCAAGGAACAAAAAGCCATACTCCACATAGCAGAAGAAAATGGATACAACAAAAGTCTGGTGTTAAAGAAAATTAAAAAGGCTAAACTAAAGAAAAGCATTAAGGAAGCAACCACATTCACTAAAGAAAAAGAAAGCAACAGCATATTCAGTGCATCACAAACCACCCAAAAACATTTAATAAATTCAAAAAGATCTTTAAGGAACAAAATATCATCTTGGCACCTACAATAGATACTCAGTTTTAAAATTGCTAAATTCAAAAACAAAAGATAAAATCCAACCAATTAATAGATCCAGAATATACCAAATAAATTGTAAGAATTGTGAAAAAAAATGCTACATAGATCAAACTAAAAGAGACCTAAAAGCCAGAATCAAAGACTACTTTAGAAATATCAAATTGAAACAATAAGATAAGTCAGCAGTAGCATTTCATTTTGGAATGAAAACCATGACATTGACCCAAATCCAAAATTACTAAAAGGAGTGATAAACCAAAGTAAACTGACATGGGAGAACATATTTATATGTAAAAATAAAGACCGAGTAATGAACTTTGAAATCCCACCAGAATATAAGTTCTAGTTCCACCACCAGAGAAAAGAGATCCGACGACAACAGACAGTAGTTGTATAGAGGTTGAAAATGGACACAACAGCTTTCGAAACTAGTCCCTCAATAATATAAAACTGTAAGTGACAAAGTTTTAAAAACTGATAACAAATAGTTTTTTCAATTGATTCTGAAGAACATTGAAAAATGGTGAAACTCCTTTCTGCATCTAGCAGTCTAAAATATATCTAATGTCACAAAATGATTACTGAGTTATGTTTACATGCTTTTGCATTTCTAGTTCAAAATCAAATATATTATACTTGTATTTTAATATAGTTAAGGGTATCACCTTTGGTAGGCTGGCCCGCCTCGGTAGCGTAGATGGTAGTGTGTATGCCTCACATTCAAGAGTTCTCGAGTTCGAATCTCAGTTAGGGTGAGTTACCTGGATAAGGTTTTTTCTGGGGTTTTCCCTTATCCTGAAAGACGACTGACAGGTAACTCTAAGCTCCTTGGACCCTGGACTCATTTGAGTGACATTTTACCCACTTCATTCATCGTCTGATATGACAATGTTGGAGGATGTAAATTAAAATTTAAAAAAAAAAATGTTGTTAGGCTGATAGCTCAACGCAAGCTGCCTTCTCTGAACAGGCAAAAGCTGAGCAGCAGTTGCATATTGTAAAGTAAGAAAGAAAGACAAAAAAAAAAAAAAATTAAAATTATAAGTTATAGAAACCATAATTCAAGATTGTTTTCAGTAAAAATGTTTATGCTTAGTAATCTTAAGTGTCTGAAGTAGCTTATTTGCATTAAGAAGTTTTCAGACAAATGAAATAACATTATCTTATGCTTCTTTACAGTATCTTCCATCCCAGTTTAGCCTGTTTAATGGTCTGTAGTTGATTCTGTTTTGAATAGAATGAAATGACTGCAAGTAAATCAGAAATTTCTGTAAAATGTTTATTTCTTTGCTACACACCTATTGCAATGTACTGGTCATCAAAGCATATTAGAGTATTGTAGTGATGATATTGGTGTTTGTTTAGATAGTTCTTCCAACTTGTATCATGTAATAGCAGAAGCTGCCCATGTTTTGACATGCAGAATAAACTAAACAGTGAATTTCATGGATCTTATATGTTGCAGGTGTTTACAGAAACCTATGATTTTACTAAGAGTCTAGGCAGATAATGACAAGCTGGCATATGGTGAAAAAGTAGGAAAGTACACATTCTGCTGTGGTTCTTAAGATGACGGAGCTTGATAGACTGTTATTGTAACTTAACTCTACATACCACAGCTTTCCATGATGTACCTGCCTAGACTCTTTATGTAATGTTGGATTTCAGCTAAAATCTAGCACATCTGGGGGGGGGGGAGCCTCTAAAAGCTAGCAGACAGCAAAAGGACTTAATTTGACACATAAAGTAATTTAATTATTCTGAGTTTTCCTCCTCTTGTCTTCTATTTGCACTGTTCGTCAGTTCCCCTCCATCAATGCACACTGCATTTACTTTGTTTTGTTCTGGACATTCACATCGGATATCAACATCAAGTTGTTTGTCTCTGTTGCATCAACACTCTGCTCTACTTCTTCGATGTTGCTTATGCCACTTCTCTGCTCAGCCACCTGCCCATAATTCACAGTTTGCTGTTTCATATAAATGCATTAAATCCTAGTTTCCTCACCTTACTCCTTTCTTCAGTCAGCCTCCTCCTCTGTTCTTTTTGCTTGTAAGATAAACCCATGTTGATATATGTTCCTCTTAGCTTTTTTCCTTGTTTTAATACTTCTGTTTGGAATTTTGTATTCCTGAATTTCATCAATTTTTTTTTTTCCCTTCCAGTTTCCCAATTTGAAATGTGTTCCACAGTTCAAAGCCTCTCATATTCATCCCTAATCTCTTCGTTAATAATTCCCGTATCTCCTGAAATGCTCCGATTCCTTTTCACTCTTCTACTCCAGAAATTATAAAATTGTATCTTCTCATGTAGTCTTCCATACTTTCCATTCTTTTTTCCAGTCAGATCACCTTTGTTTTATCTTCTCCAGCTCTTAACTCTGTTGTTCCATTTCCTCCATTCTTGTTTAAATCTTATTGCCAAGCCATTGTTTCGTGTAATTTCTCCCATCTGCTTTGCGGTTGCCATGACACATCCTTTTTTCCCACTTCAGCAACTGTGCTGCATATCCATTGTCCTCTGTTGCCAGTTTAGTACTGTATGTATTCCAAGATAAGGATTTCAGAGTTTATTATTCCATACTTTTTTGTATCACAAGACTTTTAATTGTGTTCACTTATTTAAATATCCAAAATACTTATTTGTGCATTAAAAGACAAAGCATTAATATTATATTTGCTATGGAACTGCTTAGGCAGTGATTATTTTCTATTCCTGGTCTTTTAAGCATCATAATTCCTTTCACTGTGCTGGCTTTTAGAGAGGGTTGGTTAGATGGATAGGTGTTTGCTGAAGCTTGACTTTTTGCCAAGATCCTAGACACATCATAAAAAGCCTTGCTATACAGAATGAAGTTACAATATATGCCTAACAAAGTCAGTCATTTCAAGCAGAACCATGGTGGAATGTATATTTTCATATTTTTTCATTGTATACTGGCTTTTCATGATCTGCCTAGTATCTTCATGAAATGGCAGGTTTCAGTAAAAGCCTGTGACATGTACATTACATCGGAAGCTCTTTCATTTCTCAAGCACAAGAGCATTTGAAAGAACTGATTTATTCTTTGTATTCTTAATAAACAAAATTAAGTATACAGTTACGTAGAAAATGAAGCTAGATTCAGTGAAGCAATAAATATTACACAAATAAAAATATTTGCCACTAAGGCTTCACTTATCTTAAGAAATTGGTGTTGATACTTCTTTTCAAATGGAAATCGATTTCGCAAACAAATCACTTGCATCCTCAGTTCATAGATAAACTCTCGATACAACAGAGTTTATCTGTGAACTGAGGACGCAAGTGATTTGTTTGTGAAATCGATTTCCATTTGAAAAGAAGTATCAACACCAATTTCTTAAGATAAGTGAAGCCTTAGTGGCAAATATTTTTATTTGTGTAATAAGTATACAGTATTTATATTACTAATATTAATAGTTTTAATTTAAAAATTACAACTCCACCTTCCTTGCAACCACATGATGCACAAAGGTGATCTCATAGTTATCAAATACAAGATAGAATGCAAAGTAGCTTTAACCTGCAACAGAAAACAACAGATGTTTACATCAGAATTAAAGGATATAACCTTCCAGGATTTCAAATTTATTCAAAACTTAAATGCATAATATTAATGTTTTTTCAACTAATGCTCTTGTATGAGGGCTGTTCAATAAAGAATGATCACTTTTTTTTTTTTTTTTTTTTTTTTGACAACGTATCTTTACTCATCCTCATAATTTTGATGGTCCTCAAAATAATCTCTCCTGAATGCGATGCACTTGTACCAGCGTTTCTGTCAGTCTTCAAAGACATGCTGGAAACCATTGTTTGAGAGATCCTTCAAAATCGCCTCCGCAGCCTTTACCACTGCTTCTGATGATGGATAATACCTTTCACGAAGGCATTTCTTCAAGTTAGGAAATAGAAAAAGGTCACATGGGACTAAATCCGGACTATAGGGATAGTGAGGGATGCACTTCATGTTGATTTTTGCAAGATATTCAGCAACAACATTGGCAATATGTGTCCGCACACTGTCGTGGTGCAGCATCCAGCCTGCTTCATGGAAATGTGGTCTTTTGCGCCTGATATGGACTTGCAATGTTTTCAGGACATCCCTGTAGTATTGTCCAGTTACTGATGTGTGTGCAGGTACAACACGCTGATAAACCATTCCATGAATATCAAAGAATGAGATGACCATAACTTTCTCAGCAGAAGCAACCACTTTTGCTTTTTTGGGGGTTGGTGATGGAGGAGATTTCCACACTGAGCTTTGCTGTTTGCTCTCAGGATCAAAATGATGTAGCCAAGCTTCATCAGCAGTGATTACATTTGAAAGAAACTCTGGATCTTCCTCTAACATAAACTTTATCTGCATGTTACCTCCATTGCAGCGGTAGGCGACACTGAACATAACTGAACTTGCCTGGTTCTCACAGGCGGGAGCCAGGAGTACCAACAATGAAACTACTACGGCGTGCTTGTTTCACATTAAGCTAACAGAATATAATAAGGTTGAATTTTAGTGCGAAAAATTATGACCGTAAAAAATGCCCACATATGTAAAGCGTGTCCCAAAGTACAATTAAATGTAGCTGTTAGCTCCTCAAATTTTTCAAAATTTTTTCCCAATTTTGTTCACCTACTTTATAGTTTATCACCTTTTACCTTAATCTCAGCCAGTGGGTATAATGGTGGTGTACATTTTTGGTTATGAGGAGCATACAGAAATGATTTTCAGTAGTAGTTTTTTGTACCTTATTTATTAATGAACATGAATCAATGTACATGGGATCTCTCAATATATTCTCCATTGACATCAAAACATGGCTGCCACCTTCCTGGCAACTTCATTATTGCACCATTGAACCATTGTTTTGCAATATTACGCACCCATTCATGGACAGCTGCCTGCAATTCTTCGTTGTTCCTGAACCTTTTCTCGTGCCAAACTTTCTTCATGCTATCGAGATTTAACTGTATTGGAACACCACAGTGAAGCGAAATAATTATTAATTTTTAGATGAGTCGTATTTATTACACATCTAAAGTTTCAAATATTGTTTTATTTCTTTCTTGTTGCCGAAATGTTCGTTGAAATTTTCAAATGTGAACTTTCTTAACTCCATGTTGTCCGGTTTTTAAAATTGGCTGGATCTTCGGCATAAGAGCTGAAGATGCAGATGATGATTTGCGAAACATGTCCTCGAAATAGGTACGAAAGTGAGGCAGATGTGTAATAAATATGACTCATCTAAAAATTAATAATTTCTTCATGCTGTTGAATAGAGCATAATCAGCTAGAGCGAGATCCAGCAAATATGGTGGGTGTGGCACAACAATTAACCCCAGTGATGCCAATTTTGCAGTCATATTGCTGGTGTGTGGCCGCATATTGTCATTCTGGAGGAGCACTCCTTATGACCATTTTCCCATTCACCGTTGCCTGAATAATGCATCCAAATATAAGGGAGTCACAGTACAACTTGCTATTGACAGTTATACTTGTGGAAGCCAGTCCATTAGCAGTATGCCACAAGTGTCGCAAAAAAAAGTTGATCATCTTTTTTTATATTAGTTGATGGAAATTAAACATTTCTTCACACTAGCCGTATATAGGCTAAGGTCTTTGATAGAGTCAACATGAAAAATTCAATGCCATTGCCAGGATTTGAACCATGGATCTTCTGGTTTCTGTCCAGTCGCTCTAACTCATTGAGCTACCATGGCCAACGTGCCGGCCTCACATTAAATTCTCCATTTGACTCGTATATTTCTCCGGGTAACCACTAGGGGCTCTCGATTTCGAGATACTCTGTTTGTGGCGACTTAATATTGTAAGAGTTAAATGATGAAGCCTGGGACTCAAGTACTTGCGATAGTAAGTCACCACAAACGGTGTATCTTGAATGCGAGAGGCCCTATTGGTTTACCGGGGAAACATACGAGTCAAATGGAGAATTTAATGTCAGGACGGCATGCTTTCCATGGTAGCTCAATGGGTTAGAGCAACTGGATGGAAACCAGGAGATCCGTGGTTCAAATCCCGGCCATGGCATTGAATTTTTCATGTTGATTATCTATCAAAGACCTTAGCCTATATATGGCTAGTGTGAAGAAATTAATTTCCATCAATTAACTAAAATAATAAGAATTAAATGATGAAGCCTGGGACTCAAGTACTTACGATAGTAAGTTGCCACAAACAGTGTATCTCAAATGCAAGAGCCCCTAGTGGTTTACTGGGAAAATATATGAGTCAAATGGAGAATTTAATGTGAGGACGGCACATTGGCTATGGTAGCTCAATGGGTTGGAGCGACTGGATGGAAACCAGGAGATCCGTGGTTCAAATCCTGGCCATGGCATTGAATTTTTCATGTTGACTATCTATGGAGATCATCTGCTTACCCGCAGATGGAGCAGCACAAAATTTCTTGGGCTGGGGACTCACAGGATGTTTCCATTGCATGGATTGGATCTTCTTCTCATGATTTGTCACCAGTTACCACTTTCTCCAAAAAATCTAGATCATTGTTCATTTCCAGTAGTCAATGACAGACTTCAATGCTGTTCTCCATTCGGGCCTGTGTCAAGCCACATGGAACCCAATATGCACACACCTTCATATCCAAATCATCATGGATAATGGTGTACAGTGTTGCATGATTCCCTGTCTGCGGTTCCAATTTATCAAGGGCTATACGCCTCTCAGCTGTAATCAACTCAGACACAACCTCAATGTTCCTCAGAAATCGCGAGTTGATGTATGACCATTACTTGCATGCTTGCATTCCGATTGTCTTCCGCTGGCGAACCTAGCGATCTAGTTGTAAACAGTCTTTTGTGCAGGAGCTTCTTGGCCACAAACTGCACTTAAACATTTGTGAATATCTGCTGTTTTGACTCCTTCCTTCCACAAAAACCATGCAGCCCATCTTTTCCATGATAGTCATCTTGCATCATGTTCATGGATTTCCCTACCTGATAATGAACCACCGCTGATATACAATCACACAATTAAAACAGTACTCACCTGCTGAAGTCTTCATTAGTTCTTGGAAGCAGTACGTCCAGGAATGTTTGTTTCAGGTTCTTCATGTGCTGTATCCATGTCACTGTTCCCTTCATCAGCTGTATCAGTGTCACTGCGTCCTTTTTCTTCACTATTCATATTCTCGAAATAATGTTCATCATGATTGCAAGCTTCATCGCCATCATCATTGCTGCTCTTTAGACCCACGTTTATAATTATATCTTCAGTTTGTTGCTCCATTAACCCATCTCAGCACTTAAAATCTTCCTCAATTCTTTTCACATGTTTGCATACTTCTGTACAATCATTTTGTGTAATTTGGGCTATGCAGCTTTTTCATAGCTTTCAGATTACTCAAAGTAATTGATGACACGTTCTTTGCTGTAATCTTTTGTTTAATTGAATTCCAGATAAGCTCTATAGGGTTAAGGTCGCAGTGGTATTGAGGAAGGCATAAGACTGTAAAAACCTTTTTGTTCCATTACTTTATCAAGCCAATAAACAGGCTTTTCTTTATTAATTTTTTCTATCTCTAGAAACTTATTTTTTGTCAGTTGCGGATCATGTTTAATTTTCTCTTCTGTTGGCCAATGAATAACCTGTGCCTTTCGAGATGAAGTGTTAGGGGATTTATTTTCCTTTATGGTATGGTAGGGTGAATTATTGATAGCAATGCTTTCAAGTGGAATATTTGGTATTAATTTCTCTTCTAACCACTTTTTTTAATATTGACTGTTCATTTCATCATGATATCTGCTGATTTGGATTTTGAATTGTAAATCAATTCAGCTCTGTCAATAAATCCCATGGATCCCCCTGCATGTACAACAATTGCTCTTTGACCAGCACTAGCATAGTGAAAATACCTGATACTTAATGTTGTCAGTATTTCTTGATGATATAGTGAGCATGGACCCAAATCTTGTCAGTATAAACTACTAGTTTACATGGTTCTTTTTCATTTTCACTAATAGCCCTTAAGTACTGTGCACGTTTTGCAACAACTTGTGGCATCTCCATTAGCACAGATAGTTTGTTTTTGCATTTCTTAAATTGAAATCTCATTTCTCTTAATATTTTTCTAAACGTTTCTTTGCCACCCTGAAAGATTATTTCTTCTGTAGTGAAGTTCAGGAGTTTTCTCAAAGTAGGAATTTCCTTTTTCTGTTGATAGTACCACAAAAATTTTTCTATGCACAATGCACTTATCAAATTCATCAAGAGATATGATTTTCAATTTTTCCTCGGAGTTGTAACCTTTACCCCAGTTGTTGAAGCATTTTCGAAATCCTTTATGATGTTCATGATGGTTCTCCTAGACTTTTCCACTATTTTTGCTGCCCTAACTGTTGCTTTCTCAAGGGGTACAAGTGATTTTTTCTCCTATTTTTCTTGTCTACAGAACCATATAAACTGATATATGATATGTTTATCATCAGAATGGGATATTTTTCTTGTTTTTAACTTTTTAGTTGTCTCCATAATTAAACTCTTCACAATCTCACACCAATTTTATTACAATGAGCACTGCAACTGCCACTACACTATTAGAATTTTAACTGCACAAGAGTAGATTCAAAGAAGTGCTGTGTTGAACTGCACTACATTTGCACACATTGGAAGCATCTCAGTATTGTTGATGTTTGCTTTATCGGGACTGCATCTGCAGTACCCCACCCACTTGTGATGTATCTGTTTAGTAACTCTTCTCGCCGAGTGCATTCATATCATGCCCCACTAGTATTTACAAATGTCATCTAGCATCTGCATGGTGTACTAGTATTAGCTTATCATCTGACGAGGAAACATGCTCATAGATTGAGTGGTATGTTTTAAACAATGTAATTGTAAATTATTTCCGAGCACCCCTCGTTATCCATACATTTAGGGTCATCTGAAGGATTCAAAAGGCCTAAATGGGCAATAAAAACACAGTGCACAAAAAATGACAAAATAGAAATATTTAGTATAAGTATATGGTGTAATCAGAATCTTCAGTGAGATCAGAGAAGTGTAGTACATCCAACACCAGAAAATTACTCAATTTAGCTTTGTCATTGGTTGTTACTGCCACACTGTGTTGATTGGATATTAATATTAATGTACCTATGACTACAGCTTTGTCCAATAGACAAACCTTTTATTTTTTTAAATTTTGTTTGTTTTCTTTTCACAGTATTTGTTTGTTTGTTTTTTTTTTTTTTTTTTTTTTTTTTTTTGCTTTTACATTTTTTAGAGTTATTCAAATAAAATGAAATGATAAAAGCGTGATGTAAAAAGAAAACTTTAAGTTCAAAATTATTCTTACTTTCATAAAGGCAAGCAAATAATTAAATGATGCAAGTGAATCAGTGTTAAATACTCATGTCAAAATGAATATTGATTGGAATAATCAAGCATAAAGAGAAAACTTATCGATCGGCTGGACTTAACATCAACTACTAATACTCTTAATGTAAGAGTTACATTGTGAAAGGGCAGTTCCGTTATTATAGAATTACAAGTATTTAATTTACATGCTTCCTTTAATGCTTCTCATGAAAGTATGTCTCATTACAGGATGATGAAACAGATTTCACAATGAAAGTTTCAAGGCTTGTAAATGGTATGGGCCTAAACCTCATTGAATCTTTCAAAAAGTAAGTAGTTTTATAGATATTCTTAAATTGTCATTTATAGCAGTATGAGTTTAGCAAATTCTGTTATAGTAGCTATAGTAAAAGACCATTTCTACTTTTCTGCAAATTATGCTTTCATACCATTTTCATCACTTCCACTGATCCCATTTTTTCCTCTCCTGCAATATTCTGTGTTCCTGTCATTAAATATATAAATGTCCCTTTTGTGTAACTTTTGTTTTTCATATTATTACACCATTTTTCAACATTGATACTTAATGCAAAGACAATAGAAGGTTTCACACTGCACCCTTTAAATATTAATAATCATCACTGCAGTCCTTTAACCATAGAACCACATTGGTTTGAAATTTGTTATCAGCATGAGCTGCTGGTAGAACATCCAATTGTAGAGTAATGTTTAATATATTGTAAGCAGTATTCTTTGCAGATTTGAACAGTTATCATCAATAATTTTGCAACATGGATTATTCCATTCTCTATTCAGAAACTCTGATACATCATCAATATTTGGATGGTATTGTAATATATTAGATATGTATTAGATGCTTAAAAACCTACTGTGAAACAGCATTTGTTTACCTGCACAATAGATCACTTACTGATTCAGATTATTATTTGACTGAGATCAGGGTCTGGCTATCATTTTAGTCTCATTTTGCATGCACTATTGTGTCTGAAATATTCCTCTTAATATTGGCATTGGCCCTAAGTACAAAAGTGTAGAACTATTTCATCATGCTTGTGTGAATAATTGAGAGTCCCTCAGCAAGGCAGAAAATACCCCTTTTGAGATTTTGTTTGAGATTTTTTTCCTTTTGGTCTTGTCATGATAGTGCTGGAACAGTGTGGGTGTGTGTGTGTGTGTGTGTGTGTGTGTGTGTGTGTGTGTGTGTGTGTGTGTGTGTGTGTGTGTGTGTGTGTGTGTGTGTGTGTGTGTGTGTGTGTGTGTGTGTGTGTGTGTGTGTGTGTGTGTGTGTGTGTGTGTGTGTGTGTGTGTGTGTGTGTGTGTGTGTGTGTGTGTGTGTGTGTGTGTGTGTGTGTGTGTGTGTGTGTGTGTGTGTGTGTGTGTGTGTGTGTGTGTGTGTGTGTGTGTGTGTGTGTGTGTGTGTGTGTGTGTGTGTGTGTGTGTGTGTGTGTGTGTGTGTGTGTGTGTGTGTGTGTGTGTGTGTGTGTGTGTGTGTGTGTGTGTGTGTGTGTGTGTGTGTGTGTGTGTGTGTGTGTGTGTGTGTGTGTGTGTGTGTGTGTGTGTGTGTGTGTGTGTGTGTGTGTGTGTGTGTGTGTGTGTGTGTGTGTGTGTGTGTGTGTGTGTGTGTGTGTGTGTGTGTGTGTGTGTGTGTGTGTGTGTGTGTGTGTGTGTGTGTGTGTGTGTGTGTGTGTGTGTGTGTGTGTGTGTGTGTGTGTGTGTGTGTGTGTGTGTGTGTGTGTGTGTGTGTGTGTGTGTGTGTGTGTGTGTGTGTGTGTGTGTGTGTGTGTGTGTGTGTGTGTGTGTGTGTGTGTGTGTGTGTGTGTGTGTGTGTGTGTGTGTGTGTGTGTGTGTGTGTGTGTGTGTGTGTGTGTGTGTGTGTGTGTGTGTGTGTGTGTGTGTGTGTGTGTGTGTGTGTGTGTGTGTGTGTGTGTGTGTGTGTGTGTGTGTGTGTGTGTGTGTGTGTGTGTGTGTGTGTGTGTGTGTGTGTGTGTGTGTGTGTGTGTGTGTGTGTGTGTGTGTGTGTGTGTGTGTGTGTGTGTGTGTGTGTGTGTGTGTGTGTGTGTGTGTGTGTGTGTGTGTGTGTGTGTGTGTGTGTGTGTGTGTGTGTGTGTGTGTGTGTGTGTGTGTGTGTGTGTGTGTGTGTGTGTGTGTGTGTGTGTGTGTGTGTGTGTGTGTGTGTGTGTGTGTGTGTGTGTGTGTGTGTGTGTGTGTGTGTGTGTGTGTGTGTGTGTGTGTGTGTGTGTGTGTGTGTGTGTGTGTGTGTGTGTGTGTGTGTGTGTGTGTGTGTGTGTGTGTGTGTGTGTGTGTGTGTGTGTGTGTGTGTGTGTGTGTGTGTGTGTGTGTGTGTGTGTGTGTGTGTGTGTGTGTGTGTGTGTGTGTGTGTGTGTGTGTGTGTGTGTGTGTGTGTGTGTGTGTGTGTGTGTGTGTGTGTGTGTGTGTGTGTGTGTGTGTGTGTGTGTGTGTGTGTGTGTGTGTGTGTGTGTGTGTGTGTGTGTGTGTGTGTGTGTGTGTGTGTGTGTGTGTGTGTGTGTGTGTGTGTGTGTGTGTGTGTGTGTGTGTGTGTGTGTGTGTGTGTGTGTGTGTGTGTGTGTGTGTGTGTGTGTGTGTGTGTGTGTGTGTGTGTGTGTGTGTGTGTGTGTGTGTGTGTGTGTGTGTGTGTGTGTGTGTGTGTGTGTGTGTGTGTGTGTGTGTGTGTGTGTGTGTGTGTGTGTGTGTGTGTGTGTGTGTGTGTGTGTGTGTGTGTGTGTGTGTGTGTGTGTGTGTGTGTGTGTGTGTGTGTGTGTGTGTGTGTGTGTGTGTGTGTGTGTGTGTGTGTGTGTGTGTGTGTGTGTGTGTGTGTGTGTGTGTGTGTGTGTGTGTGTGTGTGTGTGTGTGTGTGTGTGTGTGTGTGTGTGTGTGTGTGTGTGTGTGTGTGTGTGTGTGTGTGTGTGTGTGTGTGTGTGTGTGTGTGTGTGTGTGTGTGTGTGTGTGTGTGTGTGTGTGTGTGTGTGTGTGTGTGTGTGTGTGTGTGTGTGTGTGTGTGTGTGTGTGTGTGTGTGTGTGTGTGTGTGTGTGTGTGTGTGTGTGTGTGTGTGTGTGTGTGTGTGTGTGTGTGTGTGTGTGTGTGTGTGTGTGTGTGTGTGTGTGTGTGTGTGTGTGTGTGTGTGTGTGTGTGTGTGTGTGTGTGTGTGTGTGTGTGTGTGTGTGTGTGTGTGTGTGTGTGTGTGTGTGTGTGTGTGTGTGTGTGTGTGTGTGTGTGTGTGTGTGTGTGTGTGTGTGTGTGTGTGTGTGTGTGTGTGTGTGTGTGTGTGTGTGTGTGTGTGTGTGTGTGTGTGTGTGTGTGTGTGTGTGTGTGTGTGTGTGTGTGTGTGTGTGTGTGTGTGTGTGTGTGTGTGTGTGTGTGTGTGTGTGTGTGTGTGTGTGTGTGTGTGTGTGTGTGTGTGTGTGTGTGTGTGTGTGTGTGTGTGTGTGTGTGTGTGTGTGTGTGTGTGTGTGTGTGTGTGTGTGTGTGTGTGTGTGTGTGTGTGTGTGTGTGTGTGTGTGTGTGTGTGTGTGTGTGTGTGTGTGTGTGTGTGTGTGTGTGTGTGTGTGTGTGTGTGTGTGTGTGTGTGTGTGTGTGTGTGTGTGTGTGTGTGTGTGTGTGTGTGTGTGTGTGTGTGTGTGTGTGTGTGTGTGTGTGTGTGTGTGTGTGTGTGTGTGTGTGTGTGTGTGTGTGTGTGTGTGTGTGTGTGTGTGTGTGTGTGTGTGTGTGTGTGTGTGTGTGTGTGTGTGTGTGTGTGTGTGTGTGTGTGTGTGTGTGTGTGTGTGTGTGTGTGTGTGTGTGTGTGTGTGTGTGTGTGTGTGTGTGTGTGTGTGTGTGTGTGTGTGTGTGTGTGTGTGTGTGTGTGTGTGTGTGTGTGTGTGTGTGTGTGTGTGTGTGTGTGTGTGTGTGTGTGTGTGTGTGTGTGTGTGTGTGTGTGTGTGTGTGTGTGTGTGTGTGTGTGTGTGTGTGTGTGTGTGTGTGTGTGTGTGTGTGTGTGTGTGTGTGTGTGTGTGTGTGTGTGTGTGTGTGTGTGTGTGTGTGTGTGTGTGTGTGTGTGTGTGTGTGTGTGTGTGTGTGTGTGTGTGTGTGTGTGTGTGTGTGTGTGTGTGTGTGTGTGTGTGTGTGTGTGTGTGTGTGTGTGTGTGTGTGTGTGTGTGTGTGTGTGTGTGTGTGTGTGTGTGTGTGTGTGTGTGTGTGTGTGTGTGTGTGTGTGTGTGTGTGTGTGTGTGTGTGTGTGTGTGTGTGTGTGTGTGTGTGTGTGTGTGTGTGTGTGTGTGTGTGTGTGTGTGTGTGTGTGTGTGTGTGTGTGTGTGTGTGTGTGTGTGTGTGTGTGTGTGTGTGTGTGTGTGTGTGTGTGTGTGTGTGTGTGTGTGTGTGTGTGTGTGTGTGTGTGTGTGTGTGTGTGTGTGTGTGTGTGTGTGTGTGTGTGTGTGTGTGTGTGTGTGTGTGTGTGTGTGTGTCAGGGGCAACAGTTATCCTCAATAATTTTGCATGCACTATTGTGTCTGAAATATTCCTCTTAGTATTGGCATTGGCCCTAAGTACAAAAGTGTAGAACTATATCATGCTTGTGTGAATAATTGAGAGTCCTTCAGCAAGGGAGAAAATACCCCTTTTGAGATTTTGTTTGAGATTTGTTTTCCTTTTGGTCTTGTCATGATAGTGCTGGAAAAGTGTGTGCATGTTTTTAATGCTCAGAATTTGATAATAAAACCATTTTTCTTCTTGCTTCCCAATATTTGGAGACTAGATCTTCTTGATTTTGAAGAGTTTCACATATAGTTAGATGTTCGATATTCATTAAATCGCCTTTACCACATAAACTGTGGATATGTTGTTAATCCAACCTTGAATGAATGTCCATTCAAACAATCGTGGCCTGTGATTAATCTGAACATTGCTACTGAAGATTTTCGAGGTAGATCTGGAATTGTCTTTAGTTTGTTTTGGAGATCTTTACAATTAAGTTTTTCAGAGGAAACTAGATAATTGTTATATAGTTTTGTGAAGATATTTTTTATTAATCTTTTAACTGTTTCATAAGGGATATTTTGTTTCGTTGTTTGAGATATTTTGGAAACCTTCTTGGCCAACATATCTGCTTGTTCATTGCCAGAAATTCCACAGTGAGATGGTATCCATTGGAAAACTATACGTATTTTTAATTTTGAAGATGTTTAATCATATTATGAATTTCATTTATCTTTTCGGTTTTTTGGCAGTCATTTGAAATAATAGCCTGAATAGCTGCTTTAGAATCTGTTAAGAAAACTATGTTGGAAAGCTTATTTGTCTAGGCAAATAGATTTTGTACGGAAGTATAAATTGCATCAATTTCTCTATCAAAACTTGTTAGGTAAATTACAACATGCTTATAGAAAGAAAAGAATTTACAGGGAGCTCCTGCTTCTGCTCCATCTTCTTGATTATAAAGAGAGCCGTCTGTATAGATATGTGTCCATTTGTCAACTGGATATCTTACATTTATGGTTTCAAGGGCATATGCTTTAGCTTCTGTAGATGAGTATTCTTTCTTTTTAAAATCTGCAAGTAAATCTAGGTAGAATTCTAATTCATTGATGTTCAGTGGGTTATTAAGACACATGAAAGGTTCTATTTTGGATGGGTAATTTAGTTTATTTCTTAGTTGTTGAACTTTCTGTATGAAGCCTAATTGAGTTTTCAAACTGAAGGTGGATGTGTGTTGTTTTACCCATTTATTATTCTCTGGAATTCTTAAGAGCTTTTCATATGTTAAAAGGGCTTGCATTTCTAAATCTGTCATGGGTCTGTTACATGTAAATGCTTGTAAGGTTATTATAGGAGTAGTTTTTATAGCTCCAGTAATTAACCTAAGAGCTTGATTTTGTGTGCGCTCCAGTATCAAGGAAGTTGAAGGTGATGATGTTATCAGTACTTCTCCACAGTAATTAAGAACTGGCCTTATATATGTATTATATGTAGTATTTAATGTAGATCTTGAACAATCCCATTTAGTTCCTGCAAGTCTTTTTAATAACTTAAAACAGTTAATTGCTTTATCTCTAATTTTTTCAATATGTTTTTTCCAAGTTAATTTTTTGTCAAACAATATCCCAAGATATTGAGCATTTTCTGTTCTGGTTAATTTGGTATTATCATAACTTAGGTAATACTGGGTTGTTTCTTGGAAAAGTTAATCTCATGATTCCTCACGTACTTTTAAAACCAGAGTAACTATATAAACAAAGTATATTTTGTATTCATTTTTATTTACAAAAGAGTAAAAATGAATAATTAACCACACCTATACTATGTGAGGGTGTATCATTAAGCAGAACACACTTACATCCCTTAGTTACTTAGTTACTTTTCAATAAAGTAAGCAAATGTCTCAGAATATTTTCCCCATCATGACACCAATTTCAGTATATCCTGTTCTTAGAAATCCATCTTTTGAAAGTATAGCCATTTGTGCATAGCTGATCAAACCTTTTCATCAGAATTGAAAATGACTATCTAAGAATTTCTTCATTAGGCCAAACAAAGTCTGAGAATGCAGGTTCAGCCTGTTTGGTAGACGCTAGAGCACTTCCCAACCAAATTACACATTTGTTATAGACAGAAGCTGCAACGCTGGAATGATCATTTTCATAGAGCAATAAAACATTTTCTGTGTTATATTTGTCACAAAGGGAATGACATAGCTTGACCAAGCTTCTTTCAGGATGCAATATTCACAGTTGTACCCCGTATAAGGTATTTCACCAACAGAACACTGCATATCCCATAATATGAATTCTAGAATTTATTTCCGGATTGTGTCACTTGAATTTCTTCTTTGCAGGGGAATTGGGATGTTTCCACTCCATTGAGGCCACTTGTATTTCAGGCATGTAGTACGTAATATGCCCAGGACTAATTGCCAGTTTCTTCCAGAAAAACATCACCTTCTGCAGTATAATGCCGTAAGTGGTCAAGCATGTCATCATTCACTTGCCTTTCTGACTATCAGGTTCTCCAATACCCAGTGGGTACTAATTTTACAAATATTCAGTACTTCATGTACAATATCATATACTGTGACAAGTGTTGAATAATTCTGACAAGGTTTGCAGATGGATCTGTCGGTTTCAGATTTGCGTTCTCAGTGACACTAACATTCTGTGGAGTTGCAGCTGTTACTGTCCAAATGTGATGAGTCAACAAGGTTCCCATGACCTGTTTCAGAGAATGTGCACTACTTGGTATTGTTTCTGTGGGTCTTTCCCAAATGAGCGGCTTACACAAAAAGACAACTATTGTGTGATTCAAATGGGAAAGTGTCCTTGAGCGCTACTAGGTAAGCAACCAATTGGAGTCCTGCGGTGTTGTCGTATTGCATTCCCGCTAAGTGGTGTGTGAGGAGTGCCAAACTAATCAATCTGTATGAAATACTATTCATTTAAGAGAAAAATTCAGATTTTGCCAAAACTGATACATGTGTAAGGTAGAGAGTAATGTATCTAACATAACCATGAAAACCCCATATTTTTAGCTCAAATAGTTTTTCTAATACAAATAAATAAAGCACTATTACCTGTATTATAACAATACATAGCGATGTAAACACTAATGAATAGCATTATTGGTTGGCATGTATGCATGTACGTATATTTGTAATTACTCAGAACTGAAACGTAAATGTTTGACAAGACGTGACAAAAGAATTACTTTGAATAAGCCAATTCGAGCGAGAGGAAACAAATTTCCTGCTACCCTGGCAGAACGTGTCTGGTCTCATTATATCTTTATTTATGAACTTCGTAATCTTTATTTACTCTAGAGTTCAAACGTGCTGTCCTGACAATAAATTCTCCAGTTGACTCGTATATTTTCCCAGTAGACCACTAGGGGCTCTCACATCCGAGATACACCGTTTGTGGCGACTTACTATCGTAACTACATAAGTCCCAGGCTTCATCATTTAACTCCTATTATTTTAGTTAATTGATGGAAATTAATCATTTCTCCACACTAGCCGTATATAGGCTAAGGTTTTTGATAGAGTCAACCTGAAAAATTCAATGCCATGGCCGGGATTTGAACCACAGATCTCCTGGTTTCCATCCAGTTGACTCGTATATTTTCTCAGTATACCACTAGGGGCTCTCGCATCATGTTGACTCTATCTATCAAAAACCTTGACAAGGTAACGGAATAGGACTGGGAAAACTGCGTAAGGCATGCAGAAAACCTTCAAGAAGACGATTTTAAGAAAGAAATATCACGCGACAAAATTTTGGAACTTAATTTTGTTATTATTTTAACATTTAAAGTATTATTTTTAATTTGGTCCAAATTTTAAGTCATTTCGATAATCATAAATTTGCAAGACTCGGACGATGAAGACAGTGACCACAACGAATTGTCTCTTGACGGAAGTGACATTGACACTGATATGGATGAGGCACTGGTAGTTCCATTCATAAACTATAGTTATAGTTATAGTATTTAAAAAAAAAATATATATATATAATTCGTGAAAATGCTTTTTCCAATTTTGATTTCAGCAACCGCATCATTGTAAAAGTTTGTAAAATATAATTTGCTTACCCTTATGTCTGCACCAAGCAGACCTGCATGTTGTATGAATGTGCGAGAGAGAGGGAAATATAAAAGGAGTGGGGTAACAAGCTGGCAATGCTGAGTGTGATACGGCATCTGATTAGCTGGACTCCAGAACCCTTCCCATTTGAAACACATAATAGTCCAACATTTACATATTTAATCTTTTCTTTTTAAGGATTGTGGTTTTAAGTGAGTGAATGGCTTGTTTTCCACAGCTAGATAAATGTCCATTGTGTGGAGAAGAGAATGCAGATTTCCATTGTATATTATACTGTAGTCAAACAAAGATATGGAGAGAGCAGGCCTGGCTACTAAATGGGACAATTTGGAGGGCAAAGTAGTAATTAGAAAAATTTTGTCACTAAAAGGGGAAAAGAACAGGAGAAATATAGGAAATTATTTAGGGAAAGTTAAAGAGAGATGGCTAAGAACAATTAAGAGAAAAATGTGAAGTAGGATAGGTGAAATGGCAAAATGTGTAAAAAGGAGTGGAGGGCCTCCAATACACAAAAACCTAGGGTTAGGTGTATGGGGACCGAGTTATTATCCAATGACAAGCAACATGGTAGAATTTTCAGGATTTAAGAATATATGGCATTTTCCAGTATGGATTTTATAATTGTAATCTTGATTTGTATTTCCATTTGATGTAAAAGGAAAGATGAGAAATAAATGACAAATTACTAATAATGGTTAAAGCTTACATATTCATATTGTTTGAAACTCCTTTGTATGTGTTCAATATGTTTGTTATATAAATCAAACAAAATATATTGTTATTGTGAATGTAGCAGTACTTAGTTTCTAAGTTTATACCTAATAAAGTAATCCTTATAAGCATTATTATGTATGTTGTATAATACATTATGCCTTATTAAAAGGGTGAAAATAAATTAAAAAAAAATAATAAATACAAATTAATTATAAGTTTTTAGGATCATATGAGTGCCACTGGTGTGCAGGAATTTACTCCTGCAGTTCTTTGACAAACTAGTAATCCTCCTGACATGGTTGGTGCTGTTTCTTATAAGCACCTTTAAAAAACATAACTCTGGGTTGGGTTTGATCCTGTGATCTTTGGATCAGTAGGCCAGTGCCTAACCAATTGAGCCACTCAGACCGACCCCAACTTCTAAAATAAAATAAAATGTCAGAACATTCCCTACAGTTTGGCCATGACGAAGTTACAGGGACATTGTCATACTCTTGAGGATAGCTCACTACCAGGCTCGATTGGCATGGGAAGCAATTGAAATATTCAAATATGACAATGCGTTCAACCGCAAGGAAGAAAGGCAGCAGACAAATAAAGCCTGCCTTGAAACCAGATCAAAGAAAAGATTCTCCTTTTATACTGGAATAGGAGCCAGTACTTCACCAGGTGACAGTCAGTAGGCAACCATTCCCCGCCCCCAATAGATCACGTCCTCCTCGTGGCAATAAAAATGATGCTACCAGACTAGTGCTCCAGTCTTGCTTAGACTCCGGAGCCTTGTATCTATGGCTTTGACTTCTCTGAGAATGCTGCATGCAAATTTTGGTGAAACATCAGAGGATAAATCTATTGAACCACGGTCTACAAGCCCAGAATGAATGAATAATGGAATTCATAAAATATTTTGTTTGCTAACCGGCTGCCATTTAGCAGGATCATATCATTGCAACCAGTGTGCTGGAATTTTGTCCCACAGAAGTTATTTTACATGCCAGGAAATCTATTATCAAGGGACTTTCACTTTTAAGTACATTTAAAAACCACAGTAAAGTGATCAGGCATTCACCTGGTTAAAGTGATTGCTTAAGTTTGAATGCTATAACTATGCATATTCTTGCTATTTACATGTTTGTGCATTCACAGTTTTTCCCATTTACCCCCTAAGGATTCATAAACTATATATTTCAGATTTATTGTCTTCTTTATTGCATACATTTTATGGTTATTTATATTTCATATGTCTCCTAGTTTAATCATTGCAGCCTCCTACGTAACTTGTGTAATTATTTTTGCATATAGTACTGTATTTATTAAGGTATGTATCATTGAGAAACCTCTTGTGTGAAGTTTGGGAGGAAATTTACTAAAACCACATTAGAAGTGAGAGTAAAAGAGCATTTTTCATTTTACAATATCTACTTTAAGATTCAAAACAGTCTTGAATTACATTCACACTTGGGGAAGCTTAATAATAGTGTAACAGATTATCTTTAAAAAAATATTGTAAGAAATATTCTTTAAATAAATTGAGTAATGTTCACACTTATGTACAAAGTAATTGTATTTCAGAATGTCTCGATTGAATCAACCTGATCAAACGGCAAAAGTTCAGCAACTAATAGAGATGCTAGCTGTTCTTATGATAAATTTTCTTCATAATGACTATGATGATGTTTCATTAGCAACTATGGAATTTGCCAGGGAATATGCACATGTAAGTATACATAATTATAATATAGGAGTAATAGGTACTTCAAGCAAAGATGAGTACAGGTGATATGTGAACTTGATCACTAACTTAAATGGCATGACAATTCTATGACTTACAAAGAGTTACGTATCTTGTTACTACATATAAGGCAGATGTTAGAGGTTTAGGATTATAACTCACTTCTATCTCTTTCTGTTATAGGAGATTGCTTGAACCATTGTATGCATAACATTTGATATGGTCACCTTATAATCCTTGGTATACTCAGTAATGCCTTGTTATGCATTGATATTTTATTCATCATAGTAATACCAGAGTAACTTAACTTTAAAGAGAGTCGATTAAAGACACTAGACAACACTTACTTTTAAATTTTTCCGGAACTAGTTTCAGAGGCTTTGCCTCTATCATCGGCCGGCTCTCGACTGATTCTCGTTGGTGTAGCTGACGATACCTTGTCACAGGTCTCCTCTGGTGGCGGCTCAAGGAACTTGCTGAACAAATCCTTCTGGGGGATGTCGAAATTGAATACTTTGTTCCTATTTTTTGAAATGAAGATTTGTTCCCATGTGGATAGTTCTTGTTTTCCTGATGTATGTTTCAGTAGTTTTGGTTCTGGATTTATGTTGTGGTTTTTTTCCCAAAAATGTGTGGCAACTGCTGATTTTTCTAATTGTTTATATTTTATGTTTCTAAAGTGTTCCTTTGCTCTTGTTTCTAAATTTCTTTTTGTTTTTCCAATATAAATTTTACTACAGTCATTGCATTCAATTTGATATATACCAGATTTTTTGTTTGATGGAATGGCATCTTTGATGTTTGAGCAAATTAGGTTTTTTAAGGAGAAATGGTTGACTGGTGCTAGTTGAATATTTTGTTTTTTGAAGACTTTTTTGAATTTATCAAAGGCCCATGGATGGTAAGTGAATTTTTTGAAAATCAAATTAGTTTCTGTAGATGAGAGAGTTGTGGTTTCCTTTAGTAGCTTCTTCTTTTTTGCTAAGCTCACTTTTTTGTCCACTAATGATTTGGGAAAGTTATTTTTTTGTGCTATTTCAATTATTTTGTTGTATTCTGTTTTGTATTCTTCTGCTGTGAGAGGGATGTTTACCAGTCTGTGTGCTAAACTATTGAAGATTGCCTGTTTGTGGGATCTTGGGTTGTAGCCATTAGCTTTTATGTAGTTGTCTGTCTGTGTTGGTTTTCTGTAAATGCCAAAGTTTAGTCTGTTTTTATTCCTCATTATTTTTAGATCCAAAAATGGTAAATGCTCGTCTTTTTCTATTTCTACAGTGAATTTGATGCTTTTTTCTTGGATATTTAAAAGTTTTAGTGCATCACTGATGTGTTTTTTTGGTACTATTGCAAAGATGTCATCTACATATCGTTGCCAGAGTTTGAACATCCAAGGGAAACCTTTGTTGATCCTTATTTCTAATGCACTCATGTACAGATCGGCCAGGAAGGGTGATAGTGGGTTGCCCATTGCTAACCCTGAAGTTTGGTGATAATATTTTGTTTGAAACTGGAAGAAATTTTGTTCTATGCATAATTTGGTTAGTTCAATGTAGTCTGAAATTTCAGATGATGCCATTCCAAGTGATTTAAGCCATTTTTCTATCAACGGTGGGAGTTAACTGGTATGCTGGGAAACAGTGATTTAACATCAAATGAGACTAGTGTGTCCTCTTCTTTTAGTTCAGTATCCTTAATGTGTTCTATAAGTTCATAGGTGTTTTTGATGCTTAGGCTGTCGAATTTTGGAAATGAATTGAATTTGTTTGTTAGCCACTTTGCAAGTTTGTATGTTGGTGAATTTATACTGCTAACTATAGGTCTCATTGTTATGGATGGTTTGTGTATTTTGGGTAAGCCATAAAGTCTAGGTAAGGTTGGGTTATCCGGTTTAACTGCATATTTGTTTGGTATTATGCTTGATTTTGCTATTGTTTTTTCATATGACTGTATGCAAGTTTTTAGAGGATTTTTGTTAATGGTTTCATATTCGTTGTCAGTTAGCATTTTTTCCATTTTTTCAATATAATCTGATTTTTCCATTATGACTATCTTGTTGCCTTTGTCTGCCTTTGTGTAAATAACGTTTTTCTGTTTCAAAGAATGGATAGCATTATGTTTTCTCTTCTGAAAGGATCTGTTCTCTATTTCCTCCAAAATATTTTCACAATGGCTTTTTACTGAATTTTGTATGGATACTGGTAGAATTTGTGTCGAAATGTTGATATCTGCAATGTAATCTTCAATTTTGTTTGAGAAACTGACGCATGTTTTTAATCCATTATTTAAAAGGTCCAATTCTTTTGTGGAGAAATTTTGTTTAGATAGGTTTACTACGTTTTCAAAAATTTGCGTGCTCGATTTTTCGTTTACGCAACTTATTTCCCTATTGAATTTAGCGTGTGTGACGATTGCTGATCGACATACGTTGATGTTCCGGATGTTTTTAAACTTTTTCCCGGTATTTCTGTGTGAGGACATGTTGCACAGATTGGCCAATTTGTGTTTAAGTCGTAATGTCTTTTCTTTCATTTTCTTGCTTAGGATTGCCAAATAATTATGTTCAAAGTTTTCCCACATCACGTTTCCCAGCGCTTTCATTAAAACTGAATGAATTTTGTAAAGTTTTAATTCTATCTCATCCAAATTTTTGTATTGCTGGTTAATTTCTAATTTTAAAACCTTTCTCTCCGCCGCCCTTTGTTGCGGATTTCCATTGCCTTGTTTTACTATTTTTCGGACAAATCGGGGTGTTACTTTGTTTCGTAAACACAGTTTTAGGAACTTTATATTAGCAAAAATGTTTCTTTTCTTCTCTTGCAGTTTTAAAAATAATTTTATGTCATGTTTATTTCCAAAATGTTCGTTGAATCCATCATGGGTTTTAAATTTTAAAGAGGTTACCTCGTCCGCCATATTGTCAGCTGCTTTATTTACTTCGTGCGATCAGGTGTTGTTTTTCACTTCTTGAAGACTTGTTAGCCCAATATTACAATTACTTTCTTGGAAGTGTTGAAAACAGTGTTGTTATGATAAATTAACTTTAAAGAGAGTCGATTAAAGACACTAGACAACACTTACTTTTAAATTTTTCCGGAACTAGTTTCAGAGGCTTTGCCTCTATCATCGGCCGGCTCTCGACTGATTCTCGTTGGTGTAGCTGACGATACCTTGTCACAGGTCTCCTCTGGTGGCGGCTCAAGGAACTTGCTGAACAAATCCTTCTGGGGGATGTCGAAATTGAATACTTTGTTCCTATTTTTTGAAATGAAGATTTGTTCCCATGTGGATAGTTCTTGTTTTCCTGATGTATGTTTCAGTAGTTTTGGTTCTGGATTTATGTTGTGGTTTTTTTCCCAAAAATGTGTGGCAACTGCTGATTTTTCTAATTGTTTATATTTTATGTTTCTAAAGTGTTCCTTTGCTCTTGTTTCTAAATTTCTTTTTGTTTTTCCAATATAAATTTTACTACAGTCATTGCATTCAATTTGATATATACCAGATTTTTTGTTTGATGGAATGGCATCTTTGATGTTTGAGCAAATTAGGTTTTTTAAGGAGAAATGGTTGACTGGTGCTAGTTGAATATTTTGTTTTTTGAAGACTTTTTTGAATTTATCAAAGGCCCATGGATGGTAAGTGAATTTTTTGAAAATCAAATTAGTTTCTGTAGATGAGAGAGTTGTGGTTTCCTTTAGTAGCTTCTTCTTTTTTGCTAAGCTCACTTTTTTGTCCACTAATGATTTGGGAAAGTTATTTTTTTGTGCTATTTCAATTATTTTGTTGTATTCTGTTTTGTATTCTTCTGCTGTGAGAGGGATGTTTACCAGTCTGTGTGCTAAACTATTGAAGATTGCCTGTTTGTGGGATCTTGGGTTGTAGCCATTAGCTTTTATGTAGTTGTCTGTCTGTGTTGGTTTTCTGTAAATGTACAACACTGTTTTCAACACTTCCAAGAAAGTAACCAGAGTAACTGTTTCATTTGTAGCCAATGACTAAAATATGAATATTAGGAAGAAAACAATAAAAGGATATCACAAAAAGTTCAGCAATAAAACTGATATATAATTAGTTAAAAGTATGTAAAGTATGCAAATAACTGAAACTTCCAAAGGTAATTTAAGATTTCAGAGAGAGGATAAGCTAAAAGAGAATAGTTAGATTTACCAAAAGAAATTCAAAGGAAAAAGTTTATCAAAACTTATAAATCTAGAAAAAATATAAGGGAAGTAGGACACTTCGTGAGAAAACTAAGAGCATAAAGATTGAGGAAAATTAGTAAGCAAGGTAAAGAAATAAGTTAATTGTAGGTATGAGATTTAAGCTACAAGCAGTACCCAGTAGGATGGCAGCCAAAAGGTTTGAGTTATTGGGTCCTAGGGTAACTCAAGCAACTGAAGTGTAATGATAAATATAAAAAATGTATTATTAACTAGTAAGAACTTGTGATAAGCTTAGGTTTATATCATTTCATTTGTATTCTGAATATTTGTTTGTAGTATTAGATTTAAATAAGTAATGAAATTAAAACTACCACTCCTATAAACTTACAGAAATTGATTTTTGAACCTGTAATTCTATTAAAATGTTAAATCTTGCAGAATGTAAAAAATAATAAATTAATTCAATTTAGTAGGTCCTTCAATGGCAGTTATTATAAAAGCCAACAAAAGTATTGTTTATATTCTCCTTAAACATAATAGTTGTAATAATTGCCTTAATTTCATAGAACCCCATCATATTTGAACTGCAAGAGATCATCAAATGGTATACCCTGTATACCGCTTTTTGAAAAATTAAACATTCTACCTCAACCATGTTTATAACTCTTAAAAACTGTATGTTTTATACATAATAAACATAAGTAATTTTAAAATATGCTGGCTTCATAAGAACAGTAAAACATAAATCCTTTCATGGAAGTGTTGAAAACAGTGTTGTTGTATAAATTAAGTTAATTGGGAGTCGATTAATAACACAAAACAACACTCACTTTTAAATTTTCCCGGAACCGGTTCCGGGAAAATTTAAAAGTGAGTGTTGTTTTGTGTTATTAATCGACTCCCAATTAACTTAACAGTAAAACATATCCATCTCTCAACTCAACTTCAGAAAATTTGAAATGTACATATTACTTCATAAATGACAATTTAAAGGTAATTGTTAATAAATTTTGTATCTTTAAAATCCCCCAAAAAGTCCATGGGTCAGGGTCAGGTCAGCCACGGGAATCGAACCTGGGCCTTCTGAATGCGGGCTACAGATGAAAATGCCCAATAAATTCATGAAAAAGAAAATGACCGGAAAATGCATCTAAATGTTAAAAAATGACTATTTAAAAAATATGGAAAAAATGCATTTTGATGAGCTATAAAAACCATATATATCTAACGTATTTGTTCCAGAATGCATTTAATTTCCAGTAAGCATCGCCTGTGACTACTCAGAAAAAAAGATGACTTTTCATCAAAATCCGGGCCCCAGTTATTACAATTTGTCCATATAATTAGACAGTCGTTATGCCTATTCTTAAACATATTTACAAATAGGTTTGTATACAATTTTCTGATATTCGTCTAAGTTACAGTATCAAATGCCAGGAATATTTACAAATCTTGATTATATAAACATCTGTTATTAAGAAACGATTTTAATTTTGTTTTAAATTTGATGCCAGTTAGTTTCTTAATGTTGTTAGGTAATTTATTGAACAGAAGTAATCCATGAATGTTTTCATTTTTCTCTGATATTTTCTTATTGAACCCTTTTCTAAAATAATCTGCATCATGTCTAGTGTAATGACAGTGGATGTTGCAATTCCTTTCTTGGATGTTCTTGTTTTTTTGTCTTGAAGTATATGATGCAGCTGCTACATGCTGAATTCCTGCCAAATGTGGCACTAGTTGGGAACATTGATCCACATTAACAGTTTCACACAAGACTGGAAAAATAGTGTTTTCTCTTTAGTGATAAAAGTGTTTTTAACCTCTCATGTTCATGTGCATTCTCAATTTCACTTTTGACGTATTTAATTCACACTTCTTACTAACACATACAACTGCATTTATGTGCTCTATTTATAACAAACATGTATGATGTCATTTTGGTATATAGTTCTGTATTTCCCCTGTCACACCTGCAACTGAATCAATAGATACCAAGTGTCATGACTAATGAATTGTTATGACTCTCTTAAGTTATGAAATAAAGTTTTAGGTTGTAAATGGAATGAGGAAGGGGCTAAGGTGTATGTAATACTTGGCAAATCATTGAAGCATATTGGAAATAATGTGAAACAACAGAAGCTCCACTGTTTATAAATACTTCTATTTATAGTTTTATTAACAACAAAGTTGTTTACATGAGCCTATTGCACAAACACAGCAGGTCAGTGTATGTATTTAGATGCAATCACTGCAACATGTCATACATCAGCAGATGCGAGAAGTCATATATAATGTGATTGAATATTGTGACAAGGAGAAAGAAGAGGGAATCAAAGTTGCTTTGTGTCAAGCAACAAAACTGCTGGCTGCAATGGTAATTTACATTTGTATATAATTATCTTAACATTTTGCATCAGAGACACAGCTCCTAAATGCTCTTTTTTTAAAATCTCTTATTATAATGCCAAGTAACTAATATTTCGCTCTTCTAGTAAACAAGATACCAAGCAAATGCAGTGCTCTATCATGGTAAATATGCGTTCCATGTAGCACTTGTAGAAAATTTATCAAATATATACATTCAGCAATATGTGAAAAGTAATAAAATATGTAAAAATATTTATTCACACATTTGTTTAATCCAAAATATATATTTGTATTGAAATAAAATTTTTGAATACACTTCTTGGAGCTAGATTGGGATATTAAACTTTGTTTTAGGTATATACATACAAAGAAAAAAGTATTAATTTACATTCAAATCTGGGCAATGATAATATGATTTAATTTATTTATAGCTCCTAAAAGGGCAGCCAATGCTTCCCGAGCACCAGTTGAGTCTAACACACACATTACTACTTACTGTGATCCATAAAATGAAATATGACGACACGTACAACTTTGACCAGGAAGGAGAAGATGAAGTGACATTTGTGGAATACAGGTAAAGTAAACATATTATCTATCTGTAAGTACATAAACGACTAACATGTTGATCATTTATTCAATGAAATGCATTAAACTTGTTCAACCATAATTTAAATGTAACCAACTGAAATGTTGACTTAAGGATTATTAAGACATTAGAAGGAGGAATTAAATTGTAAAAATTTAAGTCATATATGAGATTTTTCAATTTATATATCTTTCATTGCCATGTTCATATCGGTGACCTTTTACTTTTGGAACTCATATGCAGTGGTTAATTAAATCTTATACTCACACTCTAATTCATATTTACAGACGCTGAGTTTTTTGACTTACTTAGTTCGTGTTATTTCTCTGTGGAACATAGGGCATCAATAAAGGTCTTCCATCTTCCCCTTGACTACCTAGCCGACCTAGCCGCTTCACCTCCCTCCAGTTCTTACCACTCTTCTTAATCTCTCTACCTCTATGGTTCTTCTCCATGTCATTTTGGGTCTATCACTTTTCCTTGCTCCTTGGGGATTCCAATCCATCATATACTTTTCTTTAGCTCCTTCTGCTTTCCTGAATGTATGTCCTATTCAGTTCCATTTTCTCTTTTTTTATTTGCACCTTTATTTCATCTTGGTTTGTTCATGCTCATAGTTCATTTGCTATAATATCCGACCAACGTATCTCCTGAATTCTGCTCAATTACAAAAGTCTGTAATCTGTTATTTTTTTCTGTTACTTTTCATGTTTCAGAGCCATAGAAGAGTACTGATTTCACATTTGTATTTAAGAGGTGTGGCTTTTTTCCTTGTTATGTTTGCATTTTTCCATATGGGATAGAGTTGCACAAAGACTCCATTGCATGTTGGATTCGTCTCTTTACATCTTCATCTGCACCACCTATCTTGGTAACAACACTACCAAGATAATTAAATGAATCTATGACCACATGACAACTCAAGGAAAAGGAAAAGCATGGATTATACTGTTGGAGGATAAGAGCACACTTCCTAAATATCCACAAAGGGAAACGGTGGCAGCATTCCGTAAAATTACTGGCCATGACTGCCTTTAAGAACACCTGCACAGAGTTGAAATCTTCCCATCACCGAAGTGTGTTGTATGCAAAAGAGAAAACACCATCATGAACTGGGAGCATCTAAGAATCTTCGAAAGACTGCAATATTGTGACGGAATGTCAAATGGACAGTTGTATAGGGAAATTAGGAGACTAATGACTATGTATCAAATGTCTAAGTATTGAATAAATAAATATCTCTTCTATATCTTTCTCATCCACCTCAAATTTATTATTTTGTTGGGGAATTCCATTGATTCTCATTTCTTTTGCTTTCTTGGAATTTATTTTTAATCCAACTTTCTTTGCTTCTTATAGATTCATTAATTTCATTTTCATATCCTAGAACCTTTGTACTAACAGGCAAATATCATCTGCAAAGTCAAGATTCTACAGATGATTCCTCAACCACCACTGCAAGCCTCTCCTTCCTCTGGTGATCTTCCTCATTACTGTATCCAAGACCATTACAAATATAATTGCTAAAAGAATACACCCTTGTCTAATTCCCATATTGGTTTGTATTGCTTCTGTCCGTCCTGTTTGTAGCACTTGGCATTCATAATTTGCATATATATCTTCGATAAAATTTACAATTTTTTCAGGTATTCCATGGACTTCTAGTGAATGACATGTAGCAATTCTTTTAACTGAGTCAAAGGCTGTTTAAGATCTATAAATATTGAGTACAATGTATTTTGCCATTCAGGTAATTGTCCAAATTAATTCAGACAATATTTATCAGATCCACACAATTCACTGTTTTCGGAAACCTGTGTGCTCTTTCCCGAGTTTAATTTTTACTGTTTCTTTTATGTGACTTAAGATTATTCTTGCAAGAACTTTACTAGGAACTGATAATAATGTTATACCTCCAATTTTTACACACAGTTGTTTCAGTTGACAGGTCAGGTCACCTTTTTTGGCAGTTTTTTAATAATACCTTTTTTCATTCCATTGGTATTTTTTTCTCAGTCCATATTTTCTCAAATAGAGGTTTCATTAACTTAGTTGAATTCATGTCTATTCATGTCAGGACATCCAGCAGTAGAATGTCTATTCCTGAGGCTTTGCCATTCTTTATATCTTTCAATGCTGCTATTATTTCTGCATTTGTTGGTGTATACAATTTGATTTTAGAGTCAACTTCATATTCTGTTTCTTCCAATTTTAGCTCCTCAGATCCGCTGAGAAATATACTCCTTCCATCTCTCTAATTGTTCTTGTGTTAACAGTTCTCCATCTTTATTTCTTATTGGTATATTTTTACTGTAGTGTTTTCTGGCTTGAACCTTAGTAATTTTATATAGTTGTTTTGTATTCCCTCTCTTTTTTAGCTCTATTTTAAACTCCTTTCTTTGTCACTTTTTAATGCATTCAAATCATACCTTTCACTTTGTTGTTTAAACTTTTTGCTAGCAGCCATTACCTTAAGCCTAAATTCAGCTACCATCAGATGGTCACTACCAGCATCTGCTCCTCTTTTATTCCTCACATCTATTAGAAATCTCCTGGAAATCCTGCTTGTTATATGGTCTATCTGGTTTTTGGTTTCACAGTCTGGAGATACCCATAATACTTTGTAACACTCTTTATGGGGAAACAACTTTCCACCTATTACTATGTCGTGACTAGCACACAGATTTTACAGTATACCATAGGAGAAAAAGTCTCCTGGGCCTGAAAGGCAGGGGGATTGCAGAAGGTTCCCACACCCTCCCTGGACAGGTTTATGACACCCCATGTCAGTACAGTTACAGACCATTCAAAAACATTCTGACGGCTTCTACTGTTCTGAATGAATCTTCTTGGTTTTAGTGTACAGAGTGAATAGGGCGCATGTTTTTTTTTTTTTTTTCTTTCTTTTTTTTTTTTTGAGTTGCTGGGCAGTATACAACTCTCCATTTTCATTTATCTCTCCTATTCTGTTTTCCATTTGCTTGTTCTGTGCATTCATTTTTTTAGCCTATCTTCACATTTAGATCATCTGTTTTCTTTGTTTTCCTCATTGTTTCATCTAGCAGGCAGTAAAATACTTCATTTTCTTCTTTTGATGACATTTCAATAGGGGCATAGCATTGAAAGATAACATTTATTATATGTGCTTGGAGGAATTTAGTAACAGTGATGTTTTGTTTTAAATCTAGCTGTTAAAATTTGGTCTTAGATTGGGTTCCGTTCTAGCACTCTTCTTTTCTATTACACAAATATAAATATTTGTAACAAAAAAATTCACTTATCTTAAGAAAATGGTGTTAATTCTTCTTTCTAATGGAGATCGATTTCACAAACAGATTGCTTGCATTGTCAGTCCATCAACAAACTTCGTAGTCAAGGATTCCGGTTACCATGTTATTATGTTTTTTCAGTATTACCAAAATCTAAAAACGAAACAAACCTAAAAACAGAATCAATTGCAGGTATTTCAAAATTCATTACGCGATGTTTATTTTTTAAAATAAATATCTTTTCCCAAAACATTAAATCTATTGGACCATTTAATTGTTTTAATAATTTAACTTCAGGATTTATTTCATGGTTAAATGACCAAAAATGATCTGCTATGGCCGATTTATCAGTTTGTTTATACTTAATGTTACATAAATGTTCATTCGTTCTGGTTTCCAAATTACGTTTCGTCTTTCCAATATAAATCTGATCACAATCTAAACAATTAAATTGATATATACCAGATTTTTTATTATTAGGAATTTTATCTTTTTTAGAAAAATGTAGTAAATTTTTAATACTATATTTATTTTGAGGAACTAAAGTTATACCAACTTCTTTAAAAAAAAAATTGAAAATTTTTATTAACCCAAGGTTGATAATTACATTTTTTTAAATTATAATCGTCTTTTATTTTTTTAGGGGTAGAAATATCATTAACAGTTTTTTTATACTTAAATTTTTCAATCTTCTTTTGTATAAAGTCTTTATTAAAACCAATAATAAAATAAAGTTTTTAATTGGTTTTAATAAAGACTTTATACAAAAGAAGATTGAAAAATTTAAATATCAAAATACTGTTAATGATATTTCTACCCTTAAAAAATAAAAGATGATTATAATTTTAAAAAATTTACTTACCATGCATGGGTTAATAAACATTTTCAAATTTTTTTTAAAGAAGTTGGTATAACTTTAGTTCCTCAAAATAAATATAATATTAAAAATTTACTACATTTTTCTAAAAATGATAAAATTCTTAATAATAACAAATCTGATATTTATCAATTTAATTGTTTAGATTGTGATCAGATTTACATTGGAAAGACAAAACGTAATTTGGAAACCAGAATGAAAGAACATTTTCGTAACATTAAGTATAAACAAACTGATAAATCGGCCGTAGCATTGGTCATTTAATCATGAAATAAATCCTGAAGTTAAATTATTAAAACAATTAAATGGTCCGATATATTTATTTAATGGTTTGGGAAAAGATATTTATTTTAAAAAATAAACATCGCGTAATGAATTTTAAAAACCAGCAGTTGATTCTGTTTTTAGGTTTGTTTCATTTTCAGATTTTGGTAATACTGAAAAAACATAATAACATGGTAACCGGAATCCTTGACTACGAAGTTTGTTGATGGACTGACAATGCAAGCAATCTGTTTGTGAAATCGATCTCCATTAGAAAGAAGAATTAACACCATTTTCTTAAGATAAGTGAAGTTTTTTGTTACAAATATTTATATTTGTATAATATGCATTGCTTCACTGTAGCTAGCTTCATTTTCTACATAATCTTCCTTTCTATTTTACTCAGTATTAGCCCTACACCATTTCTGTGTTCTCCACCTTCTCTGTTTTGTCCAGAGTAAAGAATAACATTCCTGTCATCTATTTGTTGCTCTCCAAAATTAAGCCACTTTACTTCACTTAGTTTATCATTTCATTTAGCACTTGTTTTAATTTGCTAGTATCTCCTGGCATCTGTATATTCCAAAAACCAATTTTTGTTTTACATTTCATGCTGAAGGTTGTCAACAGGTTATCTGCCATTTTTGTCACACCAAGGGACTCCCTCTCCGTCGTAGATGCTGTCGAGGTCTTCACCGTAACCCTGACAAGCCTCGCAAGAGGCTCTCAGCTGGGACCTGCTGAATCAGGGTATTTTAACGAGGTGTTGCACATACTCTATTGACACAGCTACAGGATCAAATTTTTGGGCTCTCCATGCTGATTTTCTTACCCAGTGAACTATTGTGGTCCCATGTCCATGATATTATTCAGAGGAATGAATTACCAATGTAAGGTTCGTGGATTTTTCATCTTGATGAGAGAAATGTCAATTGATAGATTTTAAATATCTCTTGAATTTTTCAAATTTTTGGGCTCTCCATGCTGATTTTCTTACCCAGTGAACTATTGTGGTCCCATGTCCATGATATTATTCAGAGGAATGAATTACCAATGTAAGGTTCGTGGATTTTTCATCTTGATGAGAGAAATGTCAATTGATAGATTTTAAATATCTCTTGAATTTTTTGTATCCAGAGACCAATAAAATTGTTAATTATGAAGTATTAATTTGAATATGACTTAAGTTTTTAAAATCTAACTCAACTTTCCAAACTTTTCCACACTTAACTTGCATTTAAAAAAAGGATTAATCTATTAAATGTTAATTCTTAAAAACTGAAAGCCGAAGTATAAAATATTTTAAATAAACAATTTTTGAAGGAAATTTAGGTTTATTGGAATTTATTTATTGCCTAAATTTGTTAAAACTGTAATTGACAACAGATATGTAATATTAATCAAATTTTCATATAACCTTTTTTGTTCTGTTTAGGAAATTGTCATATTAAAACATATTTCTCTTTTTTTGCAACAGAAAACAGCTCAAAATTTTGTTTGACAATGTGGCACCTGTATGCAAGTCATTGACAATTGAAGTTTTACAAAACTACACCACAAGTGTTCTAAATGATTGGCAGAACAAGCCTTTCCAAGATGTGGAAGTAGCAATATATTTCCTTTATTTGTTAGGTGAATCTATCCCAGCTGCAGATGGAAACCATTTCACTGGTGATTTGGTGAGCACAAATTTTGTTATTCACTCTGTATAGGTTAATGCTGTTATTTAATTTCAAGGGCTCAATTTGTGGGTTATAACTCCTGCTGATAACCCTTGAAGTTAGCATGCTATTGTACTAAGCTCTTAATTAAATATTTTCTTTGCTTTACTCAATCAATGCAGTATTTAGATTTCATTGTCCTCTTAAAGAAAATGTAGGTTTTATAGGATGTGAGCTGGTAGTGTATTTTCCTTATAAGGCCATGTTCAGAAATATGTACTTTATAAGAAACAATTTTATGCAAAGTATTACAATTTTAAATGCATTCTTTCTGTATATTTAGTTCTATGTTGTAAAACTTATATTACTCTATGATATTTCAGGTTAAGGCAAATGCATTGAAACTAATGATGACTACCTTAGTGACATGTGGTGTGAGCCATCACCAACATGTAGTAGTAAAGTTGCAGTACATGGAAGCTCTAGTTAGATATCAGAAATTTTTTGAAGAAGAATCTGAATATGTACAGGATGTACTGCATTTCTTTTTGGATCATCGCTGCATGCGTAATCCTAATCCAAAAGTGAGAAGTCGAGGAGCATATCTGTTCTCACGCTTTATTAAGGCACTCAAGTAAGAAATGTGAACCATACTACAAGTCACTACTTATTTAAAACTGAAATTTAACACATTCAGTTTTCAAAAATACTTGTACTTTTTTCTTAGAAGAATCTTAAAATATATTTACTAGGTTAGAAAAACGAGGGAATTTATGTCTTGATAAAACTATTTGCCGTTGGTTTTTCACATTACATCACTAGTCAGGCCTTGGAGGTTGAAAATGGAAGCAATAGCTCCCAAAACTAATTCCTCAAAAAATCAAAATGCAAGTGATGTGTGATAAACTGACTACAGGTATTATTTGAAGCAAAAGGTTAGAAACAGTGATGTATATAACAATTGAAGTAATGAGTTGGTATTCAAACACAACATCACTTAAAATATCCTTACTTGAACAATTGTTTCGGAGACCGGCTCGTCCCCATCATCAGCAACTATCCAACTGGTTGGATCCGTGGTTTCTTGAAGTGAGCTGGTTGTTTGAGGTGACATCTGTTGATTGTGAGATGAACTTCCAACTCTCTTTGGAAGTTCATCTCACAATCAACAGATGTCACCTCAAACAACCAGCTCACTTCAAGAAACCACGGATCCAACCAGTTGGATAGTTGCTGATGATGGGGACGAGCCGGTCTCCGAAACAATTGTTCAAGTAAGGATATTTTAAGTGATGTTGTGTTTGAATACCAACTCATTACTTCAATGACTACAGGTAGTTTTATTAATTAATTTAAATATCACTGTTACTTAATTCTTCCAAGCGCACGTAAGAAATACATGTCTGTTTTTTGTTAAGAAATAATTGGGATACCTATGTCTAGTTGTCACTTGAATGTTTCCTGAAAACTGACAATTACATCAGTTAGCTATTAATGTTTCATAAATATCAAAAATATATTATTAAACTTGTGAAAGGTAAGATGTGGTATTGGTAATGACATATGTCACTGCTGTTACTGCCAACAGCTCCTAATAAAATGTATACTCTTTGCTAAATACTTCTTTGCCATGAAGTTAACAGGAGTTTTGTGAATAGTATTGTCACATCAACCACAAAGGAGAAGGTGGTGAGAAGGCAATTACTGTTGTCATCATAAAGTCAGGCCAGCCGCTGCTGTTATTACAAGCCAGGAAAATATGTGGCTTTTTGTTCTGCCGCCAACCAGGTTACAGAACTTTCCTTTAAAGGAACTCTGAAATAATCCAATTTCAGATGCTTCCAAAACATTCTGTGGTGACCCAGGAATTATATATGTGAGTGCTCTTGCAAGTTACAGCAATTAGTGATGGAGCAAACCAGTCAAGCAAGTGTTCTGTGAGAATCAAGAAGTTATAAAGCAGCATGAATTGTTGATTAAGGCTTCACAGGTGATCAGCTGTGTCAAATTTAGGAAGATCGAGCTTTCGGCCATTTTACACTCTATGGCCTTCATCAGGAACTAAGTAATTGCTGCGAAACATGACCTTATTCATATGTTAATCAGTGGGCGGAGCACGCCCTGCCCTGGCCAATGACCGAGTGACAATGTTGGATTGGCTTGGCTGGTGATGGACATAACTACCATCCGCTTTGGCATTTTCTGTGAGGTTGGTCATTGAACGTGTGTGGTTGGAGTTATTGTCGTTTTCTGCTTGGTCCGACACTTGAACCGTGCACTTGGAGTCTGCAGTCAAAATGCTTTTGATGGTCAGTGTCTAGGCTGGGCTCAGTTGAAGACCGGAATCCCTATTGAAATTGAACAGATGTGCTTTTATCTGAATGGCCTCCTTAATGATCCTGTCAAAGTATTTGTTGGTTTGTTCCAGGACAGTAATGTTGAAGTCGATGTTATGGACCTGCTCTATGCAATGTTGGGCTACTGCTGACTTTTCAGGTTGTAGGAGCTTGATGTTACGCTGGTGCTCCTTGCATCTTTCCTCAGTTGTTTATCCTGTTTGTCCCACATATACATGTCCACATTCACATGGAATTTTGTAAACTCCTGGGACCTTGAGCAAAGGAGGATCTTTCACCTGCCTAAGGTACTGCTGAATTTTCTTGGGAGCAGCAAAGTAAGTTCGGATGTTGAATCTGGAGAGGTAGGCAGCGCCATGGGTCAGTGGTTAGACCGCTTGGCTCTCACCAAGGCGGCCCGGGTTCGATCCCAGGTGACCGCAAAGTGAGATTTGTGGTGGACAACACAGTGCTGGGGCGGGTTTTCTCTGGGGTCTCCAGTTTCCCCCGCCATCTCATTCCACCAGTGCTCCATCTTCATCTCATGTATCACCAGTGTCATCGCCTGCGGTGCCGTATGTAGTAAAAACACTACACATTTCATTTTTCCAAGAACCAGCACAGCTGGTTCCAAGAGGAACAAGGTTATGTACAGTATGTAATATAGATGATACACCAGAGCATCAAATATTTGAATGCAGAATACATGATAACGAAGTTGGCGATATAAGACAGGAACTACAAGGCAAAACCACATAGACGATAATAAGAAATGCGGAGGATTTTATGAAACTCGATCAGCTAGCAAACTACATATCATCGAAGGCATGGAAAGAGTATACCTTATCTAGGGACCGAAGACACAGGGAACCTGATAGAACTGCCACATCAGTACATGTAAGAAGATCTACAAGGTTAATTGAAAGACTGGAGCAACAAAGAGGCCTAAATCCTACAACACAGGCAACACCGGCAGGTCTAGACCACATAGATGAAGACGAAAATATCGAGCTACAAAACATCACAGGAGGGGAAATCTAAATAGGAGGAACTCCTTATAGAAGAGTATAGAATCTGAGACTTGACAGCAACATATTCATACATAAATAAAACACATATAAAAAGTTAAAGTTATTATATTTAGGTAGGTTCAGTCACCAGTAAGCAATGATGACTGATAGGTTAGGTAACTGCAAAATCATGCAGTTAGATTAGGTATAGTTCATCTACACAATTATAATCAAATTTAAAAATAAAATATGTAAAGACAAACAGTGTAAAATGTTAGATTAGGTTCCGATATAGTTTTTTTTTTTTTTTTTTTTTTTTTTTTTTTTTTTTTTTTTTTTTTTCGCCTTGGCTGAAGACCCGCTGGTATCGTCTCAGCAGCTGTCGAACCTTCTCAAGCTGCTCTGTGGTCAGGTGGTCGGCCCCCCTCTCCAGTAAGCCCTCCAGCCGGGGCCCCAAGTGCTGCTGTGTCTTGTCGATTGCTGTCACGCTGACCACGGGCTCGCAAGTCCCCAACTCTGTCCCAGCCTGGATGTCGTTATCGGTGTCCTTCAGGCTGAGCAACCTCACTGGTACCTCCTTGCGGCACGGCAACAATGTCCTGGCTACACGGAGTCCGTGCACAGGCCTCTTCTGGTCCAGCATCATGTTCCTGGTTTGCTGACCTTCCAGTCGCGCCGTCACCACCACCTCGCTTCTCACGGGGACCACCATGTCTTCCTTCAAGATGACCCTGCAGATTCCAAGGCGCTCTTTGGGTTGCCGGAGAATGACCTCTTCTCCATTGAGCCGCAGGACCTTCCTGCCGACGTCGACCGTCGCCTCGTGGCTCCTGAGGGTATCCAGTCCCAGTATCACCTCCTCTGCCACCTTCGCGACGAACACCCACAGACGCATGGCGCTCCGTCCCAAGGTCAACTTCACAAGGGCCTCCTCAACAGGCAAGGTGTTAGCCGATGCCGTCACAAGCTGGTATGGTCGGCTCGGCTTCCTCGTCGGCAAACCCTTCGCCACGTCTGGTATGATGATGGTCACGGCTGCCCCGGTGTCCACCAGCACGCGGCACGGCTTCCCTCTCACCCAACCGTCCGCGATGAGGCTGTCATCCATATGCCGGCTGATGGCGCCCAATGTCACTCAAGGGGGTGGTGGTGATGGCGCCGACGTGCTGCTCGCCACGCCGGGCCTTACTCGTTCTTCCGGCTGGTCTTCCTGGTGTCGGCTGTCCACACCCGCAGCACATGCCACTAGATCTTCGCCGGCGTCCCTCGGCTGGCCTTCTGTCTTCAGTGTAGCGGACACTCCTGGTTCGCGACGTCGGGGTAGCCGTCACCTTGGCCGCCTCCATCCTTAATGCTGCTGTTAGCGCTTCGTGGACGGTTTTGTAATCGTCTAGCATTAGGTGCTGACGAATCTCTGTGTCTCGTACCCCGTGGACAAAGTTGTAGGCAGCCTCTCGGGATATGAACTATGGTGGGAGGTCGACTAAGGCTTTACTAGCCAGCTGTTCGATTGTCAGGGCGAACTCCTGCATTGTCTCCCCTGGCTGCTGTGACCTTGACTTCAGCTGGCTTAGGTATGCTGCGGCTAAGCGGTAGTTTCCAAAGCGATTCTCCAGGGCCTCCCAGATGTCCTTGGGCGCCGCCGCTGTCTGGACCACGTTTAGGACTTCTGCGGCCTGTCCCTGGAGGCTGGCTATTAGCTGTGAGGCCTCTTCCTCTGGTGACCACTTATTGTGTTTGGCCACGGTGTCGAATTGACGGCGGAAGACTTCAAAAGTTGTCGCGCCGTCATATTTAGGAGGTTTGACGCACGCAGATGTTGTGTCACGTCCGGGCGCTTTGACCTTTAAATCCTTCAACCTCCTGCCGACAACGCCCTCCACCATGGCGTTCAGGACTTTGTGTTGCTGTCGGCCTTTCCCTCCAGCTCGTTAAGGCGGCTCGCCAGGTCTTCGACGCGCTCACACAACTCTGTGACATCCTCCTTTACAAATAAATATTAAAAGCAGAAGCATTATTAACAGTGAAGTATTCTTCATATTTAAGTTTGAATTTATGAGTCACTATGTTTACACTCAGTCTTCACTTGTTGTATAATTGAAACGTTTTCAAAATCATTCGAATACAGATGAGATCACACTATACCAATCCTGAATAAATGTTTATTGAGACAGTTATAGTATAGTCTGTTAGGAGTCTAAAAGTTGCTACAGAAGATTTTCTTGGTAGTGTATTGATTGTAGTCATGCTGTGGATAAATTTTAGTTTTCCTTTTGTTTGTAATATGTCATCTTCTTTTATTTTTTGATTATATGTTAATATAATTATTCTTTTGATGATCATAACTTAGTGGATCAAATGAAATTGCCTTAATTTTACTGTGTTTTTTGGCTAGAAAGTCAGCTGTTTCATTACTATTTATTTTGCAATGTGCTGGTATCTATTGAAGTATTAACCTTATATTTAAATTAACTGTTTTATGATTTTACGGCATTCTGCAATATTTAGGTTTTTAGGTGTTATAACAGATGTTACGGATATTGTAGCTGCTTTAGAGTCAGATAATATTACAACTTTTCCAATTTATTGATATGATATAGAAAATTTTGTGAGCTCTGAAGGATTGACAAAATTTTTCCATCAAAATTTGTAGTGTTTTAACTTAAGAAAGTGGGCATGAAATTATATATGTGCAATTTGTTGAGGCGGTCCTTGCCCGTAAAGCACCTCGTTGAGCCCTCCCGGCACTCAACACCTCATAAGATATGACATGTGATAGGTGAGGACTACGGATGGGAGGTTTCCAACAGGTCGGGGTTTTTTTCAGGGTAGGTTTGCATGAGTACTCGCTTTTTGAGTTCCAGGGAGTGGGTGCGTCCTGACAGGGTGTGGGTATTATCACATATAAGACACCACGACCTTTGAATACCAAGTTTATTGTTATAATTAGTCCTCTCCACTCGCCACTATTGACGATGTTGTTCGCACATTAGGCGCGAGATTTGAGACTTTCACGTTGTTGCGCGCATGACACGACTTATATGTATCGGTGTACGCGTTGTTCCTAAACGTGGGTAGTAACTTACTTCGCATAACGTAGTATTCCCGGAGGATTATTAAACAAAAGAACAGAGTTTGGTAACATCTAAATGACGTTGTAACGATTGCAGTTTCTCTCCTTCGCTACCACAGAGTGTTCGATAACCACTTAATGTGAGTTACTCCGTCTATCCACGAACGCGGACTCTGATGGAATTTCTGTACTTGTTGCCTTCATCACACGCCGAAACAGAGTGATTTTCCTAGCAAACATCGACTGTCGCCATTACACGAATTTCCCCTTCCTTTCGCCGAATTTTGGACACTTTAGAGGTCATGTGACCGGTTGCTTGTCCCTTATAGGTTGTTTTATCCCTACTCTTGAATAAATAGCAATTTCTAGTGTATGAGGCATGTATTCCACGCGAATTTCTCTTTCCCACAGTCTAGCTAATTAATGCATAAGCATGTTTGGAACTGTGTGCCTTAGATTCCAGAGTCTATTCTCTCGTCACGTATTATTTTCAGGTCAATACTTATGCTGGCGCCGAGGGTCTACCCTTGGAGAATCCCACCTTTGTCGGCAAGAAATACCCAAAGAACCTGTCTGTGCGGAACAATGTTCATTTTGCCCTCTCCCTTAAAACGTTGGGTTCATGCTTTTAATAATATATATTGGGATTGCCTGTTTAGTACCTGCACTTGTATGCTTAATCATTATACTATATTTATTATAACTTTAATTCATATTGTGGCATCTATCCGCCCTTAATTATGCATGTAATCAGACTTTCGGGGTTATTATGATGATATAGCCTACCAGGGACGGTATCATATGCCCTTCTGATAATTTAGAACAGGGCTTTTATATTAAAAGTCACTTTCGAAATTCTCAGAATATCCCATCATTGTGTGAGCTGGTTGGTGTATGCGTGTATGTATACTATGATATGCGTCGTCGCTAGTGAACGAGTGGAGATTAATTACATATTAACTTATACAAAACATTACATGAAGTACACAAACAATATTTCTTAAAACTATTATAATGGATCCTTACACAGTGGTTCAGGCTTTGTCCCTGACATACCAGGTATTTGACCATTGTCTCTCTGACCTGCCGCTGTTCTCTTTTCCGGCCATTATCTCTACGTGTCCTTTGTAGTTCACAAACAGGTTTTTCGAGCTTAGCAACCGCTCAACAAAGATATTTGTGTCACTAATTACATTGGAATTCCATTCATTCTTTCATTACCCATACACAATATAACACTCATATGAAACAATTATTCCCTTGGTTAACTATACAGATCACATAGTTTTTTTTTTTTTATTTAATTTTTATTCCTCCATTTGTTACCTCATTACACATACCTTACTTTATACAAATTGTTTTCTTTTATACATATTATACGTGTACTTTCTGACCTAGCTACCAATTTCACATTCATTTGGGAGATTAAGGGGTCCTTTCCCAATTTTACGCTCTACGTGGATCTTACTTAATGCTTTCTCGTCGCAACAACAAAGAAGGAGGGAACGAAAGAAAAGAAAGAAAGCATACTCGAAGGGACATACTTATTCATTTGATAAAACTGTATTCTCTTCCCATTAGATTATCTGTTACAGCCTTATTCTCTCTCACTAATTTAATCTGAATAATTCTATCTCAATGCCATTCCCTCGCGATAATGCCTGACGGTCTGTGAGTCACGATTGTGTCGATTTACGCGCCTCCTTGAATGGGCGTATCGAGTCAAGATGGTATTTCCCTACTTCTCGTCCAGTTCTAATGTCACCTAGTCTAAATGTTCTGTCACCCACGCAGCTGATTATCTCCAGAGGTCCTTTCCATAACAAGTTCAACGTCTTATACTGTTTCTTCAGCAGTGAGGACTTGTCATAATTCCTAACCAAAACTTTGTCTCCTGCCTGCGGTTTCCAAGTATGTGCGTGTCTCGTGGCTTTGCTCTTTCGTTTGTTAATTCTGTCTGTTATTTTTTTAAAGGCTCGCTTAATTCTTTCTGCTTCCGTTTCTTCAATAATGGGTAAGGATTTTGGGGCGCCCTTTATTATTGGGTCTGGTGACTGTCCGGTCATGAGCTGCACCGGCGGGCATCCATGGCTGGGGTGTACAGAATTATTCATAATCCATTGAACGTAGTGTAGATACTCAGGCCATCTAGCATGCTTTACATGGCATAATATTCTCAGGTACGTATTCAAGTCGCGCATTGTGCGCTCGGAGGGATTACTTTGTGGGTGATAAGAGCTTATATAGTATAGTTTGACATTTGCTTCTTTGAGCGTGTTAACAAACTTATGTCCATGGTGTACAGTTGCATTGTCCAGCAAAATTGCATCCATCTTGCCATACCTAGGGATGTATTCCTTAACTATCTTTTCTGCGCATTTGGCGCTGGTTAACCTCTTTAGTGGGTACAGGGTTACAAACTTCGTCATTACGTCAACCATGACGAATATGTACTTTAGGCCAGTTCTACCTGTGGGCAATGGGCCATGTTCATCCAGAGCGATCATTTTCAAAGGTGAATCTCTAGATATGGCCAACGGTGCTCTATCGAATTTAATATTAAGGGGCTTTGCCTTCTGGCAGATCTCACAAGTGGATATAATTTTTCGGGCCTTTCTTCCTAATTTTGGCAAGTAGAGGTGTTCCGATATGGTTAAGCACGTTCTGTCTACGCCTGCGTGAATTAATGCAACATGGTATGCCTCAATTACCAACTCCTCTAATTCGGCGGGTATATATACTTTCCAGGCAGGTACGTGTCTTCCATGTAATTTGTATATCACATTTTCAAATAAACCTAACTTTCCTTTGTTTTCTGGTCCAATTGGGGGCAGAGTTTCCCGAATTTTGGCCAATTTACTGTCGTTTCGCTGGTAGTCCTCTAATCGTTTCAATTTTGTAGCCACTCTGTCATTCAATTTTAAGTCTAATTTCATTATTTTGACTTCTCGTTGCGCACTCGGTACAGTCTCGGGAAGGTTCTCACCGATGCTTATCCTCGAAAGAAGGTCACTAAAAATATTACAGCTTCCGGGGATGTGCCTTATATCTACACGGTATGACATTATCTCGTGGATATACCTTGATATTTTTCCACTGGTCATCTTGCAATTCTTTATAAATGCTAGGCTCACGTGGTCGGTGTATATGATGACTGGTTTGTTATAAATATAATGTTTGAACTTTTGTATTCCGTAAAATATAGCACCAATCTCTTGCTCAGTAACACATGCGATTCTTTCAGCAGCGTTTAGCGACCTTGACGCTGTCGCAATGACGTGGAGCTCCCCTTCGGGGTATTCCTGGGTTAGAATGCACCCGTATGCAACCATTGAAGCATCGGTATACATAATGAAAGGCAAGTCCGCTCTGGGGCGTGTTAATAATATTGAGTTGGCAAACAACTGTTTCAATTTATTGAATGTATTCTCCTCTAGGTCCGACCAACTCCATTTAGTGTTCTTTAACAACAGTGCCCTCAAAGGTGCCGTTTCCTTGGCATAATTTATTAAAAATCGGCTCTGGTATCCTAACACACCTAAAAACTTATTCACTTGTTTCGCATTCCGTGGTCGCGGTATTTTCAAAATGGATGCTATGCGTTCCTTATCCGGTGATATAGTTTCACCTGAAATTACATATCCTAAAAATGTTACAGTCTGTGCGAAAAACTTGCACTTGTCCCAGTTTAAGGTTAGGCCACACTCTCCAACTCGGTCTAGTATCGTTTCCAGATGGTCCAGGTGTAAGTCGGTGTCTAGATCATGCACTAATATGTCGTCCACATATTGGGAAATGTAATTTCCAGTATTTGTTCCAAATACAGCGTGCATGGCTCGCAAGAAACCACTCCCTGAGACGCACAAGCCGAACGGGCATCGTTGAAAGCAGTACACTCTTCCTTGATGGATGAATCCTAGGTATTTCCGCAATTTTGGCTCTACTTCAATTTGTAAGTATGAGTTAGTTAGATCGAGAGATGTAAACCATTTCTGTCTCCCGATTCCGGCTAATATTTCCTCTATGTTTTGCGTCCGGGCATTATCAGGCTTGATAAATTGATTCAAATGTCGTGCGTCGATGGTTATTCTGACTGTACCGTTCTTTTTCTTAACAATACACAGTGGTTGTACGTACGGTGTGTCCGAAACTTCTATTATTCCGTCCTGCAACATTTCGGTTATCTTTTCAGATACTGCCTCCCTTATTTCCTGGGGTATAATCCTACATTTGTAGTGGTTGATTGGTACTTCAGCAACTTCAAATGAATATGTAAACATATTGCATCTGCCAGTTCTAGCGGAAAAAATATTTCGGTTTTTTAACAGAATGTTTTGCAGTCTCTGCCGTTGTTCCGTGGAAAGATGGGTCAGCTGTCCGATTCGTGTTTCTACCTGCTCCGCGAAGGTCTCTATTGTCTCCTCCGTCTGTTTATGTCTGCCCCTCTCTTCTGCGTGCATTATGCCATCAGCTGTCTTGCTCTCTAGGTCACTGCACTCCCGTCTATTTTGTAAACATTGCAGACTTCTATTGTTTACTCCATCGTCATTCCCAATATGAATGGCTTCTACGTAAAATTCTTCGTCCTGTAATCTGCTCTCCCTTTCGGACAGGTGAACATGACTTTCCTGAGGCCCAGAGATAAATGGAATTTCTACCTTAGTCCCTGATATATTAAATGTGATTTGGGATTCTTTGTAATCAATGTTTGATTTCAACATGTGTAGTAGGTCGCTTCCTAAAATAATATCAGTTGCGAGTCCTCTCACGACAAAACATACAAACTGCATTTCGTTGTTTTGCACCCTGGTGTTAAGCAAGATTTGTTTAGTTATACGTTGCTTTGTCCGTCCAATCGCGCCACTGCATACTGCATTCTTGACCGGCAATGTTTGCATTTTTATTTTCAGATTAACCAACTGGTCGTAAAGGTTTTCGCTGCATACGGTTACAGATGACCCAGTATCAACTACCATATTAAAAGTCATTCCTGCTATCTCACCACTTATTCTCGGTGCCTCCATAACTTCTTGCGTTGCAGTGTTCCTTTCTAATGACGTAATTTTGCTACCGCTTGCTCCAGAACTGTTATTTTCTTTAATTCGCGGCACTACTGGTTCCAACTGTTTTTGTATTCTTGTACTGCTTAATTCTACGTCCCCAAGGTTTTGTGCGACTCGGAGTGTCTTCTTATCGGATGCGTGCGGGGAATCCACCCATCCGGACCTTAGTTTTCCGTCGGGGTTGGAGTCCTGGGTTGACTCGTACTGGCTGCATTTGCATTGTAAAAGGTGTGCGTGCTCGTCAGCGGCGAAGGTGGGCGTGGCAATGTTGCCTGCGTCTGGCTCTCAACTATGGGACGGTCGTTAGTGGTCGTAGTTCGGTAATTCTCTTCACGGCTTCTAGGTCTATTGTTTCCCCGAAGTGTATTGTTATTACTTGCGTGTCCACGCCGGGCGAAGGACATGTACCTCAGAGGGTACGTTTGTGGAGGCCTGTTATTGCTATTTTGATGGCTGCTGTGTCGCCATTCTTCCCTCAGCCGTGTATCATATGGTCGCGGGTTCCTATCCCTGTTGCCTGGGTTATAGTTATGGTACCCGTTTCTAGGCTGTTGTGCCCTCATCCCATCATTGAAATGTCGTCTGGGTTGTGGCCTAAAGTCTAAGTTTTCTTCAGTCCAACCTGTTTGTGTTCCATGTCCCTGTAATGCGGTCAGCAAGTCTATTGCTTCTCCCATTGTCCGTGGTCGTGCCACTACGATATGATTCCTGATTACATCGGGATAGTGATTTCCCATAAGCGCTATGAATTGGTCTTCCGGCATGGCTGGTTCCAAGAGTTTACTCAATTGTCCTAGTCTCAAAAAGTAGTCCGTCATCGATTCGTGAGAGCCTCTGGGGTACCTACCATTATTAATTTGGTTCCTGACGTTGTATTGTGCGGCGTCACTCCAATATTTCTGTATGAAGGCCGCCCGAAAGTGATTGTACCGTGCCGATTCTCCTACCGTCAGCCGAAACCAATTTAAAGCATGTCCTTTCAGGCCCCTCTGAACTATTATCATCTTGTATTCTTCCGGGATTCCTCTTAAGTTAAAATATGCCTCTAAATCGTTGATGAATTGTTTGGCATTATCGCGCGTGCTATCAAATTGTGGAACAGGCAATTCGCTTAGAAATTGCAGTGACATAGGTATTGTATGGCGAGTCCCGGGCGCGTTATGAAATCGGTAACTACTGTCAGAATGTGACAATGGGTCATCTACACTAATATTGGTTCTTTCTTCACTCTGTCTTCCATTGTCTGATGTGACAGGAAGTATATTGTCTGAGGTGACAGGAAGTGTGGAAGCGGGACTTTGTAAAGGGTTTTCTCCGCGTTTCCATAATTCCCTTACCTCTCTAACAGCTATTTCTTTCATCTTTTCTCGTACCTTATCACATTGTGAGGTGACTACCTGTGTCAATTCATCCCGTACTTTAACTATCTCGTTGGCACATGATTTTTGACTTTCCCCTATTAAAGCTCTTACACTTTCCAATTCGGATGCAACCCCAACCTCTAATTCGTTACACTTGTCTGAAATATTGACACATGTAGTCATGGTCTCATTCCTTAACTCATCTATCTTATTATTCATTGTTACACTGATGTTATTATTCATGCTGCCAGCTTCCTTATAATCTGCCCTAATTTGTCGCACCTCTTCCTGAGTGGATCTGAGTTCACTCCTCACTACACATATTTCACCCTGGAGGTTATTTCTTACTCCAATTACTTCACTCATGACCTCACTAAACTGCCTATTTATCTGGTTACTCATTTCTCCCTGTGCCGTTGTAAATTTACTTTCTTGCTCCTTGAGTTGTTTACTAATATCTGCCAATTCACTACTGTGTGCGGCAATTTTACTGCTTAACTCGCTACCTTGAGCGGTAATCTTACGGTTCAGCTCCCCTAATTCATTGCCTAGCTCATTACCTTGGGCAGTAATTTTGTGGTTTAGCTCACCTAACTCATTGCCTAGCTCATTACCTTGAGAGGTAATTTTGTTGTTTAGCTCACCTAACTCATTGCCTTGAGAGGTAATTTTGTTGTTTAGCTCCCCTAACTCATTGCCTATCAAGTTCATCTTCTCTAGCAACATTTGCATCATGCTATCCATACTTGCTGTATTCCTGTTCGGTACCGGAGTAGTTACCTCGGCCTGCCTAATATTACATTCTCTGTTTCCCTCAACGCCTACGTCCATTCCCTCAGATTCCTGGTACACTTCTAAAATGTTATTGTCTGCCATGTTGCTACCTATCTCAATTACTTTCTTATTTCGGAGTATCATCCGCTTATTCCTTTTTACTCACTTTTCCGGGTTCTCAAAATTTCGTTAATTGTTTTTATGCACGCTTTTCTAAGTCCTATTCCTACTGGCAGCATCTATCTACTCATGCAAATACAACAATTAATTTATAAAACAAAAAATACATTTACATCCAATTATCTCCACTTACGTACTGTTGATGTCCGTGCCTGGTGTTGCTGTCTTCCTGAGTCAGGGTTTTATCACTTTCACATGGGGGGGTTTGAAGCTGTGTTGCACTACGAAGTATTGTTGCGTCTACGTTGTTGTCTTGTCGACATTGGCTGTCCTGCGTGAAGTTGTACTCCGTTGCGTTGTTCACTGGTGCATCGTCCTAGGTGTTCTGGGCTCCGTTGGTTCCAAGCTCTAGTTGGCGGTACTTATGACGGTGAATACATCAGTCGAGACACCGAAGAATGCTCCAAATGTTGTAGGTCACTGGTACAGTCAGGACTACGTTAACCACGTTGGGTTGATGGTACCGTCAGGACTACGTTAACCACGTTGTGGCGCCAATTTATGAGGCGGTCCTTGCCCGTAAAGCACCTCGTTGAGCCCTCCCGGCACTCAACACCTCATAAGATATGACATGTGATAGGTGAGGACTACGGATGGGAGGTTTCCAACAGGTCGGGGTTTTTTTCAGGGTAGGTTTGCATGAGTACTCGCTTTTTGAGTTCCAGGGAGTGGGTGCGTCCTGACAGGGTGTGGGTATTATCACATATAAGACACCACGACCTTTGAATACCAAGTTTATTGTTATAATTAGTCCTCTCCACTCGCCACTATTGACGATGTTGTTCGCACATTAGGCGCGAGATTTGAGACTTTCACGTTGTTGCGCGCATGACACGACTTATATGTATCGGTGTACGCGTTGTTCCTAAACGTGGGTAGTAACTTACTTCGCATAACGTAGTATTCCCGGAGGATTATTAAACAAAAGAACAGAGTTTGGTAACATCTAAATGACGTAACGATTGCAGTTTCTCTCCTTCGCTACCACAGAGTGTTCGATAACCACTTAATGTGAGTTACTCCGTCTATCCACGAACGCGGACTCTGATGGAATTTCTGTACTTGTTGCCTTCATCACACGCCGAAACAGAGTGATTTTCCTAGCAAACATCGACTGTCGCCATTACACGAATTTCCCCTTCCTTTCGCCGAATTTTGGACACTTTAGAGGTCATGTGACCGGTTGCTTGTCCCTTATAGGTTGTGTTTTATCCCTACTCTTGAATAAATAGCAATTTCTAGTGTATGAGGCATGTATTCCACGCGAATTTCTCTTTCCCACAGTCTAGCTAATTAATGCATAAGCATGTTTGGAACTGTGTGCCTTAGATTCCAGAGTCTATTCTCTCGTCACGTATTATTTTCAGGTCAATACTTATGCTGGCGCCGAGGGTCTACCCTTGGAGAATCCCACCTTTGTCGGCAAGAAATACCCAAAGAACCTGTCTGTGCGGAACAATGTTCATTTTGCCCTCTCCCTTAAAACGTTGGGTTCATGCTTTTAATAATATATATTGGGATTGCCTGTTTAGTACCTGCACTTGTATGCTTAATCATTATACTATATTTATTATAACTTTAATTCATATTGTGGCATCTATCCGCCCTTAATTATGCATGTAATCAGACTTTCGGGGTTATTATGATGATATAGCCTACCAGGGACGGTATCATTGTGTAAACTGGAAATGTGTCCATTGGGGAAACTGTTTTACAAATTTTCCTGTATTATGTTCTTGTTTCAAATGATAATTTTCAATCTTTTAATATTAGTCTTTATAGTGGTTTAGATCATAAGTAGTTTTAAGGTTTATAAATGGTTCTTAAGAAGTAATTTTTTTTTTCTTTTTGTCGTGCAGGACCTCAGTAACACCATACATAAAAGAAATATTTCCCTTGCTGGTGAGCTTGCTGGAACTACCAAATCCTCTAAATGAAATATCTAATGAGTGGGTTGGAGAAGATGAACAGCTTTTTCTGTATGAAGCAGCAGGACTGATTATCATGCATGGATCTTTTACAGATCAGGTCAGAGTTATATTCCGTTGTTTTTTTATTTAAGCACTTAGTTACTGTTTATACATTTGTGAGCAGTCAGATAGCATTATCATTGAATATATCTGCAATGTAACTTTAATGAAAATTGAAGGAATCCAAATAGTAGCCATAAGTAATATGTCCGACTGCACAAGAATGGGAATTAGATTTAGAACAGAAAATAATTGAAACATCAGTTTTGAAATGTAGGCATTCACAGTCAAACTATGTGGAGCCTAGGAATGGGAACAAATGATTGGTAATATTTCATCTCTATTGTATCCCTTGTCATAGAGTCTGTAACTGTCTTCATAGTACAAGTTACTGCCTGACCAACAGAAGGCAACCAGGACCTGAGGTATGAGAGGGGACTTGATGAGATAATCTGCTCACATAGTCAATTTGTTTACTATGGTATATGTTTATATGAATCACAAATTCTGCCAGATCTAATAGTTGTGTGTAACAGCTGTTATTAGGTGTTAGGCATTTATCTGATAACACTGTATATTGTAGATGATACTGGCATGCATAAAACATTTGGGGACATTAGAAAATGTTCACATAGCACATTCCTCCAGTGGGTCTTCTGTGGGTGAGACGGTACTAGTGTGTTTAATAATAGCCACTAGATTTCACCCTAGTCACAATAATGGATAAACCAAACCAGAAAGCTTCCCAGCAGATTATATGATACTGATATCCATTTTGTTTCTTCTGCAATAACACAAAGTAACAGTAACAACATTTCATATTTTGAAATTGGCCTACATTCATTCTGATGGTTTTATGTTCTCTTTCTACTTCCACTAGATAGTGGATCAGTGATTATAGACATAAATATTAAGTATTGTATTGAGGTTAGTATTGCTGCTTGCCTTTAATTTTGTAGACAATTCAAGTTGCTTAGTTTTAGATAGATTTCAGTGATGAGAGAAAATGCATAAAGAGGTACTGGAATTCAGGCTCATCTTCATTAATGTACTTTAGAAATGAAACAATAGCACTTATGGATGGAGCTGGCTGACAAGATTTGCACTCTGGAGACATTGAGAGCCTTTCTCCATATTAGCATTAAGAGACTCAGTAATTTGGAAATCAGGTTAATATTTTTCAAAACCTTATTTTGAAATATCAGCAGGACAAAATCAAATATTTCTAAATTTTTTCCATTTATAAGTTCAGTCTGTGATAATTGATCGTTCTAACACCCACAAATTGTGTGTAGGCAAACTATGAAAGATAGAACAGCAACTGAAAAGTTCAATGACATAGCCAAGGTTTTTGAGTTGTGGTTCTACCTTTCATAACTTCCATGTTTTCCTTAATTTAGAAGCTTCAACCCTCTCTGCTGCCTTCTGCCCTTCAAATGATACAGAAGAAGCACTGCAAAATTTGTATAAGATTTTGTTTAACTGATAACGAGGAATCAAACCTGGAACACTATATAGTTGGGAAATTTCTTCAGACTTGTCATGATCCTTGGTCAGATACAAAACTTTTCATTTACTTGTTAACATTGAATTATAGAACCACTAAAGAAAATTCAAATGATTTTATTTTCTTTCAACTAGATTCATGATGGGATTATAATAGTACTAAATTTAAGTTGTACCGAACTGGTCATTTAGCATCCATGCTTTAATACTCAACTGTAAACCTGAGTATTTGCCACTCATAGATGCAACACCATAATATTCTTGACCTTTGTATACATTCATTTTAATACACATATTCTCTAAAGCTGTTTCTATTATCTTTCAAAACTCTCTGCATAATGCTTATTTCAAAGGAACTTAAAAATAATTTCATAAATCAGCCTTCCTATTTGTTATAATTGCTTTCTTGGAAGTGCTGAAAACAGTGTTGTAATAAATTTAAAGGGAGTTGATTAATGACACTAAACAACACTTTTAAATTTTCCCGGAATATGTTTCAGAGACTATTTGCCTCCATTGCCAACCGAACATCGGCTGGTTCTCAGTGGTGTAGCTGTGACTGTAGTCAAATTTATATTGGAAAAACCAAAAGAAATTTAGAAACAAGAGCAAAGGAACACTTTAGGAACATAAAATACAAACAATTAGAAAAATCAGCAGTTTGGGAAAAACCACAACATAAGTCCAGAACCAAAACTACTAAAACATACATCAGGAAAACAAGAACTGTCCATATGGGAACAAATCTTCATTTCAAAAAATAGGAACAAAGTATTCAATTTCGACATCCCCCAGAAAGATTTGTTCAGCAAGTTCCTCGAACCGCCACCAGAGGAGACCTATCACAAAATATTGCCAGCTACACCACAGAGAACCAGTCGATGTCCAGTTGACAACGGAGGCAAATAGTCTCTGAAACATGTTCCGGGAAAATTTAAAAGTGTTGTTTAGTGTCATTAATTGACTCCCTTTAAATTTAATTCCTATTTGTTGTTTACTTAAATTTAGATGCAAATATCTTAAAACCTAAATAAGACCCTTTTGATATGTCTGGAATTATCTATAAAAGGTTAAAAAAAAAAAGGCTGCTCTTTTATTTCAAAGATAAATCCGCTCCAAAGCACAATAGTTTCTGTTACATCTTGTATTCCAATGCTGTAATACATGCATTTAAACAAGCAAAACAAGTTTATTATCTTCCCAAGACCTTGCCATTAATTAATTAGTCCATCACATTGTGCATTTTCTCCATCTGAGAAAACCAGCATATTTCACAATATACTCAAAGCAGGGAAATAACACAGCCAAAACCATTCAAAAGACAGTATAAATGAAAGCATAACTCCTGATGATTTCAACAACTATTTCATAGAATCAGAGATATAGCATTAAAATTAAATTCCTGTGCAGACACAGCTATATCATTCATAAAGAACATAAATTTGGGAGAGGAGAATGAACGATTTGTGCTTAGAGAAGTAACCTGTATAGATGTAGAAAAAGTAACAAAAAGACTTAAAAACTCAAAAAGTAGGGATATATATGATATTTCAAATAATGTTCTTAAAGAATTTCGTTCACCTTTTGTATTAATAGATGCTTCAAAGAAGGTGTTTTTCCCAACGTACTAAAATTATAAAAAGTAATGCCAATACATAAAAACGGTGGCAGGGAGAAGGCAATCTATAGACCAATTTCACTGATACCCACATTTGCTAAAATTGTAGAAGGCCTCTTAAAAATCAACTCCAAGAGTATTTTGAAAATCAAAATTTATTTTATCAGAATCAGTTTGGATATCAAACTGGAAAATCAACTATACATGCTGTAGACTGCTTTGTAGAGAAAATACACCAAGTTTTTGAGGAAGGTGCTTTTGCACAAGGCACATTCTGTGACCTAAGCAAAGGATTTGACTGTGTTGATCATGACATATTGATAAAGAAACTTGAAATGTATGGTGTTCAGGGCCCTAACTTAATATCTTTAAATCATATTTAATAAATCGTAAACAGCTAGTTGCAATTGGGGGAAAATATTCACAGATCAGTGATGTAAAAATAGGTGTTCCACAGTGCTCATTGCTAGGACCTCTGCCTTTTTTAATAATGATTAATGATGTGCCGAATTGTTCTCCATGTTATACTGTTGTCTATGCAGATGACACATTTCTTAACATAAATAACTCATTTGATCTGCTGTCACAGTCTGTTCAAGAGAACATAAAAAAAGCCCAAGTATGGTTTAGAAGTAATGGTTTTTTCATGAATGAAAGTAAATCACAAAATATTCTTTTTACATTAAAAAATAGTAATAATTTATGCAACAACACAAGTGAGACCGTAAAATTTCTTGGAATGTTAATCAATAATCATCTATCTTGGAACTCTCACATTGATTTTGTATGCAGTAGGCTGTTGAGAACAGTGTTCTTATTAGCAAACTTAAAGAGGGTAGTCCCAAATGAATTTGTTCGTATGGCTTATTTTTCATTCTTTCAAAGCATGTGTAGGTATGGTTTGATACTATGGGGTTGTAGTCCAAGAATAACAGAGGTGCTAAGGATTCAAAAAACGGTCATTAGAATACCGACAAACTCTAATAAAACTGATCATTGTAAACCATTTTTTAAATTCTAGAAATCCCGACTGTCATTAATCTATACTTGTATGATGTTCTTGTATATATAAAAGAAAAAGAACTAAATTATAACCCAGAAGTGAAATTCACACATAGAACACAAGAAACCAGAACAGAGTGGATATACCATATCTTAGGCTGCAGAAGTCCTCTAGGTACTACAATTTAAATGGTATAAAAATATTTAATTCACTTCCTTTGGAAATATGCAATACAAATACTCAAAGATTTAAAGAAAAAATATACAAATGGCTAATAAAAACTCTATTCTACAGCATACAAGAATACCTAGATATAAATAAACATGACTTGTAAAACATATGTAAATATTACCATCCCTCAGTGTATGTATATATATGTTTGTTCCACTAGTAATAAGTTACTGACGAAGCCTATTGTAATTACCAAATGGTGAAGAAATTTATTATTATTATTATTATTATTATTATTATTATTATTATTATTATTATTATTATTATTATTATTATTATTATTATTATTATTATTATTATTATTATTATTATTATTATCATTAACAGTAATAATAATAGTAATAATAATAATAATAATAATAATAATAAGTATAATTGTGAATGAAGATTTTACTTTGAAACAATCCTCTGTTAGTGTGAAACATTGCATTCTGTTAATTTTTTGGGGGTTGAGAACTGTTTGTTGTTAGTGACGTATTCATATCTACTGCTAGTGATTCACCTTCAAATTTAATTCACCAAAATTTCCCCCAGTTCATTTTCGCAATATGTATCATGGTCGAACTTTTAAGTTGACAGAATATTATCCCACATAATTTTTACAAAATTTCCAGAATGTTCCCCTATTTAATTTTTATAACCAATTTTAGTTAATTTCATTTTTGGGCATGTAACTGACATAGTATCTACTTAATTACTTTCTTAACTTAATCTTGCCAATATCTCTTTTGAGCACCGCTTAAATGTGACCAATTTCTTGACTTTGTTTATGTACTAAAATATTATTTTTGTGTACTAATGGTTTTAAAAAAATTACAAGAACAAATTAAGATAACATCTAGCTTATACAACCTGCCTGCCATGCTAGGGGTTGTGGGTTCAATTCCCGGCTGTGGGGGTGGGGATTTTTCTCCGACCCAAGATAATTCCTGATCTTCCCCAGAGTCTGGAAGCATGAATGAGAGTATGAATGTGTACATGATCTAATGATTAAAACCCAACAAATAGGAGTTAACACAAGTACTTACGATGGTAAGTCATCTCAAACGGTGTATCTCGAATGCGAGAGCCCCTATTGGTTTACCGGGGAAATATCAAATGGAGAATTTAATGTCATGACGGCAGGTTGTCCATGATAGCTCAGTGGGTTAGAGCGACTGGAGGAAAACCAGGAGATCCGTGGTTCAAATCCAGGCCGTGGCATTGAATTTTTCATGTTGACTCTATTAAAAACCTTAGGCTATATACGGCTAGTATGAAGAAATTATTAATTTCCATCAATTAACTAAAACGAGTTAACACCTTCAATATGTTGCAAAGGAGAATGGCCGGCGATATGACCATTGGAGTTTAAGGCAGGATATAAATGGAACAAAAAATACGAAAAAACATGAATATTTGATTTTTGTAAGTAATGAGTTGGTAATTCAAACACAAACTTCAAACGGTTTGTCCCCATCGTCAGCAGTTATCCGACTGGTTGGATCCGTGGTTTCCTGATCCAACCAGTCGGATAACTGCTGACGATGGGGACAAACTGTTCTCCGAAACATGTCCAAGTAAGGATAATTTAAGTGATGTTTGTGTTTGAATTACCAACTCATTACTTTCAAATGTTAAGTACATCACTGTTTCTAACCTTTTGCTTCAATAATATGAATATTTGAGCTCATAATCTATAGCTAAGCATCAGATTTAAACATCTCGTTAGAGTTGCCGTGCACAACAAATGTCATCTCCAGATTGTCATCACATAGCCTTACCTATTAAGTGTCTTTGAGTAATGCCTTATATTGGAAAGGAATGTTCTACACCATACAGTGTTAACCATGTATGCTTGAAGAGGGGACAATCACTAACACACTTTCAAGTTCACTTATTGTTCACCTTTTAAATTTTGAGCCAATTTATTGAGGGCTTAGTAACCACTGTTCTTCTCAAATAAAGCCTGAAATATTATAATAAAATAATTTTGTACAAACTTCACTTATCTTTCTAAGAAAATTGGTAAATTCTTCACAGACCTCAGAAGAGTAGTTTTGCAAATCTTTATTTGCATCATCAGTCACTTTGTAGATTTCTGTTGTTATCGTTCCAGCCACTAGGTGTTAGATTATTTTTGTATTTACTACCAACATCTGAAAGTAAAACTTAGAGATTTGATTGGCAGTATTTAAATTCATTCCTCAATTTCTGTTTTTTAAGATTTTTTTTGCTCAAACCATTAAGTATATAGGTTCATTTAATTGTTGTAATAATTGTACTTCTGGATTTGTTGTATTGTATTTATTTCATCCTTTGGAACATAATACATATGTTATAGGACATGTTAGTTCAAGATACAAAGATAAATATAAAAAGTTACATAAGACTAAAAACCATAACAGATACATGGTCCAACAAAAGTCTAAAGTAGAAAAGGAAATAAAAACAAAATATATAAAGACCATAGAGAAATGCTATATAAAAGTAATTGTTCACAAATGTGGAGTTTACTCTATTTCATGATTTAGGAAATCCTCTTCACTATAAAAGTTTCTCTCCATTAAGAAATTAAATAGAGCCTTTTTGAATTTTGGTTTGGACTCGATATTCTTTATACTCTGTGGTAGTTTATTGAATAAATGTAGACCAGCATATGTGAAGCTACTTTCAAACAATTTGGTTCTTTGCGAATTGATAAATAGATTGTTCTTTGCTCTAGTATCATGTGTATGAACTTCTGCATTTGTTTTTAATGAATTTAGGGTTTCTTTCATGTAGTTAAGTGTTTCATATATATATACATACATGGCAAAGACAAAATTTTAAATTTTCTAAAAATTGGTTTGCAACTAGTTTTGCTTGCGACATTAGCCATAATCCGTATTACTTTCTTTTGCATCCTTTAAACCTTAAGCTATATTTTGAATTTCCCCAGAAGATTATCCCACATGTTAATAGACTATGAATGTATGCAAAATATACCATGCTAAGAACATGTTCACTTGACATAAATTTTATTGACTTTGCTAAGAAGCACATTTTACTAAGTCTGTTAGTAAGGCTATCAATATGCATTTCCCAACTTAAGTTCTCATCTAGTAACAAACCCAGAAATTTGTTTATTTTAACATATTGTATCTCATCTTGCCCCAGCTTAATTTTTGGATGTGCAACGTTCTTATTAAGTTTACTATGGAAGTTTATTGCTGCTGTTTTCTCTTTGCTTAACAGTAACAAGTTTTTATTGAACCATTCCTGAATATATTTCAATGTGCTGTCTATATGTAAATTCACATTATTTTATCGAGATTCAACTGTATTGGAACACCACAGTGAAGCGAAAAATTATTAAATTTTAGATGAGTCGCATTTTTTAACACATCTGCTTCACTTTCGTACCTATTTTGAGGACATGTTTCGCAAATCTTCGCTTGCATCTACGGCTCTTGTGCGACTGACGCTAGATCCAGCGGTGTGGGTAATTCTGGATCTAGCGTCAGTCGCACAAGAGCCGTAGATGCAAGCGAAGATTTGCGAAACATGTCCTCAAAATAGGTACGAAAGTGAAGCAGATGTGTTAAAAAATGCGACTCATCTAAAATTTAATAATCACATTATTTTATTTGCCCCTGTTAAGAAAATACTCGTATCATCTGCAAAAGTGTTATGCTCCCATTTGCCATACTATTTATATTGTCAGCTAAATCATTTGTACAGTATAAATAACAGAAGCCCGAGAATAGATCCCTGGGTTGCATCATATTTTATATTTTTGAAACCCGACAGTTCTTTTTTAATTTCATTGGTTTTATTATCAAAATATTCAATTTCTACACTCTGTTTCCTATTTTCAAGATATGACTTAAACCAACTTAATGGCCTCCCACGCCTTATACAGATAACTTTTCAAGTAGCAATGTATGATCTATTATGTCGAATGCTTTTGTTAAATCTAAGAACACACCTAACCCTAATTTTCTGATATCTAATGCATCATAAACTTGTTCAATAAAATGTATTACTGCAGAGGTAGTTGACTTATTTTTCATAAAACCGTTTTGTTTATCATTTATTATTCTAAATTTATCCAAGAAATTTATTAACGTACTATACATCATTTGTTCAAAATTTTTTTGAAAAACTAGATATTACTGATATTGGTCTAAAATTCCCAACCTCGTCCTTGCTACCTTTCTTGTATATACGTTTCACCTTTGCTTGTTTTAGCACCATAGTTAAATGGCCTAAAGTGATCTGCCATGGCTGATTTATCAATCTATTCAAACCTAATATTTCTAAATTGCTTTTTCATTCTGGTTTCTATGTGTTAACCAATGCTAACCCTGTCACAGTGTAAACAATGAAATTGATAGGTGTCAGATTTTTTTTTATCAGAAATTGTATAGTTTTTACATAAATTTAGTAAATTGTGTGTATATGTTATATTATATTGAGGAACCAAAATTATACCAAATTCTTAAATTAATAATAATAATAATAATAATAATAATAATAATAATAATAATAATAATAATAATAATAATAATAATAATAATAAACTGTCCCAAGGATGCTAAGTAAATATTTTAAAATTATAATCATCTTTTATTTTTTAAAAGTAGAGACATAATTTACATTATTTTTTTATATTTAAATTTTTCAATCTTCATATATATATGAAATCTTTCTTTTCACGATTAATTAAAGTAGTATTAATAATGTGTTTATATTCTCTATTAAATTCCTCTTTATTTAGGAGTACATATATTAAACTTAAAAAAACTGTTAAAAACTTAAAAAAAAAAAAAAAAAAAAAAAAAAAAAAAAAAAAAAAAAAAACTATTAAAAACAGCAAATTTATGTGAAAAGGGGTTAAAACTTTTATTTTTGTTATCTTTAGATCTAGAAAAAGAAGGCATCCATTGTTTTCAGTTTCTGATGTGAACTTTATAGCTTTATCTTGTAAATATTAAAGTTTCACAGTATCATTTCTTAATTTGAAAAGGTAAATTAGAATTAATACTGTGAAGTAATGTAATAATTAAAATTATTGTATTAGTCGACTGAGATAATCTGGACTTCACATCCCACGATTTTCTTGCAATGCATTTCACCTCCACTTGAAGGCATTATCAAGAAATTGTCAACTGGCTGGAACCTTGGTGTTCCAGCTGATCCTGGTTCACCAGATATGAGACATCTGGCAATGATCCAATGAGGCTAAGTAAAATAATTTCTTCCAATGGAATGTCAAAATTCATTAAGTATGTTTTGAATATCTGTATGTAAATGTCTTCTCAGATGTTTAATTCTGATTAAGTGAACTGATTTAGTAGTTGGGTTTTATGTTCTATGTTGTGGTTATAATCCCAGAAATGTGCTGCTACTGCATTTTTTGTTTTTCTTGATGTTCCTAAAGTGTTCTTTTAATCTGGTTCCAGTGTTGTTTCATTTTTCTATTGTATATATTATTCATATATTCATAATCATCATTTATGTATCTATTAGGAACAATAGCTAAAATGTGCTCTGCATATCTATACCAAATTTTAAAAGTTAAAGAGAATGCTTTAGTGACTTACATTTCAACAAACTTCATAAAAAGATCAGCAAGAGAAGATGCTTCACTTTTATTAGCTTCAGTTTTTTACGTATTAAAGCCTGAAATGTTTTCCTTGCAACCTTAACTTTGGCATTAGAGATAATGTAAAACTGTTTTTCAACACACTGTATTTTTTCAAATGTTGTTGTTTTCAAATGCTAGGCCTTGGCAATGAAGCCATTAGCTCTCTTGCTCTCCAATATTTCTGTGTAGTGGGCCCGGCAGGTAGGACTTCACAGGTTAAAAGATGTTCTTCAGTCATTTCCTCTTCTTTGTTGCACAGAGGACAATTTGGACTTGTATAAATTCCTATTCTGTGTAAGTGCTTGGCCAAATAATCATGTTCCGTAAGTAATCTAAAATTTGCTACTGCAGCTTTACGTGGGATTTCTGGAATAATTTCTGGATTTTTAATTAAAATGTTCCATTTTTTATCTTTGGTTTTGTTAGATATTGATTGGTTTTGTTTGTTTTTATATTTGCTTTTGATTAATCTTTTTATGGATGTAAGGGGTAACTTTTTACTTTTGTTCTGAATTAAATTTGCACCTTTTTTCTCAAGAAAATCAGCTGATTCATTTCCAGCAATTCCACAATGTGCAGGTATCCATTGTAATATAATTCTTTTCTGTAGTTTTTGAAGTTGTTGGATCATTTTGTGACATTCTTTAATTTGGATTGACCTCATTTTATATGAATTTATTGCACATAATGCTGCTTTAGAATCAGAAAGTATGACAGCATTTTTGAATTTATCTATTCTGTATAGAAGGTGTTGGAGTGAAATATGAATAGCTGTTACTTCTGCATCAAAATTTGTTGTGTGGCATCCTGCTGGTTGATAGAATGAGAACAGTGCACACTTAATTCCTGCTCCTGAGTTGTTGTCCAAGTTAGATCCATCTGTGTAGATATGTAACCATTCTTCAGGTGGGTATCTATTGTTCACAGTTTCTAATGCTAATGCTTTTAGTACAGGTTTGGAAGTTTCAGATTTTGTAACTATCTGTTCTAAATCTATTTGAATATTAATTGGTTCAAAAGTCAGTGGGTTTTCTTTGATTAAAATGTTTTCTTTAGAATTAGGAAGACTCAGATCTGTTTTTAATTCCATAACTTTGTGCAGGAAACAATTTAATTTTTTCAAATTAAATTACTGAAGTCAACAGAAATTTCTAGCTTATTAATTGAACAAATCAAGAAGTCAAAATTGAAATATATGAAAGCCAAGTCACATTTTTAAATTAGGATTTCATATTAAATTCTGTATAATCTCAGTTGTAGAAATATCTTTGTTCAGTTGATTTATTCTTGATACAAATGCTTCATAATGACCTGCATGATACATCACATCTTTAAGCCAGGTATCCTAGCATGTGAGTACCAGTGTAGAAGGCAATGGAAGATTGGTATTAACATTCTGAAAGTATTTGTGATAGGGCTTTTATGAATGCTTCCTTTCTATTGGATATTAGCTTGTCCACAGTAAGATAAAGGGTTCGGATTGCTTCACACAATCTTTGCATAGTGTGAACAATGCAAGTTACATGAATATTAATACATAAAAAAACATAAGCTAACAATGGTGAAGTAACAAGTACTACATAAAATATAATTAATACATATCATTTTTATGTCAGTTTTTTTTTAAAAAAACTTGTGGTTTTGCAATGGGTAATCCACTTTCGCCTTTTCTTGCCAATCTTTTTATGAGATTTTTTTAAATCAAGTCACTAAAGCATTCCCTTTAAGTTTTAAAACTTGGTATAATATGTAGATGACATTTTTGCTACTGTTCCTGATAAACACATAAATAATGCTTTAAAAGTTCTAAATTTATAAGACAAAGCTATAAAATTGCTTTTCTAGATTTAAAGATAAGAAATAACAGTAAATCAAACTTTGGTAAATACAATTTTGAGTTAAACTAGTATTCAAAGCACCATATATTGCTATTGTTTATCTAGAACATATTTCGTTAGGACCTTCCTAACATCCTCAGCTAATGTCAACTATTGAATTTTGATTGGTGAACTCCTTGGAGGTGACATAGGCATCTCTGTATCTTGAACCTGAAGTTTGATTGTCTTAAAAGGTGGTTTCAAAATTGAAGTTTTCCTTCATATTTCTTGAGTATCTTTTCCCACGTGGTTAATGCAGTTGGACCCTGAACACTTTTTAATACATGGATTTCTGTTCTATATCATTCTCATTCCAAAAGTGGTATGAAACCACCAATTTGTCTATTTCTTTGTTCTTGATGTTCCTAAAATGCTCTTTAAACTTAATATTCAAATTCCTTTTAGTTTTGTCAATGTAAAAGTTGTCACAGCTTTTGCAGTTTATCCAGTGCACACCTGATTTTTTTGTCTGTGGGTTTCATTTTGTACAATGTGATTTCAAAAGGTGTTGTACACTGAATTTGTTCTATGGAGCCAAAGTAATGTGTTCTTTGAAGACTTTTTGGAAAAGTTATGTAGCTTTGGGATGGTATCTAAATTTTCTGTATGAAGTTTTATTACTTATTTGGGGAAATGCAGACAAATAACTTTTTCCCTGATCAGTGCGTTACAAAATATACTGAATTGTTTCTATTGATGCAGATTCATTTGAATCCAATTAACAACCTCTTTGAGTGTGTGTACTGGGCATAATACAAGGCTGCATCCAGGCACATTCCTCAGAGTTAACACTGATGCAGGAGGAAATGGAATATTAGGTGCCATTGATTTAAACAGCTGGATCCTAGAAGGGGATTTAAAAAAAAAAAAAATCTTTGTAGAGGCCATAAATCTATCTACTAATTTGAAAGAATTCTGTATTGTCTCAGCAATGCGATGCAGAGTATTTGCCAGACATGTGATATGAATTAAGTTGGGAACTATACCTTTTAGTGTTTGTCCTGATTTTAATATGTAACTAGCTACATCTGTTATGAGTAAAAGTTGGTTTGGTTGGGTTGGGTTGGTTGCTAATGCTCATGGAGTTGGAGAATTTCCATTTTCCTTCTGGCCTCCCAATAATGTATGACTAGTTGTGCTGTCAGTTCTCCATCTGTTTTTGTCAGGGCACTACACTGGAGCAGATGATCTCTGCCCATCAATGAGTTCGGGTCCCTACACAGTGTGCAGGTCGGGGATTCAAAACTATTAATCCTGTGTAGATGAGCGACCAAACAGTCGTGGCCAGTAATCAGTCGGAAGATGGCAACAGTACTGCTTCTTGGGTAGTCTGGGATGGGATGAGCTGGTTGTATTTGATACCAGAAAACCACAATAATTTCAAAGAGTCCATCACAATTTGGGTCACAGTTATGTTAGTAATTCACATTCACATACATTTACAAGACATGGGTATGTTCTTTTGCTTCATATTTAAGGCACCGACAGACACATTTGTAATAAAACGGCCCCCAGCATTAGTGCTTTCATTAATTGACATCCATAAAAACAGATCTGCTAGTTGGTTTTGTAAATATGAGGTTACTTTGTTGTAGCAGCGTTTACATGTCTTGGGCAGTGTGCGTTCTTCAGGCACATGATGATGTGTGGATTTGGTAAGAAAATATTTCAATTTGGGATTATTAATTTTCCACAGTAAGATATCAGTGGCTAAATGCCTTGCGCAGCTTATAAGAAAGCTGATTAATCCTACTATCTAAACACTCTACTAATTGCTTTTGAATGTGCTCTTTATTTATGAGTTTTCTGGTGATATTCTCTGTATGTTTTGCTGTGTTTATATGCTTCTACTTGAAATCTTTTTTCAGTCCCTACATTTTTCTCGCAAGATCCTCAAAACAGTATCCTATTATCTGCAGATGTTAAGTCACCTGCAAATTCCTTCTGTAAGTCATTTAATCTAGCACTTAAATTAGATTTCACTTTTGACATTTTTCAGTAATTTGTATCTTAATTGGTCTGCCTCCAGTTCCCATTGCCCAAGTAACCTGTACTCTTTACACACACACAATTATATACAAACTTAATTCAGCTGTTCTTTTTATTCTATATTTAATTCAGCTGGTTCGCATTCAGTTTATCATTACAACAAGCAACACTGCTTATTATGTGTTTCAAATGGAATGTTTTGCCCCCTTTTTTTATTTATGCAACGTGCTAAGCAACATGTGACTTATCCCTTTCTTGAATGCCTTCTAATGGGTGATTTCCACAACAGTTTATAGAGGAGGGGTAGATAACTCAGTGCATAAGTGTTGTATGGGACAAATCAATCACTATGTATGTTGATTCCAGAAACATCATACCCAGGTACAGAGAGCTGCAGTGATAATTTAGACAAGTTTACAAACTTTTATTCATTAGCGTACACTTTACGCACACCTTTAAACACACCCCTGAAGGAACAACCTATCACATGCATCAGTTGTCAATAACATTGGAACACAAAATGGCAGATCTATACAGTGGGACCAATTGGATTTAAATATTCAGCCAACACGTGTTTTCGTTGTACAGCCATGTCAAAAGTACTAAGAATTAGGTAGATTGTTTTTGCTTGTCACAAATTATGGCACTTTTTAGCTCATACAGTAATTGTAATGGTAGATGCAGTTTTCTTATTTGTGTTAGAACTATCAAAACGAGCTCAAAATGCTTTATGAAGCTGTAAAATGCATATAAAGATTCGAGGTGGGCCTTAGAACGGCCCTTATTTATTCATGTAGGAACCTTCCTTTGCAACATAGTGTTGGCTAAATGGTATTATACGGGTTACTTCATCACTCTGCCACTTCAATTTGGGTTCAAATCCTTCGTGATACATTCAAATTTTTTATTACCCTTTGTTTTACCTCTTGGGGCCTGTAACTTCATATTACAATACAAATAACATTTTTATAACATTATAGGCATTTACAAAATACAATAATAGCCATGTTTTCCACTGGCAAATAGTTATAAATGTATATTTCGTAGTAGATATTTTATTATGGTCGGTATTGTGCTTGACCCAATCAACCAAGTTTCAAACCTTTCACAAATGCAAAGTGAAACATAAGATTTAAGCATGAAACAAAAACTATTAGATTTAATGTCATTGACATACTCCTAAAAAATAAAAGCTAACTGTGTAACATAATTTACAACACCAGATATGGTAAAGATAATAAAGGCTCACAAAGTTAAACATGATCCCCAATTGAAGATAAAGATAGTCTGTAGTTTCCCATTGAAGGGCAAGGGTCTCTCCAGCCTGATGGTAGGGTGAGCTCAGCACAACTTATATGGTGAACTAATCCTTGTAGATCCTTAATTATTGGATTGTCGTTCTTGTGTATTTGACTCGCAAGAGAACCAGTAGCAACAATAAATAAATTAGTAACTAAAATACAGACAATAAAGACTTGGAGAACGAAAAAAACAAAACAAAATAATGTGACGTTTTGAACCTAGCCCTTGTATCACCATACGTATGCCAACAGCTAACTAATGCACTTGGCCAGCTGTCACATATTCTATATCACTCTTTGGGCAAGCACACTTTATCACCTTGCTAGTGTTATATGCATGAAAACCCGTCGTTTATTTAAGCTTTTCACAACTTCTTGGTTCTCATTCAGGGCTGTAAGTTTTAATGCTAGTTGCAATAATACCAATTAGAAGGTCAGAGCTGCAATAATGGCTTTTATGCTAAAAGGGTCAATATTTTCACATTAGAATGTAAACTGCAGGTTGCATAGATAAGAATAAATAGGAGCAGCTGACTCACCTGGTATATTATAACAATGCATTGCAACATAAACACTATACTGATCATCATTATTGATTGGCATGCATGCGTGTACATATATTTGTTACTACTCAGAACTGAAATGTAAACTTTTGACATGACGTGATAAGAGAATTACTTTGAATAAGCCAAGGTGTTACATTTGACAGAGTAGGAAACTGTACATTTTCTGCTGGCGTGACAGAACATGAGTTGTCATATTATATATTTGTTTATGAATGGTGCGTAATCTCTATTTACTCTAGAGAGTTTAAAACAGTATTATTCAGTTGTTTTTCCATTTAAAAACCAGAGAAACGTGAATCAGCTTGATCAACTTGCAATTGAAATGAGACACAAAGTAATCCGCTTCCCCCTTACCACTGCTCATACAATTCAATAGAGTTAATGTGGGCTCAAATTATGTTGCAAATAGAAATAATACTTTTAAACTGACTGATGTTGAACAACTTATTCTTGAAGAAATTGACAAGATAAGACAAGAATTGGAAAACTGCATGAGACTTGTATATAAACTACAAGAAGACAACTTTTTGAAAGAAATAGCTCGTGACAAGATTTTGGAGCCTATCATTATAAATTTATAATACTTGGATGATGAAGGCATTGACAATGACAAATTGTCTCTTGATGTGACATTCACAGTTATATGGATGTACCACTTGCAGTTACTTTGGATTAGAAAAATAGGAATTCATAAACTAGAATTATAGCATTTAAAACATGTACGTAATATGCAAATATCCATGTTGTAATTTTTATTTCAACAACTGCATTATCATAAAAGTTTGGAAAATTCAGTTTGGGTTCCCTTACGTTTAGCACCAAGGTCTACGATAATGTGCAAGAGAGGAAGAAATATGAAAAGAGTGTAGGTAATGAGGTGGCAATGCTCAGCCTGCTAATGCATCTGATTGGCAACGGTTCAGAACTCTTCCCATTTGAAACACAATATCGCTTATTGGCATGCGAAGCAATTTCCTAGACCCACACAAAGAAGCAAACAAGGGGATTTGCCGCAATGATCACAATACATAACTCATTCCTCTTCACATGAAATGAGAAAAGGGCTAAATTGTAGGTACTTGTAGAAGAATTATCAAATATATTTAACAATATGTGAAATGTACAAAAATGTATACTTATGAGAAAAATGCAAAAGAAGTTTATTTCTATATCTTTTTTTCCAAAATATATATTTTTATGTGAAACAATGTTTTGCGAATATCTTCTTGGACCTATATTAGTATAAACATGAAGTAAGTGTTCTTTGTTTCACAATGTGATGCTAATTTGAATCAGAAATGTTAAGCGCCAGTTTGAAGTCTTAAAGTTCTCCATTTACAATAATTCTGGCTATCTGCTCAATCTATGAGAATCGTATCTGAGGATATGCGTGGGTGTGTGTCATTCAATGAAAGGTTAGTACTGGTTCTGACTACGAAACTAAACCATTTACATATCATTTTGAGTCAAACTAGTATGCCATGCTCGATATATTGCTAGAGTTTACCTAGAATGTGTTTCGATAGGAACTTCCTAATATCCTCAGCTAATGTCAAGATTTTTTGTGTAATTTATGCCTCCAACGTTAAGTCATATCGGATGAGGAATAAAATTGGTGAAATGATGCTCAAATGCGTCCGGGGTCCATGGAGCTTAGAGCTACCCAATATTCGTCTTTCAAAATAAGGGAAAACCTGGGAAAAAACCTTATCCAGGTAACTCGCCCTAACCAAGATTCAAACTCGGGACCTCTTGAACGTGAGGCAGACACGCTACCATCTACGCTACAGAGGCAGACAGATTTTGATTGGGTGAACTTCTTGGAGGTGATTGGGGCACCTCTGTTGGTGTCCTGATGAACTTGTAGTTCGGGTTCTCTTCAAAGGTGATGTCGAAATTGAAGAGTTTTCCTTCTATTTCTTTATGAATATCTTTTCCCACGAGGTTAATTCAGTTGAACCCTGAACACTTTAATAAATAAATTTCTGCTTCTATATCATGATTTTCATTTCAGAAATGGTACGCTACTACCTATTTGTTTCTTTGTTCCTGATGTTCCTAAAATGCTCTTTAAGCCTAATGTTCAAATTCCTTTTTGTTTTGCCAATGTAAAAGTTGTCACAGCCTTCAAAATTTATCCAGTGCACACCTGAGTTTTTGTCTGGGTTTCTCTTTTGTATTATATGATTTTAAAAGATGGGTACTCTGAATTTGTTCTATGGAGCCAAAACAATGCTGTGTTCTATGAAGACTTTGGAAAAGGTGTGCAGCTCTGGGATGGTATATAAATTTTCTGTATTGATTGGGGAAGGAGTAGTTATTTGTCTGCATCTCTGTTGTCTTTTTAATTTATCAATTTTCTTTTTGGCCAATTCAGCACTAAATCCATTATATTCTGCAATGTGAACTATATGGTTGTACTCTTTGGTACATTCCATCTTGAAAGGAACATTGACCAGCATCTAAGTTAAACTGTTGATAACAGCATACTTGTGTTGTCTTGGATTGTATCCATCTGATTTTATTAAATTTTCTGTGTTTCTGTCCTATATATGCCAAATTCTGGTTTTTGCATGTGTGTGTATATGTGTTTTTTTTTCTGATTAAGAAAGGGATTTCATTATTTTTCCCTTTTTCTATGGAAAATTTTACTGTGTGATTCTGCAAATAAAGTAGTCTTAATTTATCATCCACCTGTTTCTTATTTACTATTGCCCAGATGTCATCCACATATCTATACCAATGTTTGAAAATTATGGGAATGCCCTTGTAGTATGAGTTTCCAGGAAGCTCATGAAAAGGTCTGCCAGGAATGGAGACAATTTGGAGCCCAAGATGGTTCTGATTTCTATTTGAAAATTTCTCCATTGAGTGCAAAAAAGGATTGTTCAATGCAGATGTTTGTTACTGAACATATTCTTCTATGTTGTTCTGGTTTAACTGTAGGGACTGAAGCCATCTCTGCATATACTTCATGAGTTTGTCTCTTGGTATACTTGGAAACAAAAAGATTACATCATAAGTTACCCTTCAGTCGGTGGGAGAAAATTCTAGGTCTTTAGTTTTATTGTTTAAGTTCAGCAAATTTTTAATACTGTGCCTTTCAAATTTCAGTAGCTGCTTTTTGTTTAGCCATTTAAACAAATTTCGTGTACAACACCTTTTGAAATGGCACAATACAAAAGCAAAACTCAGAGAAAACCTCACATGTTACGGATAAATTCCAAAGGCTGTGACAACTTCTACATTGGCAAAACAAGAAGGGATTTGAACGTTAGGCTTAAGGGACACTGGGACTGAAAAATAGCCCAAAAGTCTCAAAAATTACAATTTTTGGATTTATACATACAAATGTTCCCCCCAAACCTTCCTTTATTGAATTATGGTAAGAGTTTTTTATTTCCGCCATTTTTAAAGGTCTCGCGCAGAGTTTAAATGTTCGGGGCATGGCCATTTAAATGCCCCCTTTCTTCCTTATCTAGCATGATAGCCCATTTTTGCCAATTCTGGTCATTTTTCGGCAGCTTTTTCTCTAAGACTGCGTTCAAATCTTGCAGCATAGCTTAGCACTGCTATCTAGAGACAGTTTGGTAAGCTATTACTATATATTCAATACAAAGTTTTTAATCAGAGACATTCAAACATAAATGCCATATAAAAAGTTGTCAGCACACTCTGAGTGTTCAGCACCTAAGAGAATACAAAACCGTTCAGAATATCTGATTATTCTATGTTCTTTGCAATAAACTTAGCGAATACTTCTAGATTCATACTTGTTTTGACTGCCTGTGTTTGCTCCAGTATGGCGACTTCCATGAGCGAAATGTGCTTTTGTTTACAGTTTATTTTAAATAATGAAATAGTTGTATATGCAAGTTATTTGCTTTTCCTGTAGTGTAGTGTGTTGTTAACTATATAAACAGCATAATGCATGCTGTTTCATCATCACGTTGGCATAGATGGATAGATAGATAGTTTTATTCACCTTAGGAATATACAATATTCATGGCTTCGTCAAATTTGTACCCATAAGAATAATACATTTCTTATGAGTAATACAATTATGAATGACCATAACACACAAAGAAAAAATAATTATCATATACAGGCAAATGCGTTACAACTATACAATATGAAACCTACAGCAGCGGCAACTGAGCTTTACAATAAATTATCTGAATATATTAAAAATATAAAAGAAATAAACCGATTTAAAAGGGAACTAAAAGAGTTCTGCATAACATTTTCTTTCTATTTGCTTGAGGAATATCTAAATAGATAGTAATAATTATTGTTGTAGAATGGTGTGTAAACTAAAATGTTACTCTGTAACTATTATATGTAAAGTAACTGCATAGAAATGTATTACGATTATTATTATCATTATTATTATCATTATCATTATTATTATTATTGTGAAATGTTATTAATATTGTATGTTTTTTTTAATATGTAATATAAATTTAACTGACGTATCCAAAAAACATGTGTTGTGTTATAAAAGGATGAAAATAAATAAATAGAAATAATGAAAAGAAGGAAGCTATAAGAAAACTTGGTGCAGCTAGATGGAAAAGCAAAAATTGGGAGCAGATTTCCATTTCATATGTACAGTTGGACATAGAGGAACATCTAATATTTCAACTTCACATTTGAAAATGAACATAGATGAACATTTTTGAGTTTTGATTTATGAATTACTATGTTTACACTCAACTTCACTTACTATGTTGTATAATAGAAACGTTTTCAAGATCATTCGATCTCATCCTTGCTGTTTGGTGACTAATGATCGAATGATCTCGAAAACGTTTAACATAGTAAGTGAAGTTGAGTGTAAACATAGTGACTCATAAATCAAAACTCAAAAATGAAGAATACTTCACTGTTAATAATGCTCTGCTTTTAATATTTATAGATGAACACCTTAATGCTAGTCAAACTATATGTGTAAAAGCCAGAAGAAATTTGCAAGATTTCAAGAACTAGGTGCAAACTATGTATAGTACATAGTGTAAATAGTAATTTAAATAGCGGACTATGCATTAGTGAAAATAATAAGCAAATTTTGAATACCAGTGTACATAGCAGTAGAGATGACAGTGTAAATAATGTGCAGAACAGTGTAAATAGTGTGCAGGATAGTGTCATTACTATTTTGGTGCCTATTTTTAGAAAAATTGATTTTTCTCCACTTTTCATTTTTTAATATAATATCTGCTCCCACTGCTTTAGTTTTAGAGCAATGGCTCTGAATTTTTTGAGCATATGCTCCATATATGGGTCTACAACATCAGTCTCAGGCTATAAGATTTAGGACTTGGTTTGGCTGTAACAAAATTTTAAATGCCAAAAGAGCACTAAAAAAATTAAATTCAATATACTGCATAATTAAACAAAAAAAATAGTTTTCCTAAAAGTAATGTATTGTTCTTCTACACAGAGACTGAAGTTGTTTATACAGTTAGTAGGAATGAAAAATAATAGTTACTCCACTAGCATGGTTATTGATGCGCATGCATTAACTTTAATATTGCCATGAACTTCAATTAAAATAACATTAAAAAATTAATTCCTTCAAAACTAATGATCAGAAATTACTAAACATTGGTGTTTTTATTTTCTTATATAAAACCCATCAGGCATGCAAAGTTTCAAGTTTTTAGGTATAATAATATAGAAAATAGATTTCAGTCCCAGTGTTTCAGTTCTAAAGAGCATTTTAGAAACTTCAAGAACAAAGAAATAGATAAATTGGCAGTAGCATACCGTTTTTGAAATAAAAATCATGATATACAACAAGAAATCCATTTATTATAAAGAGTTCAGGATCCAAATGCATTAAATATGTGGGAAGAAATATTCATAAAGAAATATGAAGGAAAACTCTTCAATTTTGACACCATCTTTGAAGTGAACCCGAATTTCAAATTCATCAGGACACCAACAGAGATGCCCCAATCACCCCCAAAGAGTTCACCCAAACAAAATCCAACAGTAGACATAAGCTGAGGTTGTAATGATAGTCCTATAGTCTTAACAATAACTTTTCTAGGTAAACACTAGCAATATATGGAGCATGGAGTATTATCAAGGGAAACTACGATATAAATATTCAGTGTTAAAAGTTTTTGATTCCTCTAATAATTATTTATGTCAAAATAGTTTGTGACAATATTTTGAACTAGGACGCTGAGTCCTCTGGCAGACAATAGCATGCAGTTCTGCCATTTAGGCAGGAATGATGCCAAATCCATCTTGCTATTAGCTTCATCTTTACTCACTAGCGATCAGTCCAGAAGTGTTCTGTATTGTGCCCAAAATGTGCTGTCAGGTTTAAAATTCTCCTTATAACCTCCCCTTTGGTATTGAATCTAAGACCCCAGCTTCTAGCTTCTAATCTAATGTTACCACATCAATTTTACATTTCTAATATCTGCTGTTTTTCAATTCAGAGTCTCTATAAATTTCTAAGAAATTTTACCGCACATTCCAAGAATCCCAAACTACTCTCTGTACCTAATCCGACAACTCTGGATATCAACATCCTGTTCATCCTGTAACCATCCGACCTAATTGTGCAAGCTGGCCTGAAAACCCAGCCATTGCTAATCACATTCTTAGTGTTCCTTTTACCATAGCCAAAATCTACTCGTAATATATTGACATACTACATAATCTTCATTTAAAACCTAACTAAGCACACAACATTTTGCCTCTCCTGCGACCTTGCTAGTTTCCCCCACTACTGGCTGCCATTGTGCTCACTGACTGACACCGCTTGGCTCTCACCTAGGCGGCCCGGGTTCGATCCCAGGTGACCGCAAAGTAAGATTTGTGGTGGACAACATGGCACTGGGGCGGGTTTTCTCCGGGATCTCTGGTTTCCCCCGCCATCTCATTCCACCGGTGCTCCATCTTCATCTCATGTATCATCAGTGTCATCGCCTGCGGTGCCGTATGTAGTAAAAGCGGGCGTTAAACACTACACATTTCATTTCATTCACTGACTGACTATGTGCACTCCTCTTGGCAGAATTGTACCAGTCACCAACATGAATAGGTGCTTGACTTTAGAGCAATGCATTGTCTTGTGTAAAAGTTATTATAAATGGGAATCGCCAAGCTGTGTTTGCACAGAGGATACTCAGATGTTTCCTGGTGAAGTGCCTCCTTCCAAATTTACACTTCACAAGATTGTGAAGAAATTTGAAAGCTCTGGTTTTGTGCAAAACAAAAGTGAAAGCATATATTGTTAACAGAGGAAAAGCTAGAAGACAGGTGCATGTTTTGTATGTTCACCAACCAAATCCATCCCAAAATTAGCACAGCAGATGGGAATTTCAGAGTCTGATGAATATAGAGCAACTAAATTATTAAAACTAAAACTGTATAAATATACAAGTGTCCATACTTCAAAACAAGGTGACCCAGTATCGCAAATGCATTATTGTGAATGATTTCTTTCATTAGTGAATGACAGTTTAATTCATCCTCAGCATCTTTTCTCTTCCAACAACAACAACAACAACAACAGTCTGTATCAGGGCTCTGAAAATCCATATCATGTTCAAGAAATCCCTCTTCATGATGCGTTAGATGCATAATAGTGGTCCAGTATTCTCCAAGCAGACTGTAAATGCAGAGAAGTACCGAAATGAAATTATGTGAATCAGAATGTGTTCTCCCGATATAATGCCTGTTTAGCTGATGGTGGATGACATTTCCAGCATTTTCTGTAAGGTAAGAATGTTTGTGGTACATGCTTTTATGTGGAGTTTATGTAGGAGCAGAGCCGGCTTTGACACACCCAATTGTGCATATGCAAAATGCTGTGCTCCCATTAGGTTTTAAATGAAGAACCCTGTGTATTGCCATTCCCTCATCTTTAATAGAACTTCATAAAATATTCATATTTGGAGTGATTCTGGTTTCTTTGTACCTTATTAATTCCTTATGGATTATTTATGAGAGTTATGGCTGTTTCTTTACTTGTTTTATTATAAGTCATAATTAATTTAATTTACTTATAATTTCTGTATCAAACTTTGTTTTAGGGTGTACTAATTAAGGAAAATACTTATATTTATATATAAATCCGGGCCATAGTAATAAAACAAAATATTTTGCAGGAAAAAGGAAGATGGTTTACTGGGTTACTTACACCTGTTTTGGAAAAGTTCCGGCAAATGTTGGAGCTGTTGTCAGTGGAGCAGGATGAGAAAAAACAATGGAAATTGATTCGAGCCTTATGCCATGCTATGGCTGTAACCAGCCGAGCAAGCAAAGTTTTCACTGGAAATGCACAGCCCAAATCATGTAATTGTACTGGTATTCTAACTGAAGCACTTACTACATATCTCAAATGCCTGGAGGTATGTACCCAAAAAAGTTTCATAACCATCTAATGATTTATAGTCATTAGTTTATAGTCTAGCAGACATTGAAAGTGTAGGTGTTCTATGAAATATATTCCTATTTATTAGTGTAGTTACGAATAAATATGTCTAATAATTGAATTACTTTGTAAGTACAGAAGGCCTGCCTGATTTCAATTATACATTCTTGATTTATTTGGTTTGAAGTAAATTTCGGTTTCTTCTGTGGTTTACCAAACATCCTTTTCACCATAAGGTAATGAAGACTCTGCATATGATTGTAGTATGCATAAATCTTTTTCACTTTTCTCAGCTAAGTCTCCAATTCAGGAACTTCTAATTTCAGTTAATTTTCCTTTTGGCATTCCAAAACCATTATACTCAACCTATTATGTGTTTCAAATGGGAAGAGTTCAGGAGCCCAGCTAATCAGATGTGTTAGAGCACTCAGTGTTGCCAGCTTGTTATCCCCACTCTTTTTATATTTCCCTCTCTCTTACACACTTATACAACGTGCAGGTCTGCTTGGTGCTAGACATAAGGATAACCAAATTAAATTTTCCAAACTTTTAGAATGATGCAGTTGCCAAAATCAAAATTGGATAAAGAATTTTTGCAAAATATGTATATTTTGAAATGCTATAATTGTAATTATAGTTTATGAATTGCGTATTTTTCTAATACAATGGAACTGCCAGTGGCTCATCCAAATTGCTATCGGTGTCACGTCAAGAGAAAATTTGCCATTGTCACTGTGTTAATCTTCTGAGTCTTGCAAATGTACGATTATAGGTTCCAAAATCTTGTCATGTGTTATTTCTTTCTTGAAATCATCTTTTAGGTTTTCTGCACATCTCATGCAGTAAGAGCACAAGTTATTTTCTGTATAGTTGGAAATTCACCTGGTCATAAAACTCAAACACAATGTCCTTGTCAAAGTCATTTAAATTTGTAACCCTCTTTGGAGGACCTACATGTTTTCTGGGTGACACATATATTTGGACATCACTGGAATCAGATTTTCTTGCCCCTCCACAAATGCAGGACACACTTGCTTTACCTACACCACATGCTTCAGCAGTAAGCTGTTGAGTATTTTTGAAATCGAGATGATTTCTCTATTTCTCAATGCCCAATTTCCTGAAGAACGTGTAGACCTTAAAAATAATGCATCGAGCCCGACTTTCCAATACCTGCCTCTGACTCGCCACTAAATTCACTGCAAGAAGCCATTGCACTATTTAACTCTTACTCTACTGTTGTTTAAAGAATAATATTGAATTTTTCAAGAAGTTCTGAATAATAATATTGAAATAATATAATAATAGATCTGAATAATATTGATTTGAACTCTCCAGAGTAAATAAACCCTGCTTGTCCATTCATTCATAAATATGATGAAACATTCCGCAGGCAGGCAGGAAATGAAGTGTTTGCTATTTCTCAAATTTAACACCTTGGTTTATTCAAAGTAATTCTCTTATCACTTCTTCCTATTGTCGCGAACCCATTGTGCGACTGGTGACCGACGCACACAAAGGGGCAGATAGTGCAGCGCAGAAATAAGGGACAGATAATGCAGCACAGAGATAAAAGACTTGCCGAAACAGATAAAGATAGATAGTTGGAAAGTTCTAGTGATATTGATAGAGAACTAACATTCCACAACCGTCTGAAATCATGAATGGTCGCATAAAAAGAAGCCACGGTTAGTTGAGAGTGAGTCGAATTGGAACTGGAGAATTGTCCTCGTACAGCTGTGTTTTGAAAGTGAAGTCTTTTGTTTGTGGTTAACGTCCTTGAGCATTGTATTTGTGTATGTTATGTAATTCTGCTACTGTACAGGTTGACCAAAGTGTGTTTCTATGGAAATAAAGAGCATATTGGAACTTCTGCAACTGGACTTTTAATTTCACGAACCCACAAAGTCACAATTGGTGTCAGGAGTGAGACATACCACGATGGAGGCTGCATTGGAAAAGATTTTAGAGAAAATGGAAGAAATGAAGACCGAATTAACGAAGACGGAAACGGCAAATAACCTGGCCGCGGAACTGAAAGACATGAAGATGCGAATGACACCCTCGCTGCTAAGACGGAAGCTGCAAACAACAACCTGGCCGTGACGATGACTGCAATGAAGGCCGAATTAACCACGGAAATGAGAGCAGCGAACGACAGCCTGGCTACGGAAATAAAGGCTGTGAACGAAGCCCTCGCCGCCAAATTTGACGAGCAGTTGGCCGGCGTAACGGAGGACGTCACAGAGTTAAGCGAGCACATCGAAGACCTGGCGAACCGCGTTAACGACCTGGAGGGAAAGGCCGACAGCAACACCAAGTCCCTGAACGTCATGGTAGAGGACATCGTCGGCAGGAGGTTGAAGGACTTGAAGGCCGACGCACCAGGACGCGACACAACAGCTGCGCGCGTCAAACCTCCTAAATACGACGGTGCGACAACTTTCGAAGTCTTCCGTCGCCAGTTCGACACAGTGGCCAAACACAACAAGTCACCGGAGGAAGAGGCTGCAAGCTAATAGCCAGCCTCGAAGGACGGGCCGCAGAGGTCCTGAACATGGTCCAGACAGCAGCGGTGCCCAAGGACGTCTGGGAAGCCCTGCAGAACCGCTTCGGAAACAACCGTCTAGCCGCAGCCTACCGCAGCCAATTGAAGTCAAGGTCGCAGCAGCCAGGGGAGACGCTGCAGGAGTTCGCCCTGGCAATTGAGCAGTTGGCCAGCAAAGCCTTGGTCGACCTCTCACCAGAGTTTGTATCTCGGGAAGCCGCCCACACCTTCGTTGACGGGGTACGAGACACGGAGATTCGTCAGCGCTTAATGCTTGGCGATTACAAAACCATCCAAGAGGCGCTAACGGCAGCATTCAGGATAGAGGCGGCCAAGGTTATGGCTACCCCGACGTCCAGAACGAGGAGTATCCGCTACACGGGAGACTGAAGCCCAGTCGAGGGACGCCGGTGAAGACCAAGTGGCATGTGTTGGGGGTGTGGCCAGCCGGGACACCTGGAGAGAGACTGCCCACACCAGGAAGAGCAGCCGGAAAACGAGTAAGGGCCGTCGTGGCGAAGGGCACGTTGGTGCCGTCACCACTATCCCCTCGAGTGACACTGCACGCCGTCAGCCGACGGATGGATGACAGCCTCATCGCGGGTGGTTGGGTGAGAGGGAAGCCGTGCCGTGTGCTCATGGACATCGGTGCAGCTGTGACCGTTATCAGACCTGACGTGGCCAGGGGTTTGCCGTCGAGAAAACCGAGCCGACCATACAAGCTAGTGATGGCATCGGGTGACACCTTGCCTGTGGAGGAGGCTCTGCTGAAGTTGACCTTGGGACGGAGTGCCATGCGTCAGTGGGTGTTTGTCGCATAGGAGGCTGAGGAGGTGATACTGGGACTGGATGCTCTCAGGAGCCACGAGCCGACGGTCGACGTCGGCAGGAAGTTCCTGCGGCTCAATTGAGAAGAGGTGATAATGCGGCAACCCGAAGAGCGCCCGGGAATCGGCACTGTCATCCTGAGGGAAGACGTTGTCCCCGCGAGAAGCCAGGTGGTGGTGACGGTGCTACAGGAAGGGCAGCGGACGAAGTACATGATGCTGGACCAGAAGACGCCTGTGCACGGACTCTGTGGCCAGGACATTGTTGCCGAGCCGAGAGGAGGTGCCGGTAAGGCTGCTCAACCTCACAGACACTGATGACGATGTCCAGGCCGGGACAGAGTTTGGAATGTGCGAGCCCGTGGTCAGCGTGACAGCAATCGACAAGACACAGGAGCCGGGGCCGACACAACACCTGGGGCCTCGGCTGGAAGGCTTATTGGAGAGGGCGGCTAACCACCTGACCGCAGAACAGCTTGAGAAGGTTCGACAACTACTGAGACGATACCAGCGCGTCTTCACTCAAGGCAATAGCGACTATGGCTGCACGGACCAAGTGCTCCATTGCATTGACACTGGAGATGCCCAGCCTATTCAGTAACCACCTAGACGCGTTCCGCTGGCAAAACAAGTGGCGGTACGGGACATGCTGTAGGACATGAAATCCAGGGGAGTGATTGAAAGAGTCTGACAGCCCTTGGTGTTCCCCTGTGGTCTTGGTGACGAACGGTGAGCTACGCTTCTGCGTGGACTACAGGAAGATGAACACTGTCACCAGGAAGGATGCTTCCCCTTACCCCGGATTGACGACACCGTGGACAAGCTTGCTGCTGCACAGTGGTTCTCGACCCTGGACCTGAAGTCGGGTTACTGGCAGGTAGCTCTGGATCCGAGAGACAAGGAAAAGACCGCATTCTCGACAGGCCAACGCATTCTCGACAGGCCAAGGGCTTTGGCAGTTCACAGTTATGACCTTTGGTCTCTGCAACGCATCAGCTACCTTCCATCTGGACCATCTGGACAACCTGAGCAAGGTGCTAGAGAGACTGCAGGGGACCAACTTGAAGCTGAATGCGAGGAAGTGCCAGCTCTTCCGCAAGGAAGTCAACTACTTGGGCCACATAAGTCTCACTAACCGGAGTGGCCACAGACTTGGAGAAGACACAGGCCATGTGAGATTGGCCTCGGCCAAAGGATATAAGAAAAATACGCAGTTTCCTGGGGCTGTGCAGTTATTACCGCTGTTTCATAAAGGGGTTCTCCAACATTGCCAAACCCCTCACCCGCCTACAGAAGAACACAAGTCTTATGTGTGGATGGAGGACGTTGAAGTCGCTTTCCAGCAGCTGAAGACGACACTCTGCAGTGCACCTATTTTGGGATTTCCAGACCCAGGCGGCGCCTTCATTGTGGATACTAAAGCCATCACTGATGCATTGGAGGCGTCCTATTCCTTATCCAGGACGGCCACAAACGAGTGATAGTCTACTACAGCAATACGCTATCCAAGTTAAGAGAATAACTACTGCATCGCCCGGCGAGAGTTACTGACAGTGGTAAAGAGCTTGGAGCACTTCTACAAGTACCTGTACGGTCAGCCATTTCACCTGAGGACTGACCATTCCGCCCTAACCTGCTGCTCAGCTTTAGGAACCTGGAATGCCAGACAGCCCTTTGGGTCCAGAGGCTGCAGGAGTACGACTTCTCCTCTGAACATCGTAGAGGGAAGAGCCACGCAATGCTGACACCATGTCCCGAAGACCCAGCCCAGAGGAGTGCGGCCAGTGCACAAGAGTGGAAAAGGAGCGTACCGCAACTGTTGAGTGGTCACAGCAGTGCCTGTGGACAGCTAAGATAGCGCAGGCCTGAGCACAGACCTGCGTCTGGCGGACGCAGACTTGGAGCCACTCTTGAGGTAAGTGGATGCAGGGACATCACCGACCTGGGAGGACATCGCACCAAGGAGCGCCACATGTAAGTCGTACTGGGCCCAGTGGAACTCATTGAAGATTAAAGAGAGTGTGCTGTTCCGGGTATGGGAATCACCCGATGGGAAGATGCAGAGATAGCAGTTGGTACTTCCCCAAAGTAAGGTCCTGGAAGTCTTGGAGGAAGTGCACGCCGGTACTTTATGAGGATACCTGGGAGCGAAACAAACGATCGACAAACTTCGACAGCGCTACTACTGGCTGAGGCTCTGAGCAGACGCTAAGAGGTGGTGCCGTCAGTGTCACGTGTGCGCAGCGAGTCACGGCCCCCAGACTAGGAACCGGGGTCGCATGCAGCAGTACAACGTCGGAGCGTCATTCGAACGCATCGCTGTCGACATAGCTGGACCATTCCCAGTGTCCGACTGAGGCAACAAGTACCTGATGGTGGTCGTGGATTACTTCATCAAGTGGCCGAAGGTGTATGCTATTCTGAACCAGGACGAAGACAATCACCGACTGCCTCATGGAGCAACTGTTCTGCTGTTTTGGGGTGCCGTTAGAGCTCCACAGCAACCAGGGCACCAATTTTGAATCCAACCTAATGAAGGAGGCACTGGAAAGTATTGGGGTTAAAAAGACCCGTACAACACCTCTACATCCCCAGTCGGATGACATGGTGGAGAGGTACATCAAGAACCTAGAAGAACATCTGAGGAAGGTCGTGGCCAGCCATCAGCAAGACTGGTACGTCAAGGTGCCACTGTTTCTGCTGGCCTACCACTCATCAACACACGACACCACTGGGATGACTCCAGCCAGCTTAATGTTCGGCCGAGAGTTATGCCTCCCTTGTGACCTGGCTTTTGGGAGCCCCCCTCGGACGCAAATCAGCCAGCAGCTGAGTATGTGGAGAACCTGGTGGTCCATCTCCACGACATGCATGAGATGACTCGTCAGAGCGGCCGTGCTGTGGCTCAGTGGTTAGACCACTTGGCTCTCACCAAGGCGGCCCGGGTTCGGTCCCAGACGACCGCAAAGTGAGATTTGTGGTGGACAACACGGCGCTGGGGCGGGTTTTCTCCGGTACCTCGCCATCTCATTCCACCGGTGCTCCATCTTCATCTCATGTATCATCAGTGCCGTATGTAGTGAAAACGGGCGTTAAACACTACACATTTCACATTTGACTTGTCAGAGCATCCAGATGGCGAGCAACGCATGAAGACCCGATATGACAGGCAAGCCAACAGCCAAGGGTTCCAGCAAGGTGACCTAGTCTGGTTGTACCGCCCTACCCGGACCAAGCTGCCCACTGCCCGAAACTTCAACAACCATGTTAAGGGCTGTACTGTGTGGTAAAGAGGACTAAAGACGTGGTCTACCGCATCCAGAAGGTGCCCCGAGTAAAAATGTTGGTTGTACACCTGGACCGCCTGGCCTGCTACGATGGTGCTGTTCGGGACACCCATCCTTGAGGAGGGAGCAGTGTTACGAACCCATTGTGTGACTGGCGGCCGACGTACACAAAGGGGCAGATACTGCAACGCAGAGATAAAAGGCTTGCCGAAACAGATAAAGATAGATAGATAGCTGGAAAGTTCTGGTGACATCTTGATTGATAGAGAACATTCCACAACTGTCTGGAATCATGAATGATCGTATAAAAGGAAGCCACCGGTTAGTTGAGAGTGAGTCAAATTGGAGCTGGAGAATCGTTTGCATACAGCTGTGTTTTGAAAGTGAAGTCTTTTGTTTGTGGTCAATGACCTTGAGCATTGTATTTGTGTATGTTACGTAATTCTACTAATGTAAAGGTTGACCAAAGTGTGTTTCTATGGAAATAAAGAGCATTTTGGAATTTCTGAAACTGGACTTTTAAATTCACGAACCCACAAAGTCACAATATCAGTAGTATAAATTTCAGTTCTGAATAATTACAAGTATATGTACACACATACAAACCAACCAATAATGACAGTGCTATACCTCACGATGCGTCAGTAAATATATTTATTATTTATTTGTTCATATTATGAAAACTATTTGAGCTGATACACTTTTACATGGTTTTAAATGGAAGAGCAACTGAATAATACTGCTTTTTACTCTCTAGAGTAAATAGAGATTATGAACAATTCATAAACAAAGATATAATGTGACCAGACACGTTCTGCCAGGCCAGGAGGAAGTGTACTGTTCCCTCTCGCTCGAATTTAATAAACACCTTAGCTTAGTCAAAGTAATTCTTTTATCACGTGTCAAACATTTACGTTTGAATTCTGAGTAATTACAAATATACGTACCGCATATATGCTAACCTATAATGCTATTCATTACAGTGCTTACATCGTGATGCATTGTTATAAGAGTGCTTGATTTATTTGTATCAGTAAAACTATTAGAGCTAAAACTATGGGGTTTTCAAGGTTATGTTAGATACATTACTCTACCTTCCACATGGATCAGTGGTGGCAAAATCTGAAGTTTTGTCTTAGTGCAAATAGTATTTAATAGGGATTGAATAGGTTGGCGTTTGTCACACAACACTTAAGGGGAATGCAATACAACATCGCAGGACTCCGACTGGTTGCTCACGTAGCAGCACCCAAGGACAAACATCATCCCATTTGAAACAGATAGTAATCCTTGTTTCACATAAGCTTGCCCTGTAACTCATAATGCTCACCTAATCACCTCTCATTGGCTGCTGTTGTGTAGACTGTTGTGCAGTAAAAATGAGTACATTATTTAACCCTTTCACTGCTGAAGTGTTAACAAGCTCACAGACCCTCCTTACTGAATTATTTTAGATAAACATTAATTAGTATATTCTTTAAAATACCATGCAGAATTAACATATAATATTGTGAAACACTCACCAAAGTTGTTGTAGATGAATGCCGAGTAACACAATTAAAAAATAAAAAGTTTCAAAATAGGGAAAAGATACCACATGCAACACACTTTACAAAGGGTTGTCCAGGGACCACAATAGAAGCATTATTAAAAAGTTGCTATATGATAATCTGAATTTTGATGTGTTAACTTTTAAAGTGTCATTTTACCAAAATATTGATGAACAGAAATTTATTAACAATTCAGGGGTATCCAAATTTTAATGTAATAGTATTCTTTCTGTGAGTATGAATCAGATTTGGCTATAAATTAGATATGTAAATCTAATTATATATATATATATATATATATATATATATAGGTAGAAATTACCACCTCTACTTTCAAAATCGGATTTGTGTATGGTAAATTTCAAAACAGGAGTGCAAACATAAACTCACATTGCATTTGGCACACATGTACTTTGACTCTTTTCTCTTTTTCTGGCCAATAGTGGTGTTGGAGCATACATGACATCTTCTGGCAGGCTTTTTTTTATTTGGTGTTGACGGTATTAGTGAAATAAAATGTCTTTCTGTCAGTCTTGTGGGTTGGTCACCAGATAAAGGCCTCCCAGGTTTACTTGTTAGTCTTGGTGTATGAAATCCCTGTAAAAGTTCAGTAATTAGAGTTAGTTGAAAGTCAGCGAGAGTAACATTCTTACCAGTTTTGAAATTATACAGTGAATGTGCATTTAGAAGTGTCATGTCTAACATATGAAAGAAAAATTTTCTATACCACTTCAAAGTCTTCCTTACACACTCGAGGGAGCCTATCATCATGTCTGATCTGTCAACAGCACCCATATTTTTATTGTAGTCCATAACACAGTCAGGTTTCATTATTTGCATGTTAGTCTTTTTGTCTACTTTGCCTGCCGGTACCAATTGTCTAGCCACAAATTATGCCCTTTATGCAGGTACTTTGTAGCAAGGGTTTGTACCACAGCCCCTGACACCCAAAGGTCACGGTTATCAACAATTTCTGTGGTAATGCCCATGTATACAATGAAGTCTAGAATATAGTCAGTCTTACAATCACAAAGCACAAACACTTTTACACCGAGCCTGTGTCTTTTGGAGGGAATGTATTGCTTAAACGAAAGGCGACCTTTGAATAGCATAAGGCTTTCGTCAATGCAGAGGTTTTGAAATGGTGAGAATAATTCGCTGAAAGTACGTCTAAAATGTTAAATAACAGGTCTCAATTTGTGCAATCTGTCTCCTTTATCTTGCGTCTTATTGTCATTGAAGTGTAAAAGTCTTAGAAGTAAAAGATACCGATCCCTGGACATGTAGTTGCAAATTGCGGAGTAGCAATAAGGGGATTTTTTGTCCAATATTCTGCTATTGTATGCTTCTTTACTCTGGTCATAAGCATTGTCAAGGCAAAGAAAATCTATAGTTCTTCAGGAGAAGTATCTGTCCAAGTCTGTAGTCGAGAATGGGGCTTGGTGGTAATTTTTCACACAAGAATGTGAAATACTTATTGCTCTCATTTGCAATACGATACATAATATGCAATGGTAAGAATAACTTGAAAATATTAGCAACTGTAAAATTTTCATTCAAATCTGCTTGTATACCTGAATTATGCTCATCAAAAGGGTAAATTACTGGCCTGAATGGACCCTGTTGCCACTGAAAGTAACAATCAGTACGTCGTCTTTTAGTATGTTGTGTGGGTTCAGATTCTACATCACTCATCACTCTCACTATTTACATTATCATCGTTAAACTTTCACTTTCACTGTTATCAAACTCAAAATCTGACAAATCGGATGAAACTGCTTCAAATTCTGCTAATAAATCTGCATCCTGCACATGTGACTGCTTGCTGGAGGAAGCCATGATTTTGTACAGCCCGAGTCACGTGACCGGCTTGCAACACGTGTAAATGCCTGGGAAAAATTTACTATGCAGGGCTTCAGATTTTATATGATAGCAGCACAAAGCAGAGAAAGAGTTTATACTTGAACCAATACAACCCCAATAGATGGCAGACCAACACTGCTTACAGAATGCCATATTTAGTGACCTTCATTTCTATTTACTGACGTCAACTGCTGTGTGTCGGCAATGCTCCAACATCCACAGTGAAAGGGTTAACATGATGATATATCTTAATATGTTCGAAGAGAATTGTCAAATTTATGTTTTCATAATCGTTTGAATTAAATATATTACAGAACAGAGTTAATTTATCTGGAATGCATGTTAATCCTTAAAAGAAATAATGAAGAGAATCCTTTGCCTCAAACCTGCCTCTCGGGATGACTTACCATAGCAGGGGCGTTATTATTAGGGCACGGATAGTTAAGTAAATACATGAAAGTACATTTATTAACGTATTTTGCCCTTAAGTACATATTCTCATACATTTTACTTTTAAGTACATATTTTTACATAATTATTGATATTTCCCAACTTTGTTGCAATTTTATTTATTTTAACATGCGTGTTTACACTAGAAGTATATAGCTAATCTCTGTTTCATATAACCTTGCCCCGCTGAAATGTATCACTCCGCATTTAACTACCTTCCCCCTCACCCTAATTGGCTAATGCTTTCGCGCCATAGGCCATAGGCAATGCCTTCCCGTCACTTTTAAAACTGTAGTAAACGTCATAATAATTGCCAGGAAGATAAGTAAAATCATACAAATAAGGATATGAAGGCATGCAAAAATACAAGTTTATAATGAATTGAGCAAGTTGAAACTGAATGACTGAGCAATTTTTTAAACCAGCACACATACCTTTCAAAAATGCTTGTCTTTCAGTATGTCACGCCATACCTTACTTTTCGTGTGTTCTTCGTGTATATTTTGCGATTTGTATCTCGGTACAGTGTGGTTGTCCTTAAATAATGTCTTTGCCACACAGCAATATCGCCTCTGTCTTTTAGCACATTTTTCTTGCCTCTTTTTTCATTCACAAACCCCAGCTGTATAAGCAATCTGCTGAAGTTTGGTAAATCTGCATCCTCATTTACAGCAGATGAAATGTTACTTATGTTAGGGAGTTCGTTTCTAAAGAAAAAACTATGCACATGACGACGCACAACACTTTTCACGTATTTTCTCCGAGCACGCACTTTTGTTTATTCCTGCTTTTGCCTGGAGTGGTAAGTTTTCCTGTTTTCTCAATTTCACATCGCGATGTTCCTACAGATCTAACACTCACACCTGTAACTTCAGAGCACAGCTGTTCGACTTCTCTCACTGACAAAGACAGATTCTTCACTGTGAGTGCATTAAACACATGCACAATTCTTTTTTCGCCTGTTTGTAAAGAATTATCCTTGCGATACTTCAGCGAAAAACGGGCGGTAGACTCTGCCATTATACATAAAACAAGTACATGTGCAATAAACAATAAAATAATTTATCTCTAGCACTGGGCACAACACACCGTCGAATGGCGATATATGACTAATCCAGTTCAAAACAAGGTGAGTGATAAAAGTCATATAAATAAATATGTCATCACTACCGTTAAATCACGTGCTATCGTGCCATGTGCTTGAGAGCAAAGGAACCTCCTCTTTATTTCGTTTAAGAATTAACATGCATTTCAGATAAATCAACTCTGTTGCGTAATATATTTAATTCAGATAGTTATGAAAATAAAATTAATTTATAATAATATAATATAATATATTAATAAATATTAATAAATTTATCCTCTTCCAACATATAAAGATATATCACCATGTTAAATAACAAACTAATTTTTACCGCACGACAGTCATTACCACAACAGCAGCCAATGAGAAGTGATTAGGTCACGTAACCAATAAGAGATATGGGGCAAGATTATGTGAAACAGGATTAGCTGTAGACAGTCGATCTGTCTGGTCTGTCGCGTTGATCTCATGATTAGCACCTTGCCACTGCGTGTCCATTTTTCACGTAATGCGCACCTTACCACTGCGTGTCTGTTGGTCACGTGATATGTATCTTACCACTGTGTGTCCAAGTCAAGCCATCACACGAGAAAATAGTCAGCTGCAGTTGGCTAGCTTGTGTAGATTGAACTTTTCATTATAGTAAAAGATTCTGAAGGAGAAAACCTTACTCTGTGTAAAGTTAAAGCATTACACAGAGGAATTTTAACAATTTTTTGACAGATGGAAAGGTCCGTTTTTGCCTGGTCTGCAAGAAGAATGTTCCCTGCTCTCAACATTTTCAAGTGTTGCAACATTTATCCATGTCACGTCATAAGGCCCGTGGTTCGAAAACCTGTCTTGTCCACCCATTCCATCACATAGCAGAACTGGTTTGTTCTAAATTTTCTAATGTTGACACACTCATTAAGTGTTTTTAAAGGCTTACAACAGAGTTGATAAATTCAAAGAACTGTTTCCTGAGCTTCCACTCTGTCTTCAGCCAATCTTAATGAGGTGGGGAAGCTGGATTGATGCTGTAGGCTACTATGCGAAGAAATTTGATTCTGTGAAACAAGTTCTCCAGTATTTTGATTCCCAAGATGCAGTTTCTGTTGAATCAGCCAAGGAATCATTCAGTGATGTGAAACTTAAAAATGATATTGCCTACATTCAGTGCAATTTTTCCCATTTATTCATTGCCGTTAAATCGTTGGAGGCATCATCGTCTAAACTCTCCGAGAGCCTTGATGTTCATTCTGTGGTCACTTCTCTGGAAAGTCTACAAGGGTCGGTTGGAGCTGCAGTGAAGGATAAACTCTCATCCAGTTTGAAGAAAAACCCAGGATTGAAGACAATCAGTGCTGTTAACAGAATTCTAAGTCAAAGTACTGCCGAAAGCTTGGAAATTGAGTACACAGCAGAAGACTCGTGAAAGTTTAAATATGCACCCATTACTTCATGTGAAGTTGAACGACCATTCAGTCAGTACAAAGTCTTATTACGCGACAACAGAAGAAATTTTATATTTGCGAATTTGAAACACATAGATAGTCAACATGAAAAATTCAATGCCATGGCCGGGATTTGAACCACGGATCTTCTGGTTTCCATCCAGTCGCTCTAACCCATTGAGCTACCATGGCCAACGTGCTGTCCTGACATTAAATTCTCCATTTGACTTGTATATTTTCCTGGTATGCCACTAAGAGCTCTTACATTCAAGATACACCATTTGTAGCGACTTATTATCGTAAGTACTTGAGTCCCAGGCCTCATCATTTAAATCTTATTATTTTAATTAATTGATGGAAATTAATCATTTCTTCACACTAGCTGTATATAGGCTAAGGTTTTTGATAGATAAGAGTCAACATGAAAAATTCAATGCCATGGCCAGGATTAGAACCACGGATCTTCTGGTTTCCGTCCAGTCGCTCTAACCCATTGAGCTACCATGGCCAACGTCATTGCGCCGCTTATGGCGCCAAAAGCATTAGCCAATTTGAGTAAAGTCGAATGCAGTAAGATACTGTGGGATACATCTCAGCGGGGCAAGATTATATGAAACAAACCTTAGATTCACTATTGGAGTCCCTTGCATTATTTACACTTTCCATGATTTCTTTCTCAGTCATATCCGCATTGATATCGGAGGTTCACTAAATGAAATTTTGCACTCAATTTGTTTAGCTTATGATCTGAAGAAAGGGAAGTGTTGAACTAAACGTTTTGACAGTGCTGCTGGTAGCTGCATGTGTGTGCATGTGCATGTGTGCATGCAATGCCCATTTTTACTACATACTGCACCGCAGGCAGTGACACGTGTGATACCTTATATGAAGATGGACGACCAGTGGAATGAGATGGCGGGGAAAAACCAGAGATTTGGAGAAAACCACCCCAGCACCCAAATTTGTCCACCACAAATCTCACTTTGCTGTTGCCTGGGGTCAAACCTGGGCCACCTTGGTGAGAGCCAAATGGTCTAACCACTCAGCCATGGTGTGACCCTACAAGTAGCAGGAGTGAACAAATTTCACTAATGGTATTCCATGCAATCGTAATTAATTTCTAGTGTATAGTCTTTACAAAATGTTCTTGGGTTTGTGTTAATACTGTATCTTATTAAAAATTAGTGATTTTGTTGAATTATTACTTTTCTAAGGATGTCTGTCTGCATTAAGCAAAATCTGGTTTAGTGGAGTCTAGATAAACAAAAATTTTACTGTATGTAAAAATGAGTTAAACATACATGCTACACACTTAATTTAATGGACTATTTGAGGCTAAGAGTTGGAGTTGCCCTTAAAGGTGAAAGTCTGTTGAATCAAAAGTGTTAAGAATACTTTTTATTTACCTCTTGGAAAATTATGGTGAAGCTAAGCTGAAGGATTTTAAACAGATTTATCATTTATTATATTAATACAAGATATAAATTAGTGAAGCAGCTTGAATAATGATGCAATTCATATTAAACTTGTTATGAATTTTATTGAAGAAAAATTAATTGGGTCATCTTAACCCTCATGGTTTCACTCGTTACGTTAAATGCAGTAAAATTATTTTGTAAGCTGTTGGTTACATCATCAGCTGCTGTGTAGTTGATTGAACAGCCGGGTCCATTGTCTATTCACAGAGGCTTCTACTGAAATGAAATGTGTAGTGTTTAACGCCCGCTTTTACTACATATGGCACCGCAGGCGGTGACACTGATGATGTATGAGATGAAGATGGAGCACCGGTGGAATGAGATGGCGGGGGAAACCGGAGGTCCCGGAGAAAACCCGCCCCAACGCCGTGTTGTCCACCACAAATCTCACTTTGCGGTCGCCTGGGATTGAACCCGGGCCGCCTTGGTGAGAGCCAAGCGGTCTAACCACTGAGCCACGGCATGGCCATAGGCTTCTACTGTATTGCATATAAAGTCATATCTGTGAAAATTTAAAAACTCGTACCCAAGTGTTTGTGCTTCTTAATGAGAATTTTCTCCCAAGCATCTAACTTTTTTTTATTGTTATTCCTTGTGGTTTTTAAGTTTTATAGCAGACTTTATACTGCAGTGATCCAAAAGTGTTGGTCCACAGCTGATTCATCTACTTATAAAATGGTTATATTATTCATGTGCTTGTATTTTTTGAATTTATGAACTTTTCTGGTCAAATTTTCTTAATTCATTTTGCTTTGTTGTTTTTGTTATTTATTTATGTTTCTTATATTTATACTGACTCGGAGACATTTGCTGACCTATGAGTTAAACTGTTAATAGTGCCATTTTTATATTGCTGGGTGTTGAAATGAGGAAAAAAACCTTAACTCACCCTAACCGAGATTCAAACTTGGGTCCTCTTGAATGTAACCACCTATTTGTAGTTATGTTACCACCTATACTACAGAGACTGGCAATTCAATGGTTGGGTCATTTTTCATGTGCGTATGGAATAAAAAGTTGAATTTTATTTCCTTTAATTCATCATTCTGAAGAAATAGATTCATGTTTACGATTTTTATTGTAATGAAAGATGCATGTAATATAGCTTATTGCCTATCCATTACCCTCTAGATTTAATAATTAAGTCAATGAATGCAAATTCATTTAATAACAATTTGAAGCAGCAGGAAACTGGCTCCCTCTTCTCCTCTTCTTCAATTTCCTGATCAATCTGTAGAACATCTTCAGTTATCTCTTCTGGTCTGAAAATTTGAAAGCCTGGTTCATGTTCAATTTAGTCACTCCCATTCAAAAATTTAGTCCAGACTTTAGAATACTTACACATTCTCAATTATAAATAAATTAAATGCAAATAGAAAAAAAAAAAAAAAAAAAACAGAAGCAGCATGTTGAAGGAATGTGGGATACCAGGCTCAAAAAGTATTAAAACACAAATCATTTGGTTGAAGAGATAAATGTTGGCCATGATAAAAATATGCTGATAGTGTCAACGAAGGCAGTAGCAGGCTTTGGCCTATACCATGAAGCAAAAGAGAAGAAAAACTTTGTATGCAGCTATTCTCTTCTTAACCCTCGAGTAGTCGTGTGATGCTTTGTGATGTGAGTGGTCGCGTGGAAAATTTATTTTATGCATTGTTTATAATTGTTTTAATAACCTTTTGGGATATTCCTTTATATCTTTATAGTGTTTACTTACATTCAAATTGAGTTTTATGAACTGCTTCAAAATGATTTGAGATTAAATTAAATTATACTATGTCATTTAAAATATACCGTAAACTTGTTTAAAGTGTTGCTTTACATTCCTGAATCATATTAATCAAGCTAATAATGATGAAAACAAGAATATCTGATACAGAATGTATTAAATGTTTACATTGCTCCAACAATCACCGTATGAATGTCTAGTAATAGTCCCAAAATATGACACAAGCACAAAATTACTATTTGGTTTACAATTCTTCTTGTAGACATTCTTTACACATTGCTGTGGAATAATTATTTCAAATCTTTTTTTGGCACATGCTGCAACTCTTCCTGGTAGATTTATCATTGCTTCTTCTGCATAAGTAGCACCTCCCTACCTTGTTGTCAGGCTGTGTGACTTGTGTTCTGCGAACGTCTTCAATTCCGAGAAGAATCTTAGCACGTGCTCTTAGTGAGACTGATATAGTGTTCAGTTCTGCTCGCCTTGCTGTTTGAGACTTTATGAGCTCCCAGGATATTGTTTCAAGAAACAAGCGTCATTTGATTTTCTTATACTTCTGATTCGCAGAAAAAATACACATGGCATTGATCACACTGATGTAGGTTCACGATCTGTTGCTTCAACACTGGTTTCCTCTGTCTGAGTAATGCACATCTGGGGAAATATGATCCTCTTCTCCTTCATCATTGTCAAGTTCAATGTCACTTTCACTACTTTCATTTAGAGCTTCATTAACCCTTTCACCAATATGGACGTCATATGACGTCCAAATTAAAATGCCCCAAACCGATATGGACGTGTATAGACGTCCTGCGCATACATGCATTTAATGCTCATTTAACGCCAATTATTTTAATCTTCCTATTTTACAATAAATTTAAATTAGTTCTATAAGGGATGTAAACATACCCTTAAAGGTTTCTTTTTGAATTGTACACCTCCAAACCTGGATAAACACCCAAGGGCACATCTGCAGATTCACACCAAATAATATTGGTTTCCTTGCAAACTTACTTTTCGCAACACAGACATCACTCTGAACACAGAGAGAGTATAAATAACTAAAATACTGAGCGAAAACAGCTGCATAAGGCTACCAGAAACCTTGGTTGAGAAACACTGTAATAACAGATGCTGACAGTGAGTTTTCTTTCCAGCGTGTGTATGTAACGCAACATATACTCGTATGATTATCGCTTGCATAGCTATACATACATACATTTGTTCGTATGCACACAAATCAAAATGATTCAAATATTAGGCGTGTTCGTCACAAAGAATGGCTTTTGCTACAGTGAAACAAAGTAGTGAAATTTCAACGAAATTTCCTAATTGTAAAGAAAACATTTTAATCAAAGAAAACCCACTGACTTTTGAACCAATTAATATTCAATTAGATTTGAACAAATAGTTACAAAATCTGAAACTTCCAAACCTGTACTAAAAGCACGTTGAAATTTCCTAATTGTAAAGAAAACATTTTAATCAAAGAAAACCCACTGACTTTTGAACCAATTAATATTCAATTAGATTTGAACAAATAGTTACAAAATCTGAAACTTCCAAACCTGTACTAAAAGCACTAGCATTAGAAACTGTGAACAATAGATACCCACCTGAAGAATGGTTACATATCTACACAGATGGATCTAACTTGGACAACAACTCAGGAGCAGGAATTAGTGTGCACTGTTCTCATTCTATCAACCAGCAGGATACCACACAACAAATTTTGATGCAGAAGTAACGGCTATTCATATTTCACTCCAACACCTTCTATACTGAATAGATAAATTCAAAAATGCTGTCATACTCTGTGATCCTAAAGCAGCATTATGTGCAATAAGTTCATATAAAATGAGGTCAATCCAAATTAAAGAATGTCACAAAATGATCCAACAACTTCAAAAACTACAGAAAAGAATTATATTACAATGGATACCTGCACATTGTGGAATTGCTGGAAATGAATCAGCTGATTTTCTTGCCAAAAAAGGTGCAAAAATAATTCAGAACAAAAGTAAAAACTTACCCTTTACATCCATAAAAAGTTTAATCAAAGGCAAATATAAAAACAAACAAAACCAATCAATATCTAACAGAGCCAAAGATAAAAAATGGAACATTTTAATTAAAAATCCAGAAATTATTCCAGAAATCCCACGTAAAGCTGCAGTAGCAAATTTCAGATTACTTACGGAACATGATTATTTGGCCAAGCACTTACACAGAATAGGAATTTATACAAGTCCAAATTGTCCTCTGTGCAACAAAGAAGAGGAAATGACTGAAGAACATCTTTTAACCTGTGTAGCCCTACCTGCCAGACCCACTACACAGAATTATTGGAGAGCAAGAGAGCTAATGGCTTCATTGCCAAAGCAACAATGATTTATTAATACAATTATTAATACAATAATTTATTAATGTAGTCTCTACTTTTTTGTTACTGTAGATGTATACTGCCTTTAATGAGTTTTAAACCAGTTTTAGTTTCGTTTAAATAACTTAATAAATACAGAAGATATGGAATTGTATTTATGATGCATTTTTACAGCATTTAACAATTTAAATGTCCTGTTCTGTTTATTGGGTATCTGTTTCCGGCCCTTGAAGGGTTTAAATGGCCATTGCTGAAGCGGTTAAGCCACCGTGTAATTAGCAAATCGTCCTCAGGAACTCCCACATGACAAACGTTTCTCTTAGTAGGCATTTCAACAACTGTTAAATTAGTGACCGTGCAGGCTACATATGTAGCCCAGCTGTGCGCAACTGAGTTAATTCACAAATAACAAAAATACTGTCTCGCTAAAATATATTATGGCCATCTGACCCCTGAAAACACACTGCGTCAAGAAGCTACCAAAACCCATCCACCATTAAAGTAGAAGATGTGCACTTGCAAAACAAAATGGCTGGGCTACATATGTAGCCCACAGGAGTACTCAAGGCTTAAAATATGTTCTCTTCTTGATGTACACTTACTGAAAAAGAGGCTGATAGCAAATTGATATGATTTATAAGTACTAAGAAAAAACAAATTGGGCTGCCCGTGAGCTGGGCCCTGGCCCTTTTGCTATTAGGGCAGCCCTTCAGTACACTTACATGTTTGTACTGGTTTGCTCTTTTTAATGGATATTGGTTTTCTTTTACTTGTCATTTTTATTATTTTTAAAATTTTTGTTTTTCCATGTCATTTATCTCTTACTTTTTGTAATTTACGTATTCCAACGTTAAGTCATATCAGACGATGAATGGAATGGGTGAAATTATGCTCAAATGAGCGCGGGTCCATGGAGCTTAGTTACTTGACATTCGTCATTGAGGATAAGGGAAAACCCCAGAGAAACCTTAGCCAGATAACTCACCCTGACCAAGATTCGAACTCGCAACCTCTCGAATGTGAGGCAGACATGCTACCATCTATGTTACCGAGGCAGTCTAACTTCTTATTAGTATCACATCACCCAGCCTGGATTTTCTTAACCTCACTTTTTTTATATTTCTCACTTACACATCTCCCCATTTCTTGCCTTCCATTTCCCTCTTACAATTATTAAACTTTACTCGTCACTTTTTTGAACTCTTCTTCTGATTACCTATTATTTAATCTCGCTCCTTTATCCCTTAAGATCCCACTCTATTTTCTGTTCCTGTTCAGTTTGCCTAGCTTTGTTTTTTGCCTTGTAGATATGCCCCTATTTTTCAATATCCCCACCTATTTCTTAATTGTTTTATAATCCCTTGTGTCCCCACATTTGTTTCACTCTACTCTTCTCAAATCCCCTATGTTCCCAGATTTGTTTTACTCTGTACTTGCCATATTGCAACTGTGTCTTTCCTTATTTACTTCTTCGTTCCACCAACCACCATTTCTGAGTTCCTCCCCCCCCCCCCCTCCTCCTCTTCTGTTAGCACTATTCATTACTTCCTTTCTGCCAACAAACATAGCCATTTCTTCACATGTCTTTGCCTAGTGAACAGTTTCTGCAGATATTGAAGTCAGCTTGTTTATTCCTGCTGTGTTATCACAATGTTGCTCTGTGTTTTATATGTTGCTTGTGTCACTTCTCTCAGCCACTTGCCCATCAATCTGCAGTTTGAAGTTTCATATAAATGCATTATATTGTTTCCTCGCCTTACTCGTTTCTTCAATTAGGCTCTTCCCTGTTCTCTTTGCTTATATGGTAGATTCTTGTTAATATATGTTCCTATTAACATTGTTTTGCTTGTTTTAGTACTTCTGTTACCAATTCCATGAAACTCAATTTTGCCAAGATGTTTCTGTGACTTCTAATTTCGCAAGTGTAAATGCATTTCTAGTTTGAAGCTTATCATATTTATTCCCAATCTCTTTGCTAATAATTCCCATATCTGCTGAAATTCTCCAGTCCCTTCACCCTGGAAATTATTAGGTTGTATTGTCTTATGTTGTCTTCTCTATTTTCCATTCTTGTTTGTAGTTATTTCACTGTATGTCTATAAAGTGTTAATATTAGTACATAACTCCAATGGTCTTACCAGACACTGTGATGTACATAACTATAATACAAGAAGACAAAATGATGTACTCATATATGCTCATACCAAGAGTTTTGGTGCTAAAGATCCTCTCAATATAGGTGCTACGTTGTATAATAAACTTCCCAAAGAATTGAAAGTTGTAAATGGTAGCCTATTTAAATAAAAATTAAAACAATATCTTATAAATAGACCTCTTTACAGATTGGATGAATTGTGATAGTGGGTATGTGTATGTGTGTGTGTGTGTGTGTGTCTGTATATATGTAAAACAAGAATGAGCTGCATGTCTCTCTTTTACTCTTCTCATTACTACTTTATAACTAACATGACTGAATAATGTATTATATGACAATGCTTAAAACTTGTATTATCGGGTACTCAAGCAATAAAGATTATTATTATTACTATTATTATTAATTTTCATCATGTGTTTTTGTTATCTCCAATTCTTTAGCTGTAATATCTAGCTCTCAAACCTTCTCCATTCCTATTATTATAACTTCTCCTGTCTGTTTCACGGTTGCCGAGTTACTTAATTCCTTTTTCCTTTCCTGCAGGAGCAGTTCTGCTGTACATACATCCTTACACCTCTGTTGCTAGTTTCGCACTCTAAACTCATTGAATTTGTGAGGGTCAACATCAGTAGTACTGTTGTAATTTAATATTTTTGTGATTGTTGTTATACATAACTCATAGTTAACAAAATAATTGTTAGTACTGCATGCAGTTTATCATAATGTGTTTGATATGCCTTGGAATTTTTAGTTTCCACATGGACAACAAATGTTGCAAAGTGCAGTTCGTCAATATTTGCATCGAATGGTTGTGTGCCTTGAGGAAGATCTGCTGCCCATCATTCCACAAGCATCAGAAGGGCTACTAAAAATTCATGATATTCGAAGTATTCAAGAATATGTTCCTCTTATGGTGCAGATTATAAGCAAATTCAAGGTAAATAAGAACTCTTGTTCATATGAATCATACTCCACTTAGGGATAAATAGATATGGTGTTTGCAGAAGTCATTTAATATATTCTAAAATGAACTGCATGCTTAAGCATCTGTGCACTAGAATTTGGAATATTACCAAATAAAATACAAAGAAATATGAGTGCTTTTTCTATTTATGAAAGCAGCTTTGAAGTACCTAGGCTTTCACAGCCGGAGTACTTAGGTAGATAATGATTATCCGGGCTTGTGGGCTGTGGTCTAGTGGAAAATCTTCCAGACATTTCGTTTGAAGCTACATCGAACATCCTCAGTGGCGAGGCTGTAACACACTTGTATTCTCGGCTGCAACTGATACAGAGTCTGTCGATTTCACAGGGTTTTTATATATCTTCTGAGTGGGTGGAGTCATCCTCCGGCAGGGCGCTCCTTTCTGATAGGTTCGGCCCCTGCATGGGCTATGGAGGGACTGCTTTTATCAAAACTCGTTGGTGCCGATGAATGGGTGTTTATTGTAGTTACTGTTGTTGGTGGCACACGTTCCTGGGTTTTCTGATTTGTTTTCCTGAAGGCTGGATGCCAAGCTTTATTTAACCCCTTAGTTTCTTCTTTCTTGTTAAAGTTATTTTTGTGTTTATAAATTTCTATGGCTTCCCGACTTAAGCAAGCAAAATAATGGACAACATAGGACAGAACGGTCGTATCAGCATACTGGATGATGTGTTCCCCTGGTGCTAGTAAAGCGTGTTCCGCGACCGCAGATTTTTCTGGTTGTCCAAGACAGCAGCACCTCTTATGTTTGTGATGCATGTATTTATCGAGCACTGAGTTGTTCCTATATATACAAAGCCACACGAGCACGAAATCCTGTAAACACCCGCAGAGGAGAGAGGTTCTTTTGGGTCCTTAGATGAATGTAGTGTGTTAAGTATTTGTCATGTGAGTTTGTAGACAACGTGGATGTCATGTTCGAGAAATTTTCCAATGCAGTTGGTGATACCTTTGATGTAAGGCAGAAAAGCTTTAGTCTCCTTTTGTTTAGGGTCAATTTGGTCGAGTGTTGAGAGGGGCATCCTGCTGGGGTGTATGGCATGCTTAACTTCTTGGCTAATGTAACCGTTAGTCTGTAGGACTCTTAATATGAGAGAGTTCCAGGGGGAGTAGCTGGCAAATGTGTTTGGCACGTTCCACTAGAGTTTTTATGACAGTTCTCTTCTGTCCGGGTTGGTGATTCCTGAGTTTGTGTAGATATCGATTGGTAGGCACAGATTTGCAGAAGACTGTGTGACTGAGCATCCGTCTGGTTTCCTGGTTATGAGTACATCCAAAAATGGAAGCTGTCTGTTCTTCTCTATTTCCATTGTGAACTGTATGCGTGGGTGAATACTATTAATGTGATGTAGAAATTCTGTCAAGGCTTCTTGTCCATAGTTCCAGATAGCAAATACATCATCTACATGGCAAAGCCAGCACATGGGCTTCAGTGTGGCAGAATTTAAAGCCTTGGTCTCAAAGTGTTCCATGGCAATAACTGAACTCACTGGGCTACCCATAGCCACTTCATTTTGTTCATAGAACTCCTGGTTCCACTTAAAGTAGGTGGTTTCTAACACATGACGAAATATGCTGGTAATGTCTTCAGGAAATAACTCTTGTTAGAAGAGTGATAGTTTCTTGGATGGGCACAATTGTAAACAATGAAGCAACATCAAAACTTATTAGAAGGTCATTGGGCTGTACGGTCAAGGATTTCAGCTTCCCAACAAAGTGTGAAGAGTTCTTGATGTAGGAGTCGGAGTTGCCAACATGTGACTGTAGAAGCTTGACAAGATGTTTGACCAGGTAGTATGTGGGGGATCCGATGGCACTAACTATAGGATGGAGTAGTACTTCCGGTTTATGAACCTTCGGTAGTCAGTAGTCTAGGAGGCTGGGCTTTCATGCTTGTGAGTTGCCGTTGTGTTTCCACAGGTATTGAAGACTGCTTGATGAACTGCTTGGGTTTGCATAAGATGCGTGAGGTGGGGTCACGAGGAAGTTTTTTGTAGGTTTGCTGGATCCAGTAAATCAGAGATTTTCAGTTGGTAATTCCAAACATTAATGATCACAGTGGAGTTTCCTTTATCTGCTGCACTTATTATTATCTCCTTGTTGTTCAACAATTTCAGAGCAACTTTTTCTTTACCAGATAGATTGCTCTGCAGAGGTTTTGCTCGTAGGATGCTGGCATATTCGCGACGTATCTCTTCTGCAGTTGCAGTAGAGGTATTATAGACCGGTTTCTACATTGGTAATGATGTCTTCTATAGATATAGTGCTGGGAGCGACAGCAAAGTTGCCACCCTTTGAGAGGACGGTGGTCTCGTCTTCTGACAGATGGTAGTCAGATAAGTTGATCACAGTCCGCTTAGGTTCAATTGCTGTGGAGAGGCCACTGAGGATGTTTGATGCAGCTTCGAATGAAACATCTGGAAGATTTTCCACTGGACCATGGCCCACAAGCCTGGTTAATCATTATCTACGAAAGCAGCTTCCTTATTTTAAAAGTGTTATTCTAACAGAAAAAATACTTATTTTTTAATTAACTCATCTCAGTTGTATTTAGTATTTCACTTCTGTATGTTTTCAATGAATAATATTACTCAATATGTATTATATATGAAAATGTAATTTCCTCTGCTAGAAAACAAATAGACATTGATATTTTTAGTTGTGTAATGTGATTTGGAAACCATATTTTGGAATGATTTGCCATGATGAATAATATTAGTAAATTGAAATCATAAAATGGAAAACTACTTAGAAAAGGTATAATGCATGTGAAGTTCCATTCCAAACAAATCAGACTTGTCTATCGAAAGCTAATTTATAAAAATGAATAAATGAAAGTTAATTAAATTACTAATATTATGTAATTTTTAAATGGTTACACCTAGCTGTCTTACTTGTGCAAGTGCTAGGAGGTAAGAAATGTTAATTCCTGTTTCTTACTCATGGCTCCTTATACTGTTATCTCCGTATTTGGAGAGGAGTTGAATATCAGTTTATTTAACTTGTCATTGTATGTGTATTCCGAACTTAATTTCTTTGATACAAATTTTTAGTGTGTTTATTAGTTGTGGAAACAAGATATCCCCATAAAGAGTTGGATAGAGACTTCATGACAGACAAGTGTATATGACCTCTGGCTGAGGTAATTAAAGCAGTGTGATAATACTAAGAGGCAGAATAAAACAGCTTACGAATAAAATGGCTTCAACATTAATAGGAGATAATTTTAATATATAATAGGTATAGATGAACTCATTTCATTATGAAGTGTGCATTGTCGTATGCTCATTGTTATAAACCAGTAGCCTATTAAGTGAACTTTGCCAAGACTAAAAGATTGTCTTTTGATCTCACGTGTTGTATATTCATAGTAAACTTAGCAATAATCAGAAAACCAGCTTGAGCCCCAGGATGAGAGGGAAGAACATATTACCCATATACTGAAACAACAGTTGAAGATAGAGCATATTTGTTCAGAATTTACAGTTACATTACATGTATGAGGAGCATTGAGCCAAACAGCACTAAGTGCATAATGTTTTCAGGAAAGAGGAAAAACTGGTATCTCCCAAACTTTATTGCCCCTTCTGAAGTTTTTCATCCCTAACTGTAGTGTAAATGTCACTTTCCTAAACAGAATTATGTTTCTGTATTCAAACAATGCCCACTTCTTTCTTCAAACCATCAAATTAAATTTCCAAAAATATACATCTTGACAGACAAAACATAGTTGCACAACAAAATAATTCACCCTTAAATTCACCTTTTTCAATATTATAAAAAAATATGTAACATTCACAAATATATGTATAATAAAGTTCCAGATCATATTACCTTACTACCTTCTCATGAATTCAAAACATCTTATTAAAAAGGAAGCATTTTATTCAATGGAAGAATTCTACGAATGCAACAATATTCATATAGATAAGTAGATGACTAAATGAGTTTAATTGTGCGTTAAGTAGCTCAATTCCTACAAAGTAACTGAATTGTAATAAAATGTGTATATATATGAGGTGTTAGAGATATAATAGACTTCAGCAACTTCCTGACATTAAGCTAAGACATAAGTCCCTGTAACATGTTTCTCTATATTGCATGGTTGCATAAATAAAAAATAAAATTAGTCAAAGGTGTGATTGCAAATATGTCAACATTCCTTTGTTTACTTCTGCCATCTGAGTTATTTGTGTCTTTACCATATATTGCTAAAATGATTCATTTAGCCATAAAATGATACAAAAGGACTGGATTATAGTGTGACTATTGAAATAAAGTCATGGACATATGCTTGACAATCCTGCAACATTGACACATGTGTAGAGTGGAAGGTCAGGAGCATTACAGTAATTACAGTAGAACTACCTGCCATGACACTTTGTACGACAGCAGGTTCTGTCAGTGCTTCAGTTGCTTTAAATACATTCAGAACTGTGGCAGTCTTTACACATCAAAGAGTATTTAGATATGCTTCTTGTTTATGGCAAAGCTGACTGCAACATAAAGTGCAATGCTTGGTACAAGTTTCCCAATAGGTGAATTCCAAACCCAAGATCATTTGCTGCAGTAGCTCAGCAAGTACGAGAATCGGGAAGTGTGATTCCCCAACCTGAAAACTGAGGACCACGGTGCTCAAATGTGATACTGCAAGCAGGGGAAGAAATTTTGCAGTTGGTGGAAGGGAATCCTGGCGCAAGTACATGAGGTATGCCATGTGCTGCTGATGTGTCAAATTGGACAGTTCATAGAACATAAAAACAGTTAGTGTTCATTTCACATTCAAAGAGTACTGCTCGTTGGAGGGAATGACTATCCGCCTAACGTAGCACAGGGTAAAACATGTGGTTCATGCATGACTGGTCGCCCTCTCACATCAATACAGCTATTCAACATTTGAATCACACATTTCCTGATCATTGGATAGGCCAATTTGAACCAGTAGCTTGGCCTCCAGATCTCAATCCTTTAGAATATTATTTCTGGGGACATTTGAAGAGTAAGGTGTACCATGACAGGTTGCTACCATTAGTGAACTTTACATGTGTTTGAAGCAGCCCTAGAGATTGAGTAGAATGCAGAAGCTGTAATGAGGATAGGGCAAAATTGAGTAAAAAGACGTGATGCTTACATAGTCTAACAGAGCACATTTTGAATATCTATTGTAAATAAACATTTTGTTGATATTGCAGTTATTGCCATTAATAAATTTTCTGTTTATCAAATATGTGGCTTTGGTTTAATTTTACACGATACATCTGAATGGGGTATTTCCATAACATTTGAATTTTCTATCTTTGGTCTTCTTAAGTGTAGTCCATTATGTAGCTTTTAGTTTAGGTCTCATTCATGCGAATGAATAGCTTGAAAGAAAACCACCCCACCCCTCATTACTTGCAGTAACTAATAAGAAACACTCAGGCACATGGCGAACTGCATTTCAAGTGCTGGCCTAGTTTAGACTTTTACCGCATTGCAGATGTGAACACATGCCTGGTCACAAAGCAAAACAAAAGATTTAGCTGTGAAATCCTACTCTGTTAACCATACCCTACAGATAATGTATTCAGTAAAGTTCAATTATCTCCTTTAAGATAGATGAAGTTATTGGAATTTATTATTCGTCCCATTTGGATCTCCCAGCTCACAAAATCTGTGCACTCATTAACACCTTGTACATTAAGTTTCCAATATTGTTTAATATTGCACTACTGTATTATGATAAATTTTACGTACTTTATAAGCCCAATAGTGATGTATGACAGCCTAACAGTCAGTAAACTCTGTTCTATTCTATTCTTTTCAATCGTTCTTTAGAATAACAAAGTTATGCATGATTGGAGGAATTTAGTAACAATGACATCAAAATTAATCATAAAAAGTATTTGTGGTTGGTTTATTGACACTCGTCACTTTTTTATATTATAATATATAAACAACTAACACCAGTCAACCATTACTTCTTAAAAAACCTAATTTGCTCAACCATTAAAGATGCCATTGCATCTAACAAAAAATCTGGTATATATCAAATTGAATGCTATGACTGTAGTCAAATTTATATTGGAAAAACCAAAAGAAATTTAGAAACAAGAGCAAAGTAACACTTTAGGAACATAAAATACAAACAATTAGAAAAATCAGCAGTTTCCACGCATTTTTGGGAAAAGAACCACAACATAAATCCAGAACCAAAGCTACTAAAACATACATCAGGAAAACAAGAACTGTCCATATGGGAACAAATCTTCATTTCAAAAAATAGGAACAAAGTATTCAATTTCGACATCCCCCAGAAAGATTTGTTCAGCAAGTTCCTTGAATCGCCAACAGAGGAGATCTGTGACAAAATATCCCCAGCTACACCACTGAGAACCAGTCGATGTCCAGTTGACAATGGAGGCAAATAGTCTCTGAAACATGTCCTGGGAAATCTTTCTTGACACAGCTCCCTATCTAAGACCTTCATGTAAGCAGATCTGTTTTCTTCATTCATTTAGTATGACGTAATATTGCTTATAAAAACCAAGGAAATCATATCTGATACTGTTCGACAGCAACACATGCATTTGTAATTTCACAGAATGCAAACACAGCAGTGAAAGTGTGGTTGTATGCGTGTGCATGTAAAATGGTGGATATTGTTCCATTTGTCTCAGTTGACTAAGTGCTTTCCAAACTAAATGCTGTATTTTAAAGCCATTTCACTATAGGAATGAATGTTTTTTGAAGCATATAGATAGTGCAGATTGATTCAGTACAAGTGAAATAGCGAGAATATTTAGCAAAAAAGTATTGTCTGCAGATGGACTTAGTGCATTTTATTCTCATGCTCCTCATATATAGTAGTAATAAGTTCTATCTCTCTCAACAATTTTCATGTTTGTTGAAACCCAATATGTCAGTGACCTTCCTTTGTAAAAGGCTTTGTAGTTTGTTATTGTGTATGCTTACAGTGTGATGCTGTAGTTTAAAGAAATAAAAACTAATCAGTAATTATATCGATTATTAAATAAAGAACAAGTCCATAATTGTTGAAACCAAACAAGTGAAATAAAATCAATACCTTTTTAAAGGCAATATGCTATGCATTGGACAAATATAATTTCCATTTGTGTATAAGCAGAATAAATGTATACTCTTATTTACATTAACATCTAAAATGACTTAATTGTGTTTTTTTTAATTCAGTTATTTTTAAGAATGGCTTAGATATTCTGTGATACTATTGTTTGCAAAAACATACAAGAAATATTTATAGACATTTATGGACTTGAGAACCTGTTCAGTAACATTAAAAGAGTTAGCTTTCTTGGATTTTTCAGAAAGAAATTATTCCTGTACTGCATCAATTGTTTCAACCTATTGTGAGCGCCATTTTTGCAACCCTTAGTCAGCCAATAGAAGATAATGATGAGCAAACAAAGAGGGAATATCAATTATTACTGCGTAACTACCTGCAGTTTATCTCAGCAATAGTGACCAACAATGTGACTGAAGTTCTTCAACTACAGGATACACGATTTTTGGAGCAAATTCTTGTAGGAATCACAGAGGGTGCTGTAAGCTCCACTGACTCACTGGTAATTATATTCATATTTTGTTCACTCTTGCATTATATTAAATTATAATTGAAAAATTAACTGTCAAATATGCATAGGAAGGGATTTATTTTACTCCATTGCCCTCAAGCATGTTGGGCAAAATATGACATCAGCACTGACTGGTGATCTGTCTTCAAATGTTAATGTATCCTTATGCCAGATGACAACAGTTGCTAGAACAACTGCTAGATGATAACTTATGGGTAGAAATAAAAGAATCCAAAACATGGCATTCTTTACATAATATTTTTTAATTTTCTTAATGTTATTTAATTGTGGAGTGATAGGTAGAGAAGATAAAATACTGTGAATTTGTGGGTTCGTGAAATGAAAAGTCCAATTGCACCACTCAAAAATGTTCTTTATTTCCACCGACTTACAGTTAAACTCTTGCCAATCACACAGAATTACGTAATGCACACAATTACGATTCACCAGTTCGTCCGTTACAATTTCACTTGCACTCGTAATTACGTACAATACTCCGATGCACGTACACGGTCTTCTCGTCGTACACTAGCACTGCCCTCTTACACTGCTCGCCAAGAACTTTGACTTACTCACCTCCAGCCCGGCGTGTTGCTTATATAGGGTCAGCTGGCCGATCGAGAATGTTCTGGATTAGATGAATTATCCCGTAAGTTCGAGAAATCAAGGGCAGCGGAAAGAGACGGCACGGTAATGTTTTTTTTCCCCAGCCACCCCATGTTACCGCTTTAAGACAAACGAGGGGGTGTGTCCGAGCGCCTCCGTCTCCTGCTGCTGCCGTCAGCTGGTTCTATAGGGTGTTCCAACGTTCGGGTGACAATACATTGCTTTACATGTTCTAAATAGTAAATTAACTATAGGCAAAGTGAGAACCACACGCCCTCGTGGGGAAAAAACAGGAAACATAACAAATGAAGCACGTCAAAAGAACGTGCAATCAGCACAAGCCCCAACCCCAAAATCCATGTTTTTATTTTTTGACCACACCTTTCTGCACATTATGGTTCTTACTTAGTGAGGTGGATTTATATCTGTTATTTTAACTTGCTGTGGAGCCATTTATGAAATTTGGAATAAATGTAGAACTGTTTCGCCTAGGGAACCGCAAAATAGTATGTTGTTAGCGAATTTGTTGCAACTTATGTTGTGATGGTTGTCATTTTGTTATAGTGCATGTATAGTGTATTTTAAGAGCCATTTTACTAAAATTGTGTATTTCTAAGGGTTTACTTTTCAAATTTTTAGTGCCTTTTTGCCTGCCTATTTCACATATTTTTACTGCCTATAAATCCGCTCCCTATTGATAATCAACTCGCGAAGTCTACTACTATCTTTTAGTTTGTGTTGGGGATGTAGCCATCTGGAACATCTGGTTAAGCACTGTCTATAACAAAGCCAACAAGCATCAAATGGTTTACGCTGAGGATCTGGCCAGCAAGGACATGTAGTGAAGGACTGTCTACAGCCAAGTTGAAAAACCAATGAATAAGGTTTAGTGTGGTGTCAGGGCGTATGTCATAGTTATTGTTGCCAACCGCTCAAGTGACATGTGCATTAGATAGAAGAGGGTAGCAAGTCATCACAGATGGTAGGATACAAGGAAAGTAATGCTAGATGCTACTATACAGAGGCGTAGCTGTGACAATAATCAGACCTGATATGGCAGTGAGCTTGCCTTGCTGAAGTAGCAAGGACAGAGTGTTGTAACTTAGCGAGTGTTCATTACAAGGTTGGCTAAGCAAATGTTACTGATACTGGTTGCTGAGGGCACAAGATGATGCTAGACATATGCAGGAGAATCCAGTGACTAATTTGATGAGGTAGCACTCAGAAGCCTCAAAGAATGGGATCAAAGTGTAATCTTGCAGGAGTTCAATGGACTAGGCAGAAGTAAGGTGGTTATGAAGTTGCATAAGGAAGGCCAGCAGTCATGGAAACCCATGGATCATTTTTATGATGTGCACAAGATGGTCTGTCAACACAACCAAGTTATGAGCAATGGGATGAATGACTCATTACAACCACAAGTCATCAGCCAATGTTTTCATAGATGAGTTGGTGTGGCTGTATTGGTTTCTCCAGGCCAAGAGTTGCTCCAAGTTTTGACAGCCATGGCATGAGGAGGATCAGCAATAATCTGCCACATCCAGAGGCTGACTTGAGGGACACTGCTGGTGGTGCATTTGGATCTCCTGGCCCACTGTTGTAAGCGACTAGCTGATTAGACAGCAGTGTCACATCAGCCATGAACCTAATTACCTGCCATGAAGGAATTAACACGTAGCAACTTGTCTGACTACCTGCTACTAATGGCCGGTCCTCTTGGCTGGAAAATAGACATTGTGTGCTGTTTTTGGGCTCTGTATGAATAGAATAGAATTTATTTTATACAACTTGCTGTTTACAATATTTGTATGTACTTGTACTTATTAACCTAGTTGTATAAATTGGTGCCGTTATCCTAGCTATCTCAGCCTGCTTGGCACCCAGGCCTTCTAGCATTGCTGGGTAGCATAGTCACCTTTCTGTCATCCACTCTAGTTTACTGTTTCCCCTTGTCCTAACATTTTTCTTTTCCAATCTTTATTTTTCTCATCCACTTGTCTTTAGCTCTCCAAAACAGGCTCCTCATATTTCTATTTCTACTTTCCTTTTATTCCGTAACCATTTTTATGGCTATCAACTCATTTTTCATCTTTTCCCGTTTCTTCTCCCATACTTTGTCTCCATACTGCTAGCTCTTTCCACTCTGTCAGAATGTGAACTGTACTTTCTGTTTCTCCACATAATTCATATATTTCTACCCTACTACTTCTTAGTCCCCTTAAGAACATCGATCCTGTTCTAATCCAAGCCATTCCTTCCCTTTCCTACCTGTTACATTGGTCTACATATCCTATAGCAAAAATGGGAAAAGAAGGTAGCCAGGAAGTTGCTAAGTTCTGATCTATAAGTCTAATTAATGTTGAAGGAAATATCTTGGAAAAACTTATGATAGAATAAATCCCCACATCGCGTAACATGTACGCGAACAAGCTGTGAGCCTCAATCAATTTGGCTTCACTCCACAGAAGAACACCACTGATGCTGCCATGGTTGTTAAAAACTTCATAGACCAAAATTTCCAGCAAAGGAAGATTATCATTGTAACAAATCTATATGTGAAAGAAGCTTTTAACGCTGCATGCTGGCCAGGTCACAATTTAAGAACATTGCAGTGCCCTAAGAATCTGTATTGCTTGATTACAAGCTACCTCGACGATCGTGAAGTGACACTATCATTGAACCACAGCAGAATTGTAAAGCAAGTAACTAAGCTGTTCTCAGGGAACCTGCTGTGGGCCAGGACTTTGGAATATGCTGTACATTTCCCTGTTAAACATAGAATACATGAATCACAGTAAAGTTGTAGCTTTTGCTAATGACTTGGTTGTTCTGACCACAGGTGACAATATAAATGTGCTGAAATGCATGCAAACACAGGCATGGAGAAGATTGCAGATTGGTCCAACCAAAATAAGATCCAGTTTAATGAATTGAGATCGAAAGTTCTTCTGGTAACCATGGCAATTAGAGAACCAAATAGCCCGATCAGTATACGTTTAAACAACAGGAAAATGAAACAAGTTTACGAAATTAAATATTTAGGAATAATATTTGACTCTTCAATATACACATTCAATATGTCAGTTGCACTACAGATGCACTACACTCATCAATGCACAAGCAAAGTTGCAAAGCTCAACTGGGCACTTGGCCTCAAGCCCCTAACACAATTTATAAAGGAGCTATACTACTGATTCTCTTATATGGAGCACCAGTGTGGCAAGAAGGTATCTAGAAACACAAAAACATTAATATTTGACTCTTCAATAAACACATTCAATATGTCAGTTGTACTACAGATGCACTACACTCATCAATGCACTAGAGAAAGTTGCAAAGCTCAACTGGGCACTTGGCCTCAAGCCCCTAACACAATTTATAAATGAGCTATACTACCGATTCTCTTATATGGAGCATCAGTGTGGCAAGAAGGTATCTGGAAACAAAAACATTGCCAAATATAAACAAGTACAGAGACTCATGAACTTCAAAATGTCCAAAGTGTACAGAATCATACCTTTTGAAGCATCAGGTGCAGTAGCTGCATTCACACCCATTGATATAATAATCCAAGAGAAACTAGCCATCCACAAGGCAGTACATCATAAGAGTGACAGTTCCAACAGTTGAGTCACCCCCCAGAACTGGGAAGCTGGACACATCCAGCAGAAAGAGTTCACATTAACCCTCCATTAGTCACATGGGGTCTGGAGGCGCCAAGCTTTATTTAAATGTATTTTGCGAACGAACGCACCTACATAATTGTCAGACTAGAACAGCTAATATTACTCTGCTTTTGAATATTTGCTACGGCAGCAACTTTTTCTGTTTATTACTGTAGCTGCAAGAATGACAATCAGCAGATAGGTGTCGTACAGGCCTGCGGGCCCCTAGTGCCTACTCTCATTACATGTTAATGACATGTTTTTCTTCATTAGTAAGTTCTGGAATATTGCTTTGCCAGTGGAAGGTGCTATTAGTACTTTGTTGTGAGTACCATATGGTATTCATTGGTATTGGACAAATACTCTGTTATTTACAATGTTTGTCAATAACAGTCATAAGTGTTATTCTCTTTGGTCAAAATGTCACTGTCGATTAGACAATATATATCATCTGAGCCAAACAAGTATGGCATAAAAATATTATGTTTCAGTGATGCAAAACGTTTTACATCACTAATATGGGAATTTATTATGGACAGCAGCCGGATGGACCACATTTGCAAAATAATTCTGCAGAGGCTGTAGTGCTAAGACTAATTGAAAATCAATACTTGGCACTAGCAGAAATGTTACAGCAGATGATTGGTTCACTAGCATATCACTGCTGCGCAAAAGACAAATTTCTTTCCTCGGTACAGTATGCAAGAACAAAAAGGTGTTGCCGAGTAATTTTACTTCTGCAAAAGGTTAACCAATACGAAAGCGCATTTGGCTTCACAAAAAACAAAATATTTTAGTTAAATGATGGAAATTAATCATTTCTTCGTACTAGCTGTATATAGACTAAGGTTTTTGATAGAGAGTCAAAACCAGGAGATCCATGGTTCAAATCCTGGCCATGGCATTGAACTTTTCATGTTGACTAACGAAATACTTGTTTCAAAAAAGGGTAAAATAGTTTCGACCTAAAGTCTACATGTTTTGTCAGACCAACTGTCAGAAGGTGCCAAGAAAAAGACAAAAATAATCATGCCTTACGATACTAAATCTGGAGTTGATGTAATAGATAAATTGTGTGTTACATACTATGTAGCCAGAACAACAAGGAGGAGGCCAATGGTAATTTTTAACCATATGTTGAATATTGGAGGTATTAATTCTAGGGTTATCTTTCTTGGAAATCAAAACAAATATTCCACAAGACAAATATTTGTAAGTACTGTCCTTAGCTTTACTGTCACAAAAGCTACAGAAAAAGAGTAATAGCATCAAACCTATCCAGTGATCTGAAGAAGCTTCTAAAGAAATATAAACCTGAATAACCAACAGCAGATGAGTTGCCAAATGCACCAGAATTATTGAAAAGAAAACAATGTGAACTCTGCAATAAAGACAAAATGAACAGCAAAACTAAATATGCATGTGCGAAAAGCAATGCTCCTCTCTGTTTGAGAAAATTAGCCAAAATTATTTGAGATAACTGCTTAGTCAGGGAAAACAGAAGAAATAGCTGATGACTCTGAGTAACTGAACATTTCCAGTGACAAGATGTACTTTAAAAGAATGTTATTCTCTTTATGTATACTTAATACTAATTATAATGTACACTCTAACCGGTTATATTTATTAAGACTATACTAATAAAAGTCATGTATATTTGATCTAAATAAAGCCAAAAATTGAGGAAGAAAGAGAAAAATGAAAACAAAAAGAAATACAGGCATATAACGGCATAAGTATAGCGCAGGCCTCCCAGGTCCCACGCGACCAATGGTGTTCTCCCAAGGCACATGCCTAATGGAGGGTTAAAGAGGGTGCAGAAAATGACTACCCAATTACACATATATGCGGATGGCAGCAAAATTGATAGAAAAGTAGGCGCTTCAGCTGTCATCATTCAAAATGAAAATCTGATTCAAAAATTGAAATACAAAACATGCGACAAATGCTCAAACAAACAAGCGGAACAAATAGCCATACTACAGGCTCTTCACACACTCCAGGAAAATCCAGAACACCTATGATTGCTGCATCGTAAGTTGGTGATTGGCGTTTTGCCTCCACGTGCTATTCAGCTGCGAAAACAAGGAGAGGGAATAAACACGTCACTGACACGTCATTGCGGTCGCCTAGCAAACAAACAATCCACCAATCAAAAGTAAACTGTTGCCATAGTAACCCGGCACGCTTATCCTACGTTGCCAACTCTATCGCACTACACCACATGCTTTATGCATGACGCTAGTCTATCGGCATGTTGAGGTTTGCAATAAGCAGACACTGCTGCTATTGCTGCTTCGCGTATGAATCAGCGGTATCACAATACCGTCGTCGTTCGTTGCCCTTTAGTATGAGACAGTGTGCGTTGTTGGAAGGGAACAGGTGTGGATTTATTTTCAAGGAATATCTTATGAAGTTTTCTGGGTGAATGACCAACTTTTTCAGTTTAATGAGACCAACCCTTCTTACCTGCCTTTGTCCGGTCCAGTTCTAACATGAATAACCCTTACGGTACTTAGGGTATTTCTCCCTGTCATCACTGCCAAACTATGAGTGTACTGCTTCAAGTAGTGAATGTTTCACAGGGTTTAAACAGCTTTACATTTTCGCTTTAATATTTAGCTAATTATCATTACTAATGGCTGTCACAAACACTTGTGCTACAGAAACAGACAGAAAGAAATTATCTGTGAAGATCACAAAAATGTTTTTGGGTACGGAATCCCAATTAAAGGACAAGTAAGGGAAATTATATGTGCGTGTTCAAGACCAAAGTACGAATTGCTTGAACTGGTAAAAGCAAACTGCAATTCCCAAAATATATAATTAATGAAATTGCTGCAGAAAAAGGCCACAAAATTATTAGACTTCCTCCCTACCATTGCCATTTTAATGCAATAGAGTTGATTTGGGCCCAAATAAAGGTAAAAATTGGGAAGATGCTGTTTGTCACACAAAAAAGTTATAGTATCAGCATGGGAAAATGACGGCGTTTTGGAAGAAAGTGGAAGAACTCATGATTTCCGTGGGAGATTGCAGCAGCTTTGACGGCGACGACGACGGCGACAACGATCAGAAAAGCAGTACCAATGACAGCAGCGACTCTGAGATAAGCGGCATATTCCCATTGGAATAGAATGCATAATTCTGTGCAGGTATGGCACTTTTGTTTCTCTAAATCTTAACTGTAGCTAACCATTTATTTTTTGTTCATTTCGAAGATTTCGTATGCTGTAATTAGGTAACTGCTCACTTAAACGTGTAGACAGTCTTACGGCAGTCTTATGATTAATACTGCAATACGCAAATTTCTAGGAATATGTGCGTGTACATTACCGCAGTCGAACTTCCTCCTCCCCTCTACCCGCCAACTTCGTTGCCTAGCACGTGGCGAGTAACGGTACAGTGGCAACGGCGCTATCCCCTCTCCTTTCCCACTCCTTCAACCGTCAATCACCAACTTATAATGCACCCATAATAATTACAGAAAGAATGGCAATAATATACATGGACAGCCAAATAACCATAGACCTCTTAAAAAATAATCAGAACTGAAATGCTATAATAGAAGACATTAAATGCAAATACAAACAACTTGAAGACGACAAATGGATGATTCATATACAATGGGTGAAGGCACACATTGGGAACCATGGTAATGAAATGGCAGACAAACTTGCTAAGAGGCAGTAAAACAAGATAATCTGCAAATCATATACCAGAGGATACCGAGAATTAAAGTAGTACATCAGATGAAACTACAAAGCACAGAAAAGTGGCAACTTCAATGGAACCACAACAAAAGGAGCAGAAACCAAACAGTTCTTCCCAAACATCAAGGAGAGATTAAATATTAACATCAGGCTCACACCGAACTTTACTGCAATAGTTACAGGACATGGCAAAACAAAATCTTATCTCCATCGCTTTAAATAGTTGGCTCTCCATTGTGCTCCTACAATAGTAGGGACCAGACAGTGGATCACATCCTCTACTAGTGTCAAAGTGTATCAAGTGAAAGAGAAAAGCTAGTTTACAGTGTTTTCCAACAAGAAAACTGGCCATTGCCAACAGACAGTTCAATTAAGAACTATAGCAACACTTTCTCTCAATTGATTTTGAGAAATTGATTTAATTATATATAGGGCAAGCATAGCATATACCCACAGAGTAAATACTGTTTAAAAATGGAAGGTCATAAGAACTTAAATAATCTATACCAGCACAAAAAAAGAACCGCAATGCAAAATGTAAACCATTATGTTATGAAATACCACTGTAAGAATGATACTGTGTAAGTTTGTATAAAAGGCATGTAGTGTTTTACATGTGTAATGAAGCATGCCGGAAATTGTACCTTACTAAATAAAAACAAGAAATTGGTCTACATATTACACAAATATAAATATTCGCTACTAAAGCTACACTTATCTTAAGAAAATTGATGTTAATACTTCTTTCTTCTTTCCAATGGAAATCGATTTCAAAAGCAAATCGCTTTCGTCCTCAGTCCATCAACTCCAAATCAAATCATTGTCAAGGAAATCTCGGTTACCATATTTTTTCTTATCTTTTATCAGCATTACCAACATCTGAAGACGAAACAAACCTAAAAACAGAATCAACTGCTGGTATGTCAAAATTCATTATGCGATGTTTATTTTTTAAAATAAATATATTTTCCGAAACTATTAAATCTATGGGACCATTTAATTGTTTTAATAATTTTCTACGTAATCAGTAGTTTTTAATTTGAAGCATCCATTTTTGTTTTCGTTTTTTAGGTTACTATGGATAATTTTGCTTATAACAACAGTTATGCGTTTAATTTAATTTTTATAGATACTAAATCTGAAATTAAGCTATATTTAATACTTCAAAAGAAAAAATGATCTATTCTTGTAGACATTCATTTTCTAAATGTTTGTTTAAAACAAAGTAGTTCCTATATTTGTTAGAAAAACTATTAAATTTGATAATAATAGTATTCATCAAAAAGCAGCGGAGAAAAAAGTAATTCAAGTTGAAAGAAGTTTACTTTTTAAAAGTTTGAGTAATATTGAACTTAAATTATATGATTTACATCTTAAATTAACAAAGATTTTAGGTTATACAATTTGGCTTAATTTAGAATCCAAATTAAAAAAGAAATTATATAATTTCCATTTGAAACAAAATAAATTAAATTTAAAGGGAGTCGATTAATGACACTAAAAGTGTTGTTTAGTGTCATTAATCAACTCCCTTTAAATTTAAAATAAATTAAACCCAGTTATTAAAAATAATAAAGATAATGTTAATTTATCAAATTCTAACCTTAATGGAAAAGAGTTAAATTTTTTAAATAAAGGATTAAAAACGTGTGTAGACTTTTCATACAATATAGATGATTATATTGCATTTATAGAAATTGCTAGTCAAGATTTAAGTGAAAATAACAAATCTTTGATTAAATTAAAATTTAGCAAAATATCACAAAATGTAGATAAATACCAACCTAAGAGAAATAATAATAAACATATTATTAAATAACTAAATAAAAAAGATTTAATTTTCACTAAAGCGGATAAAGGTAATAGAATTGTAATTTTAGATAAATTATATTAATAGAGAAAACATTTTACTTCAAGGTGGAGATTTTATAAAAATTAATAAACACTGTTACTAAAATTTGGCAAGTGAGTCAACCTTGTATATACTTTTCTCCACTTACAAGTTTTTTATGAAGACTAGTTTCTGGGGACTTCTCCCCTATCGTCAGCTCTGTGGTAGACTGATGATGCATCCGGTGTCTGCATCTGGCTTGGTGTTGTGCTGCCATCTAAAGTCCTGGTAAGTTTGATGACGTCATCTACCGCGGGAATTTCAAAATTCATCAAGAGGTCCTGTTTTTTCGTAATAAATATGTTTTCCCAAATCTGTAGTTCCAGAGGTTTCTTTGCCTGTTTGATCAGTTCTATTTCTTGTTTTATGTTGTGATTCTCAGACCAAAAGTGATGTGATACGGCCGACTTGTCCATTTGTTTGAATTTAATATTTCTGAAGTGTTCTTTCATTCTTGTTCCTAGATTCCTTTTGGTCTTACCAATGTATATCTTGTCACAATCCTGGCAACTCATTTGGTAAATGCCTGATAATTGAGTTTTCGGTGTGCTATTTTTTAGAGGGTGGTTTAGTAAGTTGCGGATGTTGTGTTTGTTTTGAGGGGCTAATTTTATGTTGAAGCTCTTAAATATCTTTTCGAATTTTTTGAAGTATTTTGGATGAAATGTAAATTTTCCATATCTGGTGTTTGGGTTTTCTAGTTTTTTTAACGTAGTAATGTCCTTTAAGTATTTGTTTCTTTTGTGTCTATAGATCAGTTTTTTGATGAAATTTGTGTTATAGTTGTTCAGTTCGGCAACCTGGTGTATGTGAGCGTACTCCTGTTCATATTCTGTTTTTGTTAGCGGAATGTTGATTAATCTGTGAACTAAACTATGGAATACTGCATATTGATGTTGTACTGGGTTGAATGGGTTGCATTTAATGTAATTGTCAACATGTGTTGCTTTTCGGTATATTCCAAATTGTAATCCTGTTGGTGTTCTAATGATTTTCAAATCTAGAAAAGGTAGCCATTCATCCTGCTCTACTTCAATGGTGAAAACTATGGATTTTTCTTGTAGGTTTAGCAACTTTATAGCATCCTCGGTTAGTCTTCTAGGGACTATCGCAAACACATCGTCGACATATCTATGCCAACATTTGAAAATATGTGGAAAGGCTTTAGTAATGTGTGTTTCCAAATTACTCATGAACAGATTAGCTAGTAATGGTGAAAGAGGGTTACCCATGGCCAAGCCTGCTGTTTGTTGGAAGATCTTGCTGGAGAACGTGAAGCTGTTTTGTTCAATACATAGGGTGGTTAATTTGATGTATTCCTCTATTTTATCATCTGCAACGTTGCTTTTGGATAACCAGCCTTTCATCAATTTTGGAATTTTTTCTACTGGTATGCTCGTGAATAGAGATCTGATATCAAAGGACACCATCACCTCTTCAGTTTTTATAATTGTGTTTTCAATTTTCTTTACTAAATCAAATGAATTGTTTATGCTTAGAGATTCAAACTTTTCAAACTTGTCAAATTCTTCCAACAACCATTTTGCCAGTTTGTAAGTCGGGGCATCTATATTGTTAATGGGTTGCATGCTGTTGTCTGTCTTGTGAATCTTAGGTAGGCAGTATAATTTTGGCAAATTGACAAATGGACAAGTCGGCCGTATCACATCACTTTTGGTCTGAGAATCACAACATAAAACAAGAAATAGAACTGATCAAACAGGCAAAGAAACCTCTGGAACTACAGATTTGGGAAAACATATTTATTACGAAAAAACAGGACCTCTTGATGAATTTTGAAATTCCCGCGGTAGATGACGTCATCAAACTTACCAGGACTTTAGTTGGCAGCACAACACCAAGCCAGATGCAGACACCGGATGCATCATCAGTCTACCACAGAGCTGACGAAGTCCCCAGAAACTAGTCTTCATAAAAAACTTGTAAGTGGAGAAAAGTATATACAAGGTTGACTCACTTGCCTAATTTTAGTAACAATGGCACTCCACTTTCTGAAATACTTCTTTTTATTCTATATATTAATAAACACTCTTTAAAATTTTAATAAAATACATAATGAAGTGAAAGTTATATCGGACAAAGAAAAACATTTTGTAAAAGTTAGTAATCCTGTTTTACCTAGAATTTATGCCCTTCCTAAAATTCATAAGCCTGGAAATAAAATGAGACCTATTGTTAATTGTATAAACTCACCAACTTACAATTTAGCTAAATGGTTACACAAAAAATTTAGTAATTTTGATAAATTTGAAAGTTTAAGTATTAAAAATTCTTTTGAACTAATAAAAAGGATTGATAGTGTTGTATTATCTAAAACTGATAAACTTATTTCTTTTGATGTAACTGCTTTATTTCCCAGTATTCCTAGAGAAAAACTTTTAATTTATTTAAAAAAGTGGTTGAATTCAATAAATTTACATTAGGACTTCATAGTTGATTTTGTTAAACTTACTGATTTTTATAATACAAATAAAATATTTAGTGATTATCTTCCACTTATCTTAAGAAGTTGACAAACTTCTATCTTCTATTTGAAATTAATTTCGTAAGCATTTGCCCACATCTTCAGTCAAACACATTTCGTTGTCAAAATTTGACTGAAGATGTGGGCAAATGCTTACGAAATTAATTTCAAATAGAAGATAGAAGTTTTGTCATCAACTTCTTAAGATAAGTGGAAAATAATCACTAAATATTTTATTTGTATTATATTTATTATTCCACTGTAACTAGCTTCATTTTCTGTGTAATTACTGATTTTTGTTTTTTCACTTTTAATGGTAAAGTTTTTCAACAAACTTCTGGCTTAGCAATGGGTAATCCTCTTTCACCTTTTCTTGCTGATCTTTTTATGAAATTTTTTCGAAATTCGAGTCACTAAAGCTTTTCCTTTGATTTTTAAAAAATGGTATAGATATGTTGATATTTTTGCTATTGTTACTGAAAAACAAGTTAACGATGCTTTAAAATTACTAAATTTACAAGATAAAGCTATAAAATTGACATTAGCAACTGAAATTAAGGGATTTCTTCCTTTTCTAGATTTGAAGATAATAAGAAATAATAACAAATTAGATTTTGGTAATTATAGGAAATCTACTTATATTGATAATTACATAAAAAACAAAAGTTTTAACCCTTTTTCACATAAATTTGCTGTTTTTAATAGTTTGATTTATAGATTAATAAATATACCCCTGAATAAAGAGGAATTTAATAAATACTTTATACAAAAGAAGATTGAAAAGTTTAAATATAAAAAAAACTGTTAATGATATTTCTAAAAGACTATTATAATTTTAAAAAATTTACTTACCATCCTTGAGTTAATAAACATTTTCAAAAATTTTTTTAAAGAAGTTGGTATAACTTTAGTTCCTCAAAATAAATATAGTATTAAAAATTTAATAGTTTCGGAAAAGATATTTATTTTAAAAAATAAACATCACGTAATGAATTTTGACATACCAGCAGTTGATTCTGGTTTTAGGTTTGTTTTGTTTTCAGATGTTGGTAATGCTGATAAAACATAAGAAAAAACATGGTAATCAAGATTTCCTTGACAATGATTTGATTTGGAGTTGATGGACTGAGGACAAAAGCGATTTGCTTTTGAAATCGATTTCCATTGGAAAGAAGAAAGAAGTATTAAACTTCAATGATTTTCTGTTTTCTAACCCTCCCCATATTTCTTGTCTTTCTATATCCTCCATTCTGAATCTGTTTTCTAAAAACCTGCTACATTCCTATTTTCTAGTCTCCATAGGTCCCCCATTTCTATTTCTTCCACAATTTTTTCTGCCTCTGACCAACTTTTTCTGTTTCCCATTTTCTTTTGTTGATTCGTACGTACCTTAAGCATTTCATCATCTTTTATCAAGCATTTATACCAAAATTTCAAGAATCTTTCAATTATTATACCTTATCTAATTCTACTAAGGCTACTTCTCCTGGAGCTGATCTCGGCAATCCCAACAACTCTTTGGCAAATTGTTTGGGTCTATTTTATTACTTTAATTTCAGCAGCATACAACATCTTTGACTCTACCAGTGTTTCATACATTCTCTCCAACCATTCGCTTGACATATCAAGTTTCACTTTGCATATCCTTACATTGCTGCCTTTCTTTTGGCTACAACCTTCCTGCCATGCACTTTCCATTCTCCATTATTATTCATCCTAACTCCTAAGTACTCAAATTCTTTCACAACTTCCAATTTTTGTCCCTCTTAAAAAACATTGTTCCTCTTTCTTGTATTTTGTTCACTTTTGAAAACCATTACTTTTGACCTGTTTGTATTCACTTTAGTTCCCCACTCTTCATAAAACCTTTGATTTTCATTTAATCCTACTGAAGTTATTGCTCATACTGTCAGATCATCTGCATATAACAAACCTGATATCTCTTTATATGGAATAAAAAGAAGTATTTCAGAAAGTGGAGTGCCATTGTTACTAAAATTAGGCAAGTGAGTCAACCTTGTATATACTTTTCTCCACTTACAAGTTTTTTGATGAAGACTAGTTTCTGGGAACCTCTCCCCTATCGTCAATTCTGTGATGATAGGGGAGAGGTTCCCAGAAACTAGTCTTCATCAAAAAACTTGTAAGTGGAGAAAAGTATATACAAGGTTGACTCACTTGCCTAATTCTGGTATCTCTTTATTTTCTATTATCAGAGAGTGTTCAATTTCTTCCTTTCATTCTATCCACTATATCATCTATAAACAATTTGAATAGAATGGAGCTTAGTTTACTTTTTGGCTCTATGTAAGGACCTGACCATCACTTGGCAGGAGTCAGTTGAATTGGGAGCAGAGAGCTAACTGTGAGTTCATTGAATTCAGTGGACTGCATCAAGTGCAGTTCAATTCTGAGTTGTGACTCGACAGTTCAATTGTTTGATTCAATGAATCAGTTGTACTTTGTTCAGAATATGTGCAGGTGTAATGCTTGTGCTATGCTAAGGACCTGTTTCTCATTCCACTTATTTTGCCACTCTAAAAGGTTTCCGTACTGACCACCTGTACTTATTACACCCATTAGTTTCTTTCTTTTGGGCTAGTATACCATTTATTTATGCTTTTTATGGATACTTCCCCATAAAATGTTGCTGTTCAGTAACATTTGAGTAACAGTATTTGCACCTATTTCATTGTTGCAGGCACAGAAAATTTGCTTCCAGATATTGGGAAAATTAGTAAATCAGTGGGGAAGAGATCATAACATTAATGGCTTTGATGTATATCTCTATAATCATGTAGTACCTGCATGTATTGTAGCTCCAATGAAGCCATCATTTGATTTTGATGATCCAAATTGCAAAGCAGCAATGCTGGACAGTGCAATGTGTTTGAGAAGTATATTTGAAAAACAGGTAAGCATAGTGTTAGTACATTATTTGCTACCATTAAAAGCTAGACCAAGAATCAAATTGCAATATTTTGACTGCAAATTGATTAACTTCTGTCATACTGCACAGTTTTATATGAAACTTTGCATAAAAGTTACACTTGACATGCTGTTTTATGCTGTTCTAATTTTAACAAATTTAGATAATAGAAACTACCTCTTTATAAGGGGTTAATATAGACATTAACTTGTTTCTCAGTTAACATGTTTTAAAATTTTGCATAGGAGTTACACATAGTGTGCCTTAAGTATGTAAACATTATGAATGCATTTGTATAATAGCAACCTCCTCTTTTATAAAGGTATGGGTGCCTTTTGGCAAAATTAATAACTTTTTTCTGATTAAACATATTTTCATAAAACTTTGAATAGGAGTTATAATAACATGCTGTTATGTGCAAGTTTTGATATATTTGGGTAATAGAAACTTTCCCTTTATAAGGGGTGAGTTCAAACAAAATAACTAATTTCTTTCTTATTCTTTCTTTTCATAATTCTTTGGTAGGAATTAGTGTTAGGTAAAAATCATGAATACAGTTTGATAATAAAAACTGCTGTATAGGGATGAATTCCCCTTTTGCTGCCATTCAAATTTTTCAGAAGTGAAATCTAGCATGAAAAAAATAGTTTCTTGATAGTACTATGTCACAGTGTTTCATACATTTTTATTTCACTCAACCTTTTCACCAATATTGACGTCATATGGCGTCCAAGTTAAAAAGCCCCAAACCGATATGGACGTATATAGACGTCCTGTACATACATGAATTTAATGCTTATTTAATGCTAATTATTTTAAACTTTGTTTTACAGTAAATTTAAATAAATTCTATAAGAAGTAAAAGCTTACCTTTAAAAGTTTCTTCTTGAATGGTACACCTCAAAACAGGGATAAATACACAAGGGTACATTTCACATTCATGGCAAATCGTACTACTTTCCATTTGGACACCTTTCTTGCATCACACCAGACATTTTCTAAAGGGACGCAACTTTTTTTTGCTATGGGTGGTATTCCTTTAGGAAAATATTTTCCTTCAAGTCTGAGGGGTCTGAAGTGGTGGATTTCTTACCCCCAGTATGGAGAGGTCTCTGAATTTTATAGCGTTGAATTAGGCTGCAAGCTATTGATATGCGAAACTACTAGATCCACACCGCCCATATGCTTATTGTATTCTTGGTTAATATCGGTTGAAAATTGACATTTTGTTATGAGCATCAATTTTTCCAGTATCAATCAGCTAAATCTTAGAGCTGCAATTGGATAATGCTGCAACTACCCTCCTATCGTGCCAAGCAACATAGGTCAAGGGTGGGAGCTGACGCACCTGCATTTCTCCTCTCCTTAGAGCCTTTGTATTCACATCTTTTGGTAAACCAATATGATTTGAGCGTACTGTTTCAATTGCATTTGTTTTTCTTTTGTGAAAGGCCATGAGTAATTTAGGAGAACTGTACCAATTATTTAAACATACAGTCCTACCCTGATCAAGTACAGATTCCATCAGATGCATTGCTATGAAACCAGATAACCCCAAATCTTTGTCTCCAGTGTTATCAGTCCCTTGGCCAGTGTATATGCAGCTATTGTAAAGATATCCTGTTTTACTTTCACATACATCAAAACTCTGTATGCCAAACCTGGCCCTCTTTGTTTTGATGTATTGTTTCCAACCTAAGCATCTTTCCAAAGCATCAGGCTTTCATCTTTTCACTATGCACGTAATTTTCTTTGAATTTTGAAATAATATAATCAAAAAATGGTGTAGTTTATCATTTACATTTTCTGTGCAGGTGAAATGAAGGAAGTGCAAAATGGAAGTAAACCTGTTATTTGACATGCATTTTCCAAAAAAATGGAGTAGCTAGCATGTTATCTGTATACCAGTACATGTCTAGCATAGGTTTACGAATAACACCCATGAGCATAATTAGACTAAATAGTTTGTAAATCTCATTCATTGTTACATCCGTCCACTTCTGAATTCTATTCTTAGGTCCTAAATTGCCTTTAGAGATCAGGTCTTCCTTTACCCTACTCGTATATACATTTGTTTCTGAAACAATGAGAGACAGTAAGTCAGTAGTGAAAAATTTTGTGAAAATGTCAATTGGTTGGCTGTCAGAAGTTCAGCTGAGTATGTAATTGTACATAGAGTTTGTGCTCATGAAGGTATGTCTATTTGTGTTAGAGTGATTTTGACAACTCCATAATGTTGATTCTTCACAAACATCTGTCAGAAATGGGTCATTTTCCTTCTCACTGCTATCTATATCCTCAGCACCCCCCTCAAAATCTGAAAACTTGCCATCAATATCCAAATCACTGTTAAGTTAAACAGCAAAAGGTCCTCTACATTTTCTGAAGTAATTTCAGAAACCTGTGCTCTTCCTGCACAAGCTAATATCTTTGCTACATTACTAGTTGAAGCCGTGATTAGCACTGAGGTAACAATTTCAAATGTGTTTTAGCTAAACAAATCGTTCGGAACTCTGACACAGTCAGAATTACTTATGAACTGAGTGAAGAAAACAGCTACATAAGCCTATCATGAACTTCGGTTGTGAAATACTGCAATAAGGGAGATCCTGACGGATAGGTTTGTTTCTTCCCTGTGTGTGTGTGTGTGTGTGTGTGTGTGTGTGTGCGTGCGTGCGTGCATGTGTAACGCAACATATGCAATTATTATTGCATGGTAGCATAAATTGAAACCTATAAACCTTGAACCCAACACTTTGCTTATGCAGATGATATATACATATAATTTATATGCACAATAAAACAAAATTACTCACTGTTGTGTTTGACTCAAAAAATGGCTTTCTCTACAGTCATACAAAATAAAGAAATGTCAACGATTTATTAATATAGTGTCTCTTTTAATGATACTGTAGATGTATACTGCCTTTAATGAACTTTAAACCCATTTTTGTTTCGCTAACATAATTTAATAAATATGGAAGATTTTCTGTTCATTGTGTATCCGTTTCCAGCCCGTGCAGGGTTTAAATGGCCATCAGCGAAGTGGTTAAAAGCACATGAATTATAAGGTGTGTACAGAAAGTAACAGACTTTTGGTTGGCGAAAATACAGTTATTGATTTGGAAGTCTGAAACACAATCCCCTTCAAAGTAGTCTACTTGGTAATACACATACTTTTCCCATTGCTCCCATCCTCGTTGGAAACTTTCCTAGAACACAGTTTCTGGAATGGTGAGAAGCTGAGCCATCGTGTTCCGCATATCTTCCCCCCCCCCCCAGGGGCCTACTTCGGTAGGTACGGGTTTGGCGAACCCGGGGTCCCGAGCCAACAGTCTCCCTCGTGTGGGCTCTTCTTCGTGGTTGAGGGAGACGGTCAACAGGCACACCCACGTGTAGGCCGTGCGTGGAGACCCGTGTCGGTGGAAAGGTTAGTCCTGGTGGTTGAGGGATGCGTATCTGAGCTCGTAACAGTGTTTTTCTGAATTCGGGGAGGGTACGCATTACTAATACACTACTTTGGCTTCTGCTTCGCCTAAACGGGAGGTTAGGGACTAACCCACCCCTAATCAATCGGCCAGAATTAGGTATTGTACCGAACTCCAGGGTGAGTGGGACGGCGAGCTCGCTATATCCCCTGTGTAGCCCTGTCATCCCAGTGGGATGACCCCTTGTTGGGCTCCGTGGTGGGTGGGGAGCACTGGGGGATGAAACCTAGCCCATTTTTTATGGCCAAATCTAACAACAATAATCAATTATTTAAGAAAGATGTAAAGGAAGTAGTCGAGTCTAGTGGTCCTCGCTACTTAGTTGTAACAAGAAAGGAGGTAGGCAAGAACTTTTTGACAGTGAACCCGTTTATAATCCAGAAGGGATTAGATAAAATTGCCGGTCCAGTCAAGTCCTGTACTCGCTCCAGAAACGGCACGCTCCTTGTGGAAGCGCACTCATTTTCCCAGGCAGCAACATTATTAAAAGCCACGTTATTGGGCAGCTATCCCGTCACAATTGCGGTGCACAAGACCCTGAACTCTTCCCGCGGGGTCGTCACCACTCGTGCGTTGGACGGGATGTCGAATGAGGAAATCAAGGAGAACCTACAAGACCAGGGTGTCACCGCTGTATACCGAGTACAACGCAGAGAACGAGGGGAATTGGTGCCTACCCGTACCCTGTTCCTGACCTTTGATCGGGTAGACCTCCCGCAAAGGCTTAAGGCAGGGTATGAGACCATGGAGGTTAGGCCATATATACCCAACCCTCTCAGATGTTTCAAATGTCAACACTTCGGTCATACAAGTGAATTTTGTAAGGGTGTGCCAACATGTGTTGAGTGTGGTCTGCCTAAACACGAGGATGCCTGCACATCCCCGGTAAAATGTGTCAACTGTGCTGGTGAACATCCATTCAGCCACAGAGAGTGCCCATGTTTCCTAGAGGAAAAGGAGATGCAGTAAGGGAGAAGTTATCCTTCTCGGATGCCCGTAAACTCCTACGTACTCGTCAACCCTCGGTCCCAAGATCTGCTACTTACAGCTCCATAGCTGCTAAGGTGGCACCGAGGAAAGAAATCGCAATTCAGACCAGCGATTGTGAGGCTACTATAACCGATAAGGTCCTTACCGCCACACCTGCACAAAAGCCTACCAAGACATCCAAGCCGGCTCCTCTCTCACCTCAATCGCCGAGGGAGAAGTCCGCACCGTCCTCACCTAAGCCGTCAACCTCATCGACCGTCAAGCCCGTTATAGTGTACGATGCACCGCCCAAAAAGTTTAAGACCACTTACACAAAATCAGACTTCCTCAAGGTTACTAACAAAGGCACCGGCAAGAAAAAAAGTTCTAGGGCACCTAGAAGTTCATCTTCTGAGTGGTCTTCTGATGAGGAAACGGATCGACAACTATCATCATCATCATCATCATCATCGTTGATCTCTGTGTCCAACCGGTTTGAGGTCCTCGAACCTAAGTTTTCTATAGGAAAAGGGGCCTCATCCGTGGAAGAAATGGACCAGGAAGACACGGACCACACTGCTAGAATGGCAATGAAAAAGCGCCAGGACAAACCCGACGAAAAGGAAACAGGTGTTAGCCCTACACCGAAGAAAAAGGGTAAGCTGATTCAGCCACCGTTAAAGTCGTCTTAATGTAGACCAATTTTTAAACCTATCTCCATAGTTCCAATGGCTATCCTTCAATGGAACATGCGGGGTTTAAGAACACATCGACCAAAGCTGGAACTTTTGCTCAGTAAGCATAACCCCTTGGTGGTATGCTTACAAGAGACTAAGCTACGACCGCAAGACAAGTTTAAAATCCGACGCTACACACCACTGCGGTGTGATATTGACACAGAAGACGGCATTCCTGCTCACGGGGGCACTATGATGCTCCTCAGGGATGACATATTTGTAGACCTGATACAGCTGCAATCTGATATACAATCTGTAGCTGTAAGGATTAAGCTGCCATCAATCGATTTTGCATTTGCAATGTATATCTCTCGCCATCAGATGACCTCTCGCTAACTGACCTTGAAGATCTGGTTTCCCAACTTTCAACACCATTTCTAATAGTTGGAGACTTGAATGCCCATCAACCACTATGGGGCTCAACTCGGGCATGTTGGAGAGGCCAGCTCATTGCAAAATTTTTGGAGAGCAATAACTTGGTTCTCCTGAATTCCGGAGAGCCAACGTTCCTTTCAGACGCCTATAACACCTATTCGCACATCGATTTGTCAATATGTTCATCCCAGTTAGCAGTTTCATTGCAGTGGAATGTCATCTCTGATTTACATTCCAGCGACCACTTCCCATGTCTTCTTAGTCTCTTAGCACACGATGTTTCTACCTCACGTATCCCTAGATGGCGCTTTGATCGTGCCAACTGGAACCTTTACACCCAGTTGGCTGTCTTTGATTACAACGAGCACGATTCTGTGAATGATCTAGTCGATCATCTCACAGAGAAAATTCTTTCCGCTGCAGAACAGTCTATTCCACGTTCGGCTACCCAACCCGGTCGACTTCCTGTCCCATGGTGGAACAACGACTGCTGGAATGCTATTCGTGCTCATAGACGTGCTCTACGGGTATTTCAACGACACCCTACCCAAAGTAATCTAATTGAGTACAAGAAAGTGCGTGCACAGTCTAGGCAAATAATTAAGGATAGCAAAAAGATCTCATGGAACAACTTTGTCTCATCTTTTAACAGATGGACACCATCATCTGTTGTATGGGATAGGTTAAGGCGCGTGGCCGGAAAATCAACCCACTTGCCAATCGCTGGTCTGAAAACACCTGCAGGAATTGTTGTTGATCCGTTTGTCGTGGCTAACACCTTCGGCTGTGCTTTCGCTCAGGTGTCTAGCTCAAGTAATTATGCTCCTGAGTTTATCTCAATTAAGACTCAGGTAGAATCTCATGGTTTCGTGTTTAGTTCCAGAAACCTTGAAGATTATAACCGCCTCTTCACCTTGGCGGAGTTAGAACACGCTCTTTCATCATCGCGACTGACAGCACCAGGACCGGACAGAATCCACGTTCAAATGTTACAACATCTCTCGCCTGAAGGTAAGGCATTCCTGCTCGAGGTCTATAACCGTGTTTGGGTTGATGCCACGTTTCCGGACAAGTGGCGGGAAGCCACCATTATACCTATCTTGAAAGCTGGCAAGGACCGTCACCTCCCTTCTAGCTACCGTCCTATTTCCCTCACCAGTTGCGTCTGCAAGGTGATGGAACGCATGATAAATGGGCGGTTGGTATGGTGGCTGGAAACGCACAACCTACTGAATAACATCCAGTGCGGTTTTCGACGACACCGTTCAACAGTGGATCATCTTGTGTCCATGTCGACACAGATTATGAACGGCTTTCTTAAAAACTGTCAGTCGGAATATTTTTTGACCTCGAAAAGGCTTATGATACATGTTGGCGTGCAGGGTTGCTACGTACTCTGCACACCTGGAATACACATGGACGCCTACCACTCTTCCTTCAGGAATTCTTGAAAGACCGCGTATTCCGAGTAAGGGTTGGCTCGGTTCTTTCGAACCTTTTCGTTCAAGAGAACGGTGTACCACAGGGATCGGTGCTAAGTGTAACATTGTTTGCTATTGCGATTAATTCTATCTCGAAATGTGTACCTCCGGGGGTCTCGTCATGCCTATTCGTAGACGACTTTGCCGTCTACTGTACATCTCAGCGCACTTCGTTTATAGAGCGCCGTCTTCAAACCACCTTGCACAACCTTAAGGTTTGGAGTTTAAAGAACGGCTTCTGATTCTCTGCTGAGAAAACAATCTGTGTGAACTTCTGGCGTCAGCGGAGTCGACTACCTCCAAGGCTCCGGCTCGGCGCTGATCTACTACCTTTTGCAGATGAGACGAGGTTCCTTGGATTGATATTTGATAGAAAACTTAGTTGGTCATCGCATATAGCACAACTGAAAGCACGATGTGACCGATCTTTAAATATCTTGCAGGTACTAAGTGGAAAATCGTGGGGAGCGGATCGTACAGTGTTATTGCGACTGTATCGCACACTCATCCATTCCAAATTAGATTATGGTAGTATCGTTTATGGCTCAGCACGACCATATGTGCTGAAGAGGTTAGACACAGTCCATAATTGTGGCATACATATAGCAGTTGGGGCATTTCCAACGAGCCGAGTTATAAGCCTGTATGCTGAGTCTGCAGAACCTCCTCTGCAGTACAGGCGCAACATGCTATTAGCAAATTATGGCTGTGGACTTAATTGCATGCCCACACATCCAACGTTTACGCCGTTCTTTAACACCTTCATGGACGTGCTTTATAGGAACACTTCTATTAAACCAAAGCCACCTGGTTTTCGTTTCCGGGAGCTCCTTAGACGTCTTAATACTGAAATGCCCAAGATGTATCCTAGGGGGGAGAGGACATACCCTCCTTGGTTGTGCAGAGCGTCCCACGTTGATCTGGGCATGAACAAATATGATAAATCTACCATGTCTATGTCTAGTATCCGCATATGCTTTTTAGAATTTTTATCCCGATATCAGGACCATGTTAAAATTTACACCGATGGGTCCAAGAATTCAGATGGTGTTGGTTGTGCTTACGTGTGTGGAACCGAACCCTATACATTCGGATTCCACACTAGCACTTCCATTTTTACCGCAGAGCTCTATGCAATATACCGGGCCATTTTACACGTACGTCAACGAAAGGAAACTGCTTAATCCTGAGTGATTCCCTCAGTGCACTTCAAAGCCTCCGGCAGCTGTACAACTACCACCCTATTGTGCAGCGGATACAGGATGCCCTCCACGTTTTACACCTTTCTGGCGTGAGCGTGGTGTGCGCATGGATTCCTGGTCACGTAGGCTTGCGGGGGAATGAAATGGCGGATTCGGCAGCCAAGACGGCTACCATGAAGCCCAGGGTTCGAGTACCATGTGTGCCATCGGAAGATTTTAGGGCTGTATTACGGAGAGCTGTGCAAACCTGCTGGCAGGAAGAGTGGTCCACTCTCCGCAATAATAAACTTAGATCTATTAAGGAACTTCCGATTCCCTGGGTTACCTCCTGTCGGTCATCTCGTCGCGAGGAGGTGATTTTGGCTCGGTTGCGCATTGGGCATTGTTATTTTAACCACAGCTTTTTATTGAATAGGACCGCCGTTCCCGTTTGCCCACTGTGCAGTGCTGACCTGACTGTCCGTCATTTGCTTTTAGATTGTTTTAGCTTGGCACGTCTCCGCAGGTCTCTCCAGCTGCCGGCCAGCTTGGCGGAGATCCTCACGGATGATGAAACGGCGGTGGGCAAAGTTTTAGCGTTTGTCTCAGCTGTGGATTTTAGAATTTAACCTCAAGGATCTTGTTGTTGTTTGTTTCCTTTTTTTTTTTTTTTTAATATAATTGTGTGTGCAGTTTTAATAGGTTTATATATAATAATATATATTTTTAGAAATTTTTACATCTGGCTTTTGCCATGAATTGTTTTTTAAAGGGCGCTGATGACCGCCCTAGTTGAGCGCCCCTATACACATCATCATCATCATCATCATCATCATCATCCGCATATCTTCTCTTGCCTCCAGTTGGGTCCCTCAGTGGCATTTTGAGCTTAGGAAATAGCCATATGTCACATGGAACCATGACAGGTAAGTAGGGTGCCTGATGAACAACAGATATGCTGTGTTTGGCAATGAAAACCTGTATCAAATGTGCAGAATGGGCAGCTTCATTATAATGGAGCTGCCAAAGTTATTGCTGACCAAAAGTCCTGCCGTTTGCGCCGCACAGCATCACATAGGGACAAAGGACCTCCTGATAGTACTACTTTGTGATAGTTTGGCCTTGTGTGTGTAATGATGTACCACACCACAGGAATCAAAAGAAAACTGTCAATGTGACCTTGACTTTGCTGCAGACTTTCCATCCTTTTTTTTTTTTTTTGGCCTTGGGGATGACAGATGCTGCCACTGTGACAACTGCATCTTGGTTTTGGGAATACCCATAAACCCATGTCTCATCGCCTGTGATCAGTGTTCTAAATTGGGGTCACTGTTGCATTGTCCAGTATGTCCTGTGTAATACTAGGGCCATCTGTATGTTTACTGGCCAGGAAGCTGTAGAAAATTTTGTTATTGATGTCATTATCTGAAGTTTACATTATCACTTGTTTAGTACTCAGTAAACAAGACAGTCTTGTTACTACCTGCATCATATAAATACAACATATCAGAGTGTAGTTAGATTGCTAAAAAGTAGCATTAGGCTCATAACAGGTCAGTAAATAATTACCTAGCAATTAAATGAGCAAAAAGTCACATAATTAAACAGTGTAGTGCCAAATGCCTAGAGAATGTTGTGTGCCAGGTTGTGCATGTAACTATAAAACAAGTGATGACAAGAATGTTACAGTATTTTCATTTCCAAAGAATCCACAAAGGAGACAGAAATGGGTACATGCTCCTCACAGGGATAATTATAAACCAAGTGTTGTTGCTGTGGTATGTATTAAAATTGTGTATTAAGCAGCACATAGTGAAGGAATTTATTGCCATGCGAGGGGATGGAAGTGTTCTTGTAGCACCCAGAGTAATTCCTAAATTTACTGAGGATGCATGCCCCTCTGTTTCCTAATTTACCATCCTACTTGACTTCAGAACCAGCTCCCAAACATAAGACTCCATAAGAAAGAAGAGGGGAAATGGAAAAGAATGCAGCAGCTTTTCGTAAATGGTTCAAAGATGCCAAAATTGTTGATTTTCAGAGCTTTAACCATGAGAGCAATGGCCATTTAAACCCATATGGGCCGGGAATGGATAATCAACAGCACGCCATTTAAATAGTTAAATGCTCTAAATATGCTTCCTAAATACACATTCATATCTTTCTTATTTATTAAGTTACTAAGTTATTTTAAGGAAACAAAAACTAGTTTAAGGCACATTAAAGTCAGTATACAGCTATGTTATAATTAGAGATTATATTTCACAAATTGTTGAAACTTCACTATTTTGTTTCACTGTAGCAAAAGCCATTCTTTGTGTTCAACACATCTAATTTGTGAGTAATTTTTGTCCATATGAACAATACATATATATAGCTGTGTAAGTGAAATGTTCTCTAGTTCATGGTTTTGTGGTTCAGTTTATGCTACCACGCAATAATTATTGTGTGTGTGTATATATATAGTCACACTCAAGCTAAAAGGAAAGAAACCTTTCTGTCAACATGTGTGTGTGTGTATATATATATAATCTATCAATTGGAATAGTTTTTAGGAAGTCCACAAATTCTTTTATATATTTCACTAATTTTTCTTTGTTTTCCTTGGTTGACTCTGGCGGAACTTTTTCCTTTCTACTTCCAGTCTCGAACACTCAAATAGTAGTGTTAATAGTGTGATCCACAGTTTGTTCTTGGTCTCCACATCTGCAGGTCGGACTGCTCGTTATATGGAAGTGGTAAAAGTATGACCAAATTCTACCATGTCCAGTTAGAAAGGTTGTGACAATTCCTGACAATGGAATAAAGGTGTTTACTCTGTTCTTTACCCTAGGAAAAAATTATATATTTTTCCCGTCTATGTTTTTTGTTTCTCAAGTTTACTTAATGCTACTCATAGTGGTATTTTCTGGTAGCTAACAGGAAGTGAAGCATATTTTGCAGAACTTTTGGTGAGGACATCTGCCAGTTCATTTCCTCTATTACCCCATGAACTTTCACCCATGTGTCCAACCTTCATTTGCTAAATTGTTGTTTTGTATTTTGATTTCTTCTATAAATTTGTAAGCATTTTAAAATTATTTAGGGAGTCAAGTGTTATCTGGTTATCAGTGTGTATTGCAGCTACTTTCTCACTTTTCTATAAGTTCTTATAAGATGATAGTGTTTAATGCTTTTAATATTGCTAGTTGTTCAGCCTGGTTATTCGTCCAATTGTTATCTAGGCTGTATCTCAATTCTATTGATGGTTCAGTGATGAAGGAAGTTTTTAAGTTTCTAACTTCCTCTTTTGCCAGGATATTACTAACACCTAATTCTAATGTCAAACAATCTGTTAAAAGATCAAATTCTTTCACTGTACTCAGATTTTTTCCATTTAATCATTCTAAATTTATATACATATATTTTATTGACTGCATAGTATGTGCAAAAAAAGTATAAAAAGGTTATGGAGGTAAAATGACATTCATTTTATATGTCATGTAACCTATATCCATTCTTTTCAAAATAATAACAATAAGGACTCCTACAAATACCTGCAAATTTAATAAACAGCACTAAAATGAAAACATAAAAATTAAAAAGGTGTAAAATTTGCTGACAGTTTCATATTCCATTGATGCAAAAAGCAAAAGGAAAGCATCAAAATCATGCAATACAAATGCTTTAGTCATATCAATAATATATCTTCCAAGGTTTATTGTTGTGACAATTTTGTGAATTTGTTGACTAATCTTACATCAGAACATCTGCAGCAAGTGAATAGATGAATGAAAGAGCATATACTAGTGACTTGCAATTTGGAGAGGTTACTGCATTACTACATCTTGATTGAGATAATGTAATGTGTTTCTTTATGCTTCAAAGTGTTCTGTTCATTAGACCATACAGCCTTTTTATGTGGTTTGTTTCCTCTGCGCTAAATTTCAACCATTGTATGATGCTAATGTAGAAAATGTTGGCCTTTATGTAAGGGACAAAAGATATCTATTTTATTTAATTAAAATGACAGTTATCAGTGATCATGATGTTTAAACTATGATTTATGCTTAGATCAAATCACATCCTTGCTGCTGAAATGTTATACTTTGACTGGAAGTAGTAGTTAAGCTAAGCCAAGCCAAGCTTGCAGAATAATGCCTAAAAAGCAGCAATTTCTGAGCCAGTTACAAGGCAGCATTCTGATTGGCCAGTCATACAGTGGATATGGAAGAGAAAGCAGCTCTGTTTCCAGATTTTACTATTTTTAATCAAATGCATTAGTTTATTATTTATTTCACACTTTCTGGTGTAAAGACTGAATAGAATGTCAGGGAATATGAACACAGTAGTGTCAAGAAAAATGTTTTTGCATAAACTGGCAATCACCTGTACAAAATAGTGTGGTGTATGGATGAAATGTACCATCTGTAAGCAAGCTGTAAAGAAATACTGCCACAGAACATGCCAAGAAGTAGAACTAGTAGTCATCAGCTAACACTCTGGTTCATCTGATGTATTTGTTGAAAATGACATTTTCTTCGTATCAAATACTGGAAATTACCATAAAGACATGGATCATATATTATTATTATTATTATTATTATTATTATAATAATCTTCAACACAGTTTAGGCCATTTAGCCTATTCCAGCTCCAAAGTCTTGCTCTTTGCATCTTTTTCTCGGTCTTCCTAGATTTCTTCGTCCTTGCGGTTGGTAATAATAAAATAATAATAATGATAAGAAGAAGAAGAAGAAGAAGAAACGAAATGTGTACTCAGGTTGAGCATTATAGTACAGCTTAGTCTCTGCTGTAGTCTGTTATAGATTTATCCCTTTTCTGTTCACTTTCTTCTTGGGCAACCAGCAAGGTGAAAAGACGATTAGATATCGACGTTTCAGGAGTGTGCATCTCTCCCATCATCAGGATATTTATAAAATGTTATAACCACAAATGAAACACTGGATATAACGCCAATATAAACAAGACAAAACACTATCAAAATTCGCATTACTGAACAAAAGACTGTTTTCAGTAACTTAAATGCCAGGTCAGGAATGGCATTTTGATAGTGTTTTGTCTGTGTTTATATTGGTGTTGTATCCAGTGTTTCATTTGTGGTTATAACATTTTGTAAATATCCTGATGATGGGAGCGATGCACACTCCCAAAACGTCGATATCTAATCGTCTTTTCACCTGACTGGTTGCCTGAGAAGGAAGTAAGCATATTCATCGCCAGGAAAGCTTCAGGTCTTATTTTATTACTTTTTGTTCATGAACCATATGTTCTTCTTTGTATATTTTAAGAAAATGTTGCAGCAGCTGGACACTCTTAATCATAATAATGATGGATAGTACAATACTGGTTAAAACTGGACAAGGACCCTATTCCAATGACAGAAAAGAAATGTTGGTAGAATTTCTGAATGCAAGAATATTAACTACAGACATGAGCATAACTAAGCTGCTTCTGTATACTCTAGCATATTACACTGATATACATTGCAGATGAACCATCCAGATAGCATGACTAGGAAGTTGTAAGTTCACTGAGCTAAATATATAGTTTCATAGGAATGCAACATGCTCATGTGAATGAATGAATATCTGATAAATGGATGGATGTGCACACGCACATGCACAAACACATGCATGCACACACACACGCGCACACACGCGATACTTAAATTGAAAACTTTTTAATACTAGTATTTCAAAAAATTATTGTAAAATAAGATAAGACTGTAGTTACAATTTAGAATGTATTAATGTAATGCAGTCCATGTAATGTTACTCTGTAATGGGTCATGCAGTTAATGTTCAATAAACTTTAAAAAAAATATATATATATATATATATATATATACGCGTGTGCACACACACACACACGCACAGTTTATTTTAAGGAAGCAGAATTTGAATTAAGAACGTAATGTGGAGCATGCACTGTCTACAGCTAAGTGCACATTCATTTGGAAGCAGAAAGTAAAGTAGTAGAATTGGAAGATAAATATTCCTGAAAGAAGCGGTTGAGAGTAAAGAATACAAGTAGCAAACTTAGCTTCAGTTGATTGAATTTATTGGTTTTCACAGTTTGTGCTTAAATTTGAAATGTAAATCAAAACGGGAACAAAAAGCAAAGAACCAGAGTACATGATGTTCATTTTAATTTGTTATTTCCCGCCCTTCGATTGAGCAAGAATGACATCATAGTTGACTGGTGAGTCTATCTTGAATTCATAGTGCCCTCTACGGAGAAGAAGTGGTAATATTTGCAGAACAGTAAGCAAATTACAGCGCTCTGAGTGTTTGTGCTGTTAACTAATACAACCAGCTTCCCCTGGATATAAACACAGAGCACTGCATCTTCATGGTTGATTGCTACTTTCGTACCGGCATTAAAATTGGTGTGACATATAAATATAATTTAAACCGCTGCATAGTGAAGTTTATGCAATGCTACCCAGCATTCAGACAAGTCCCTCGGAGCGTAATATTGTATCAAAAGTGTCCAGGTACTGTCAAATTGACATACTTTTATTAATTTTTAGATGTGTAATAAATATGACTCATCTAAAAATTAATAATTATTTCGCTTCACTGTGGTGTTCCAATACAGTTAAATCTTGACATACCTTTGTTGACAGCATAAATGTCGTACGTTTTATCAGTATACCATATAAATTTTTTGTCATTCTCACGCTTAATTAAAATGTTTACACAGTGTTCATTTTTATCTGTGATTTTACCATGCAAAATTTGACGTCATCAATAGCATCGGTGATGGAACGAGTTTATATATGATTCCCCTAGCGGCTTGTGATTGTATTTGATGTGCTGAATCAGCTTTGAGGCCTCCCTCTACCGGCAGGTAAATATACTATTTGAGAGGTGGGTCTGCCCGTGTAATATAAAGGTGTGTAATTTCGCCTGGTGCGTAGATCCGATAACTGTTTTTTAAAAAACTATATACTGCAATGCAATGCCCTGCAAAGCTTTGTAAATTGGTGCAATAATACTCATTTTTCAATTATCCGGAAATCTTTTCACTTGGCTTATTTTTGCTAGAAATTTCGTCATAACTCTTACACCTTCGTTTGTTTTGCCATATTCTTTCCAGAACTGTCCTGGTAGTCCATCAAAGCCCCCAGCCTTGTTCTTTTTTAACCTTTTTACTTGTAAATTCACTTCATCTACTGTGATTTCCCCATCTGATCTATTATCTTGCGCCACTTCCCCATCCCAAATCCATGTTTTAAAGCTAGCTTTGGGTTGCTAGTCGATCAACTTTGTAATGTATTCAACCCACTCCCCAAATCCATGTTTTAAAGCTAGCTGGGTTGATAGTCGATCAACTTTGTAATGTATTCAACCCACTCCTCGGGTGCTATCTTTCCATCAATATTTCTTTTTCTAACACTACCTCTTTCACTTTCTTACTCTTAGCTTCTAACTGCTCCTTTCTTTTTCTCTCTATTAGTGTTTTATACCCCACCTACATAATATAAAATGTTTATCTTCATCTTTTTCTGTATATCGCCATTTTTCGAATAATTTTCCTACTTCTCTTTTCGCATTCCTACATTCGTTGTCGTACCAGATATTAATATTTAGGTTAGTCTTTTGTTTTATCTCCATTTTAACTCCTGCTCTTTTTACGGTCATCTCTAACAGTTCCAAGGCCTTCTCTATTCTCCCTTCTTTTAATGATAACACTATCCCAGATTCTATAATTTTGCTTGTTTTTGAGTTATTTCACTCCAAAATTCTATTGCCTTTGTCTCTTTCCATTTATAAGATGTGAATCAATTTACTACTCCTTCCCTTGACTGGATTAAGATTTCCTGTGTTCCCTCCATCGAATCTACATAAATTGGAAAATGACAGCTACTTACAGATTCATTTCCTACTCTAAAATTTTTAATCTTTCTCTCTAGTTCATTACCACAAGTTATTAGATTTATAACACTCTGACCATTTGCATTTGCAAACTTATAGTCAGCTTCTTCATCTATTCCTAAGGTACTATTACATATAAGTAAATTGTTATTTTCACAGATCTCTAGAAGTTTTGCTCCCTCCTTATTATATATCTTATCACTACTTCTCCTTGTCCACATTTCATCTAAATCTCTTTCACTTTCTGTTTCCTTACAAATTATTCTTATTTTTTCCTTTCCTACTCTCGCATTCCAGTCCCCCATAATTATTATTTCTGATTCTAGATAACACTCCCTAACTTTCTCAATATCTTCTAAGTTGTTATAAATTCTTTCATTAAAAATGTGTGAACTTTCTGGAGGATTGTAAGCTAATCCTAAGGGACAACTTTCTCTAACCTTATTTCTATTTTTATTTATTTGTATCCACACCACTTGTTTACTTTTACTCTCAATTTTCTCTATTTCCACTTCCAAACCTTTGTGATTTTTAATCGCAAACATTATATCTCCTGATGTCCTACCCGTACCAAATACTTTACTTGCACTTTTAGTAACACATAAGAAATTGTTTAATTCATTTAACTCTCTGTCATCTAACCATGTTTCCACTAAACCAATAACATTCACCCCTTTCGCCACATAATATAATTTTCCACTTATTAACTTTGCTTTTAGACCTTCCACATTCCAAAACATCATAGTTATCCCCTTTCCCTATCTTAAGTTTTTACTGTCTTTCTTCTTTAACATGTCTACCTTTCTTCCCCTTGTTAACCTCCCACCTCCACCATCACTTGTTGACTGCTCTGTGTTTCCACCAATTTGCAAACGACTTCCTTCACCCGTTGCTATAATTTGTAACTTTCTTTTATAACCCTTTGCCGCTCAGCCATGTCTTTGAAACATAACACTTCACTTATATGTGTGCTGTGGGTCTCACTGGAACCTTGACACACGTCACCTGTTTTGTCAACACCTCTTACATCACCGTGTATCACTACATCACATCCCTGGATGTCGTCACTTGCTAGTGTGGATATGTCATCACCGCATGTAATATCAGGTATAGCATCATCTTTCTTTGCCTCTTCGGATATTTGACTCTGCATTCTTTGGGCTCCAACCTTTGATCTGTCTGCTGTCTGGATCTCATCCTGTTGCGTTTCAGTGTTTCTCTGCTTATCTCTTCTAACATGGAGACTCCAACGCTTGTTGTTTATAAAAAGGAAGGATTTCTTATATCTCTGTTCTTCCTTGCTGTAATCCCTTTGTATGTAAATTCCTGATCCTTTTAGCTTCTTTGTACTGCTTATTATCCTCCATTTACAGCTTCTCCGTAAAGGGCACTATAATTTCAAGACAGATTCACCAGTCAACTATGACGCCATTCTTGCTCAATCAGAGGGCAGGAAATCACGAATAAAAATGAACACCATGTATTAATGTTGGTATCCTTATGTCTTTTAAAACCAATAGATGCATCAAACATTTCCAAGATACAAGATCAGTTACTTGCAAAAAGAGAGACACTGGACGCTATAAAGTGACTGGTCCCAATCTAGAAGCAATAAATAATGTTATGACAGAAAGACTTCAAGCATACCTTCTCGCAATACAGACAGTGTTTGAAGGGAAGAGAGAAAGGAAATATAAGAAAATGGACACATAACACTATGTACTACAGATATTTTCTTGTTTAGACTTGGATAAAAGCTTTGTACATATTGTAACACTAATTTATTTTTCATTCATAGAACATCTGCCATATTTCTGGTTTGTAATGAAGTTACATTGAGGAAACTGTGGGTGATAGAAAAGAATTGAGATCAAATTGAAATATTTCTATTTCATGTGACAGGTTTACGATATGCATATATGTCTACTATAACAGAAAAACAAATGTTCATTGTGAAATAAATTTTCATTGACTTATCATTTCGTATATTCCTTATAATATACTTTTATGGCTGCATAATTAGCTTTGCAGTGCATTGCAGTATATAGTTTTTTAAAACCAGTTATTGCATCTATGCACCAGGCGAAATTACGCGCATTTATATTACACTGGCAGGACCCACCTCTCAAATAGTATATTTACCTGCCGGTAGAGGGAGGCCTCAAAACTGCTGTCAGCACATCAAATACTATCGCAAGCTGCTAGGGGAATCCTATATAAACTCGCTCCATCAGCGATGCTATTGATGATGTCAAATTCTGCACTGTAAAATCACAGATAAAAATGAACACCATTTGATCATTTTGATTCACATTAACTAAGGATGGGAATTAGAAATCATATATATTAATATATCAATAAAATGGAAAGTATATTAGTTTGCATGGCATTTGTTCATAACTTTAAAAAACAAAAATGAAAATGTAGGATAGCCAGTTTTGAAGTTCAATATAGTAAACATAGTCAAAATATATAGCAAACTAAATACTACTGCCAATACCAATTGTTTTGGCTTTGTTTTTGCCAAATTTGCCATTAGTCATAGCTCTAATGGCCCTGTTCTAAATCATAACCTCCTTGTTCTACATTTAAGATGACTACCTTTTTAAGCATTCATTAGGATATGAACAAGAATGGGAGACCTAATACCACTGTTCTCATTCTTATTCTCAGTCTATGGAAAGTTTTACATTGATTGAGCACATTCCTATTTTGAAAACAAATGCTTTAACTCTTTCACTGATATGGACACCATATGACGTCATATGACGTCCCTGTTAAAAAACAGGTGAAGTGATATGGATGTCTATAGACATCCTATGTATTCATGCATTTAATGCTTATTTAACACTAATTATTGTAATTTTTTTTCCTTTACAATAAACATTAATTCTATTAGAAATAAAAACTTATCTTCAAAGGTTTCCTCTTGAATGGTACATCTCAAAACATTAATAAACACGCAAGGCCACATCTCCACATTTAATGACAGATCATATTAATTTCCTAGCGAACACCCCCCCCCCTTTTTTTTTTTTTTTTTTTGCAACATACTGGATATTTTCAAAATGTACACTACTTGTTTGCTGTTGGTGGTATCTTTTTAGTAATGTGTGTTTTCCTTCAAGTCTGAGGGGTCTGGGGTTAGGGATTTCTTACCGACAGTATGAAGAAGCCTTGGAATGTAATAGTGCTCATTTAGACTGCGAGCTATTGATATGTGGAAATCCAATAGATCCTTTAGAGCTCTTCAGATTACTAAACAATTCTATATAGTTATATGCAGCTGATTTAAAAGTACCTTTTAGTGCCATTTAACTGTTTTTTTTTCGTAAAGAGGGATAAGGTTGGAATACCTGATCTTCTAGATGCACACCACTTATATGCATATTATATTTCTAGATAATATCAGGTTGAAAATTAACATTTTGTTACAAAATATATTTTTCCTGTGTCAGTCATCAAAATCTTAGAGCTGCAATTGTTTAATGCCATAACTACCCTCCTGTCTTGCCAAGCAACATAGGTTAAAGATTGAAGATGACACATTTTTCCTATGCTTAGAGCTTTTGTATCCACATCTTTTGACATATCAATACAATTTGAACGTACTGTTCCAATTGCATTTATTTTTCTAATGTATTATGTCATGAATTATGACTGTTGTAAATTTAAAATTTGATTGTTAAATTTTTTAAGCTGTTACTAGTTTTTGTGTTCATTGTTTTTCCTAGGATTTAGGGGAGGCTGTTTTATCTCAAGCTGAAAACTAAGACTAAAGCCTCTCTAGGAAGAGAAGATATAATTGTCGTACTCTGTTTCACCCTTGGGAGGAAATCAGAGAATATCTATAGTTTTCAGTTTTATTTCAGATTGTCAAATTCAGAGGCCTATACACTGAATCACAGAAATTCCAAAGTACACCACCTTAAGACTAATGAAAAACCACTTTTGTAACAGAATCCACCTCAGAAGAAAGAACGGATTCCAGCTCAGTATACCATAAATATTATGATACTGACAGCTGGGATGTGCACAAATGTCACTTTCCATACTTTTAGATATATTTTCAAAAGGCAGCTTTTAAAATTAAACCTAGAGCTATTTACATATTTTAATAATTTTATATGTAAAAGAGGTATTAAAAGAATTAGGTCCTGCATCTTATAAAATGAAGTTATTTGTATCCATGTATTTTGTCTTTCAGGGTCCTGAGTTCCTGACATTTTTGCGTTTAGAGTGCCTTCCCAGGCTTCAGTTTCCTCCTGAACGTATTGAAGAATTCTGTGGATATTTAAGCATGGATGTTAAAAATTACAAAAGATGTATTAAGGTATTAATTTTTTTAAAACTGTTATATGTGTATATCTATACATTTAAATTACTATCTTATGATGTATATTAAAAGTATATTTCAGTAACTAGAAATCTTTTGGAAAAATTACCTTAACAAATATTGTGTAACAAAATATAAACAGTAAATTAGTGTTATATTTTACGTATCAATAATTGCTCTATGAGCTCTTAGTTACATTGCATATATTTTTCATTTATTATCAAGACTTTCGAACTTTATTATTTAAACAAAGGCTGGGTATTTGAGGCGTTTCTTCTCGGCTCAATTAGCAAAATTATATGGAGTTGACTAACCTCTACTGTCCTTCCAGTAGATTGTTCCGACTAATTATTTACTGTCTCTAACTTCACTATTTATTACTTGATTTGTTTTATAATTATTTTAGTTGCTGTTATTTCATATTTGTATGCTTCATCTGTAAATGTGCATCTAGACAACTGCAATAAAAGGACAATTCTCCTACATGATTGCATGCCAAAAACTACCTATTTGTGTATTTTTTTTATCAAATCCTGGTTTCATTCATGTATCTGGCAAGTTAAGGAGAGTTCTATCTCATCACTAGGATGCAAAGAACATACTTGTACTATTTCATTTCATGTGCCACCTCGCACTGTAAGTTGCTTATTCTTGTGTATTCCTTTCCTCTCATTCATGTACACCCTTTTGCCAACATTTTCTTTATTTTCTTACCACTCTCCCTTGCATACACATTAATCCCTTTTTATTTTGTTTTTGTCTCCATTGTGCACAATCTGAGGGATCCCACATGTCTTATGATGCAGTCAGTAATCGCATACTACATCATTGTTAAACACTTTTTTCTCCTTTTGTTATATTATAACAGTTTTTGGGAACATCTTTCCCATTGTCAGTTTTGCCATTCACAGGAATGCCAATCAATTGCAAAACTGGCATTGGGAAAGATATTGTCACCGATCGCATTTTTTTTTGTGTTGGAGCCGCGACAAGCCAGTGCCGGGTGCATATGAAAGAAAGAGACGGAGAGCTATGCATGGGCAGAAAAGAAAGAGATACAATATTCACAGAAACTAGTCTTATGAATAGATTTAAGTGCAGGGAAAAAAAAGTGTTCAAACAGTTTAACTCATTTCAACATAAGTTATAATAGCCTTCTATTCTATGCAATACAACTTGTTGTATATAATGAATGACTTGTTTGTATCTACTGTTCAGTTACAGTCCCTCCGAGTGGCCATTGCTTTAGCTATTAACTCGTTACTGCAATTGATTCCCTCTGTCTTTCTAGGAGGTGTGGTTCTGGAGTGACATATTTAGAGATAGACTACTAACCCAAGCTAGAATAACACTGAAGTTAAGAACAGAGGTTGAAGGAGTTTTTCTGTGGTAGAGATGTTTTACTCCAACACCTCAATGAAGTGCCATAGAGTTCTTTGAAAGGGAAGAAGTGCACCATCTGTTGGTTATTACTTAGTAATTATGTGTATAGAAGATGGCTAATCTTTTATAAAGGTTCTTTGTTTATAAATGAATTGCTGGAGCAGTTAAATCATGTACGTAACTAAGGGTTATTGTTGAAGAGTATATTTGAAAAGCAAACTAAGATCTTGCTGTTCACCACCATTCTCTGCAGTTACACAGTTCATGTAGAGAAACATTGCATTCTGAACTCCTTGAGGGAAACTAACACTATCCATCTTCTTGACCTTTTGGGCAGATATCAAGGGATATGTGTCTGTGCACCATGACCAGCAAAATATGAACATCATGTTAGTGCCCACATTATGTGGGCATGTTTATGGGCCTCAGTTTGCCCAAGAGGATTAAGACAGGGCATGAATGTACAGATATGTAACTTTATATTCCACATATATTGTGCTGTTTTAATTACCAACATTTTGGATGCATACAGGGTCTTGAAAGAGCAATATTTCCATCTGTTATCAGGAGGAGAGATCTAAGTTTATTTTTTATTTTTTGATCAAAAATCATGCCTTTGAGGAGCATCAACTGTCATATTCAGCTCCCAAAATCAGCAGCTAGTTTGATTTAAGAAAGTGAAATAAGGTCTGCTAAACATATTAAATAGCTGTAGGCTGGTTTTAAATAATTTCTTTTTCTTCAACTATCAAATGTGTGTGATGAGATTTCATAGTGCCATTCTTTATTTTACTGAAGTTCACTGGGAATGAATAATAATTACTTTTAAAAATAAACTTTGTACAACTACAATTATATATGAAGTGTGTCAGGAGGGTGGAGAGAGGGTTACAGAGATTAAATTCTGTGTCAAAATACACAGTGCTTTCAACTGCACAATGTCCATCCATGCTACAAATTTTGTAGATTAGCAAAAAGTATACTTTGAAATGTTTGTAGTCTCCAGCATATATTTCAATACTCACCTCAAAAGGTATGCTTCTTCTGTAAGTTAAATGAGCTTACCAGTGCAAAAACTACCTTGGGAGCATTTGTGTATTGCAAGAACTAAGCACTCTATGATCTTATCCATATTGTTAACCTTTTAGCATATGTGGATTTGATGCTTGTGCTTCTGTTGGAGATAGACACAACTGAATCTTCTTTAATATTGACGAATGGTCCTTGCTGATGGTGTGTATCTAAGTAGATGAAGAAAGGCTAGGTTTTCTTATGTAAACATGAACATATTTACATGTCCCAGTTGGTGCTTTTTCATTTAGCTAAGAGCATCTTTATATATATAAAGTGATGTTAATTAATATTATTGGCATTATTTAACTACTCAGAACTACCTGACATTTGTGTTTGCAGGGCAAGGAAAGTCATGGGGAAGCCTTAATCACATAACTCGTCCTAAGATTGCAATTTGGGCCCTTTGTGTTTATAGAGCAGATATTTTAGTTCCGTTTGCTGTCATTGAAGAATCATTATTTATTGGTTCAAACTTAAAATAGATGAATGTACGTTGTATTTTGTAGGTTTAACAGCCTGTTTTACTAGTCTTTCTCTATATTTAAAATTTGTGTTTGAAGCTGGTTTTAAATAATTTGCCAGGATACATCGAAGTTTGTAAAGTCATGGAGCTTTTTCTCCAACTATCAAATGTGTGTGATGAGATTTCATAGTACCATTCTTTATTTTGCTGAAGTTCACTGGGAATGAATGAATAACTACTTTTAAAAATAAACTTTGTACAACTACAATTATATATGAAGTGTGTCAGGAGAGTGGGGACAGGGTTACAGAGATTCAATTCTGTGGCTAAATACACAGTGCTTTCAACTGAAAATATCCATCCGTGCTATAAATGTTGTAGATTAGCAAAAACTGTACCCTGAAATGTTATTTCAAATAAATATAAAGATTTAAGTCTGTCCTATTAATTTACGTAAGTAATAAAAAAATTAATATAACAAATTAAACAATTGTAAAAACTATTTTTAGTTGGTTTATTGACACTCGTCACTTTTTTATTATCGAGGGACTAGTTTCAAAGGCCATTGCCTCCATTTTCAACCTCTCTCCAACTAGCATCTGCTGTGATTTGAAAGTTCATTGCGCAGTCCTTACTTTTTTATATGAATATGTTCTCCCATGTTGTTAGTTTATTTTGGTTTATCGCTACTTTTGATAATTTTGGATTTGGATCAATGTCACGATTTTCATTCCAGAAATGAAATGCTACTGCTGACTTATTTCTTGTTTCAATCTGATGTTTCTAAAGTGCTCTTTGACTCTGGTTTTTAGATTTCTTTTAGTTTGACCTATGTAGAATTTTTCACAATTTTTACAACTTGTTTTGTATGTTCTGAATCTGTTAACTGGTAGGATTTCATCTTTTGTTTTTGAATTTAGCAATTTTAAAATTGAATGTCCATTAGTAGATGCCAAGATGATATTTTGTTCCTTAAAGTTCTTTTTAAATTTATTAAATGTTTTTGGGTGATATGTGAATGAAATGAATATGCTGTTGCTTTCTTTTTCTTTTTCTTCCTTAATCATTTTCTTTAGCTTTCTAATTTTCTTAAACACCAGGCTTTTGTTGAATCCAACAATGTTAAATTCATGAGCCTGATCTTTGATATGCTTGATTAATAAATTCTTTGGGCATATTTCAGGACCTTTTTTTACAATCCTTAACATTTTGAAAGTGAAATGTATAGTTAGTGAGAATTTAAAAAATTCAGGTTCATTAATTCTATAGTTTCTGCCATCTTTTTTAATTCAGATACATCTCTTGATTTTTACAGCCTTTAAATGCTGTATTTCTGTTCACAGGCATTTTTTCAGCAAGCTAGAACAAATAGCTGAAACTTCAAATCTGGTATGTGCATTTTTTCATTCTTTCTTCTCTCTCTCCCTCTTACCTTATACATTTTGAACCGTTTTTCTCCATATTCCACTTGTTTCTTCTAAGTGTTTAATATGTTGCTCTGATAAGTATGCTACACCTATTTACATTATGTTAGTTATTTAATGCAATTTATATCTCTTTACTGATGAATACTTGACTAAGAGTTACCAAGATAACATCGAAGCTATGCACATGAGCTTAGGGACCAATTCCAATTATACAGTGTGCTCTTTGGTTCAGAGCTCTGAGAATGAAAAATCTCTCTCCATTCCCTTCCCTTTTCAGGGTCTATTTTATTTGCAGTAGTTGAATTCTAATAACGTGCCACACAGTAGATTATAAACTGCCTCTGTTAAAATCTATTATTTCTAATTTCACTATTTATTCCTTTTCAGGTCTGCTTTACCACCCGAGACTACCGCAGTTTATTCACTTGAAGATATTTATTTTTAAATACAAGTACAGGTACTTGTATTAATTACTGGTTGTGAAAGAAAAAATTGAGTTGGTATTCCTTACTTTTATTTTATGTATGACACATGGCATTTATCCCTTAAGCCCACAGTTTAGTGCATTCCAAAGAATATTTAGTTTTACACCACCAGTTTGTGAAAAAGGGTTATGTTTTACCTTGACCACTGCGAAAGTTTGCAAAGAGGATGTGCAAAGGATTTTGAATGCAACCCAAATGTATTTTGTGTGTAATGCAATGGCTATTTCAAATTCTGAAGTGATTAGATTAGATAAGAAGATAGCTCATATCAGTGTTAAAAAGCCAATGGGTCCTAAGACAGCTACAAGCGTATGTGTAGCATAATGAAGGCAGCAGTGAAAGTTTTTACAGAAATATGCCAATGAAACTCTGCAAAAGAAGTTACTGCTGATGGCTAAATAACTTATAAAGGACATTAATGTCAGTGACTACTCAAATGTGATTTTTTTTTCTTCCCCCCCCCCCCCACCCCCCAATTGCTTTCAAATTTTAAAAATATTGTTCTCTTTCGGAAATTCTGTTTTATAGTTCCTAAATTTTTAATAAGCTTTAGATGAAGTGAATAGAGTTTAATCTAAATCATTCCTGTTTTTTGTAGCGTTTGCTCTCTTCAATTTCAAAAACTTTTTTTCTCTGCTGCTTTCTGCTTGTTTGGCTTTCATTGTATTTTGCTTTACCTGTAAAGGATAAGTTATACTGAAGTATACTAATATAATTTTAAAAGAGGTATCCCATTTTTCAGTAACATCGATTACTGAGTGCACAGAATTCCAGTTTTCTAATTTTAGCATTTCCTCTAAAATGCATAAATTGTGCCCACATTTCATTTTTATTTAATAATAATACTTTATCATTATAGAGCATTGCTCAAAACAGCAAATTGTCAATAATATGTACAAAATATAAGCCCTGAATAGAAGCTCCTAATCAATTACAGATAACTTAGTGAGTCGATAAATGTGATAATATATAGTAAATCTATAGTCAATCAGCGAACTTTAAATGTGCAAATGTCGGTTAAGAATATCTTCCAATGCATAAAACACTTTATTTATTAAATAAAATTGTAAGGTAAATGTGGATTTTGTATAATTTTCACATCATCATAGTTTTATATATCCATGAGTATATGCAATTTTTTTCACGTTATTTGTTTTATAATTTCGTGAATTTAGTTTTAATTTTTGTGTTTTTTCGCACTATATGGTTTTATTCATCATTTTAATTTTGCTATATTTTTTGTTGTTTTCATTAACATTATTAAATATGGGTCAAAGTTATTTAATATAATAATGGAAGATGAATGTGTTCTATAAATTACAATAAGTACAATGTTATAAAGTGTTACTTTAATTTTATTTTTATTTATTGTTTATGCCATGTTTACATTACAAATTCCTTATCTAGTTATTTACTTTGTGAAAAATAAAGCACATGTTACAATATTACTTTCATCAATTGCCTCCGATCATTAACAATTACATTATACTTGTAAGAAAATCTCCCTGTGTCAACTGATGAACAAGGAATCCAAATAGATTTTAATACTGCATTTGCAAAGTCTAAATACATTAATTTCAGGGCCTGCCATAGTTTTTGTTGTTTTCATTAACATTATTAAATATGGGTCAAAGCTATTTAATGTAATAATGGAAGATGAATGTGCTCTATAAATTACAATAAGTGCAACGTTATAAAGTGTTACATTAATTTTATTTTTATTTATTATTTATGCCATGTTGACATTAAAAATGCCTTATCTAGTTATTTACTTTGTGAAAGATAACATAGCACATGTTACGATATTGTCACCCGAACGTCGGAACTCCCTATAGAACCGGCCGGCAGCAGCAGGAGACGGTAGGCGTTCACCACGCCCCCCTCATTTGTCTTATAGCGGTAACGAGGGTTGGCTGGAAAAACATCACTGTGCCGTCCCTTTCCGTTCCACCTGAGTTCTCGAACTTACGGGATATTTCATCTAATCCAGAACCTTCTCGATTGGCCAGCTGACCCTATGTAAGCAACACGTCGAGTCAGTCAGAGTGCTTGACGTGCTAGCGAACGGACGAGAAGACTGTGTACGTGCATCGGAACGGTAATGGACGAACTGGAGAATCGTAATTGTGTGCATTACGTAATTCTGTGTGATTGGCAAGTGTTCAACTATAAGTCGGTGGAAATAAAGAACATTGTTGAGTTTGTGTAATTGGACTTTTCATTTCACGAACCCACTAAGTCACAATATTACTTTCTTTCATCAATTGCCTCCGATCATTAACAATTACATTATACTTGTAAGAAAATTTCCCTGTGTCAACTGATGAACAAGGAATCCAAATAGATTTTAGTACTGCATTTGCAAAGTCTAAATACATTAATTTCAGGGCCAGCAATGACTGCATAATATTAAGTTGCTTACGATCATTCTCATTAAACTGCTTTACAATTAACTCCTTTAAAGCTAAATACCCTGCAATAATTTCACATTCTTTAAGCAGTTTGAAGTGAGGCAGTTGCTGCACTTTATAACTAACGGCTGAAATGTTTGAAGTGGTTACTTGTACAACATTACCTGGATGAAATAAATCATTCAGCAGCAAAAATAAACTGTAGTCATTGTTTGGCAAAATGTGTTTTGCAGTTTTCTGTAAAACAATGCAAACTCTTCAATAACCTTTTCAACTAATTCCCTAGTAAATATAAATGTATTCTTTCACCATTTGGTAATCACAATGATTTACAATAGGCTTCGTTAGAGAAAGAAAAAAGAACTTATGACTATACATTATTACATTAAATTAATTACACATATTGACATACCACATTTACTTGTTGCATAAAATTCTTGTACACTGATGCTTTATGAACCATTTGTATAGTCTCTCTTTATTATGAATGTTTGAAGATGTTAGTTTTAATGGAAGTGAATTGTATAGTTTAATGCCTCCAACTCTGTAGTCTTGGAGGTCTTCTATAGTCTGTGGTATGGCATATCAATTTTACTACTACTACCACCACCACAACCGCCGCCGCCGCCACCACCACCACCACCACCACCGCCAACACCACCGCCACCACCACCACCACCACCACCACCACCACCACCACCACCACCATCTCCTAACTAACCCTTAATCTCTCACTCTGGTCAGGTAATAAAAGAGTCGTTTTACAAAAAATGTTACTCTGTCCTTGACTAACCATTATAATTCACTAATGACAGAAGGTTCAACTTCCAAGAATATTAAACTATCTTCCCATTAGAGGTGGATTTCGACATTTGCAACTCTAACAGAATGAAAAGAGCGACGCAGCAGAAAACTGTCCTTAACCATTGCTTCACTATTTGTGTAACTGAGAATTTTATTTTATTATTGTTCACAGGAATAAATTTAAGATAAGGTGAAAACTAAATTTTATACTTAAGTTTGCTGGATTTTTGCAAAATAAGAGCAATTCACTTCATTGTTCTAAACGCAAAAATTTGCTAAAATAATATCTATTGATTTATTGACCATCGTTTATGCGAAAAAAGCGTTTATCTATGAGTAACGTTTTTGCACAATGGTCAGATGTATATTACAAAAGCAGCAAGTTGGGTAGGTTCTACATTTGTAACTACTTAGTCTAATGCAGTTGCAAATGTATTTGTGATTCTAGTTGAAGCATTTATTACATTATTTAAGTTAAAGCTAGCATGGATATCATATAGCTGCCTATAATCATTACCATTACCTTTTGACTTTATATGGACATCACCTAGTATAATAATCTTTTGTCCCTTATTGGTTAGCATATATATGATGTTATTGGGATTTTTAAAAATGACATTTAAATGAGAATTAGGGTGATCTATAAATACCTGTTACTGCTATTTTACTAATTTCACTTGAAACTTTAATTGCACAACATTTGAAATCCTTTTCATTACTATAGTAATCTGTATACTGGATTTCATTGAAAACTACATGTCCTTTATTTATACTGCTACATTACCACCTTTATGATTTTCCCAGCAAAAATGTTACCTTTTGTTGTGATGCTATTGTTTCTTCTGAGCCACCATATTGCTCCCTAGAATGGTACATTTTTGTGCAACATTTGCATAGATAAAAGATAAAATAATTTTCACGGCTGCTCTTAACACATATGAACTTATTTATGTTGTTACTTTTTGTTAATGTACCACAATAGCTTAATTTTATTATGTTTTCACTGGCTTCACTTAACATGTTACTACTACTGGTTGCCATGTTGCGCAACTTATGTACTGATTGATCTCTGATGGATCAGAAGTATCTTGGAACACTTGAATGAATTAAATGGCAACAGTCAATGTGCTTCAATGCACTACTAGTTGGATCTGTAACGTGCAGGCTCAAATTCTCAGGGATGACTTTTGGAACTTAACCTCTAGAGCAGTGAAATCCTGTCTGGAAATCAGAATTAATAGTGGTACAGTCTGGATGAAAATGTACAATAATGTATGATGACCTGTCACAGAATTGCATTAACAAATATTGCTCAAATTGGAAATTAATTGTTCTTTTACACTAGTCCTGTGTAGGATAAAGTATGGAAAGGTAGTTCACGGTTCAAATCCTGCCTATGGCATAGAAATTTTCAGTCTGACTCTGCCTTTCCATTGCTCAAATTGTCTGGAAAAGTATGACATAAAAAATATGTCATTTAAGCATACTTTTAGATATATATAAAAAGGAAAATGCATTTTGTATAACAATCCGGGTTCTGTTTATCCACAGGGTTATATAGTTTCCATGCTCCAAGGGTCTGTTGACTTTCTGAATAATGTAGATTATATATAATTAATATTTCGTCCTCGCTAATACATAGTATATATGCAGAACGTTCCTTTTCTCTGTCAGAAGAGCACAAAATACTATTAAATGTTCTTGTTTTTAACACACTAGTGTGTTTCTTGTGTAACAGCACATCAGCAATCATGTTTAAAACTTTCACTTTTCTGTAAACAGTTTTTCTCATCATACCATATTACTGTAAGTTTTCATCATGCAGCAGTTCTTAAAGTCTGGTCTATTAATGATAATGTTGCATATATTTATATTAATAAACAGCATAAATGTTTATTTTATAATTTAAGTTGTATTTATTGGACTTCATAAGTGATGTGCACTAATAATTTTTATTGAGTTACTTATTTAATGACAAAAGCATGTTTTAGGAGCTAAACACTCCATCTTCAGTTCCTAGTTGACTACCTACATTGTTCATCATGGTGGTTTTGTCCCTGGTGGTGATAAGATGAACCTCTGCATAACTATGTCATTTGGCAAATTTTCAGAATTCATAAAGCATTTTCTGTTTTTCCCAAAATGTTTTGCATTATTAGATTTCTATTTATGGTGTATTAGTCTCCCAAATAATGCCAAGCTACTATGGATTTATCTTCCTGTACTTGCTTTACATTCCAGATATCTTCTTTTATTCCTGCTTTTATGTTTCTTGTAATTTTCCCACTGTAGATTTTTTTGTAGTTATTGCAGCTAATCTGGTATATTCCTGGTTTGTTCTCTTGTAGAATGTCAATTATATATTACTCCCCAGGATTTAAATGTTTTTCATATTTGATATATACTCTTGTTTGATATACATGGTGCTTACTGCATTTAAAATATGTTAAATAAAAAGATATAAATGCTTTTCCACAAAGCAGCATATTAAATAGCAGACCATTTTAAATGCTCAGATCTGTTAACCAGGCATATATGGAGTACCAGTGCAGGGTTTGAATGCAATATTCTTTTTGTTTCATTAAAATATGTTAGTAGTAGTAGTTTTATTGGTTCTTTGGATCATAATACATGATATTGACTGGTGTTGGTATACTAGATCACACAACTGATTTTGTAGTAAATAATCTAAGTTATTTTCTTTGATCACCCTTATGTATTTATAACCGAGCTTTTTGTTCGGTAACCTACATCCGATTTTGCTTTGAATACATATAATCTGGGCTAAGTGGTCTGAAAATCCTGTTTCGATTACCTGCAAGCTATACTCCAATAGTGTTTTGTTTATAATAATTTGGTGTAGTGTTGTTTGACAATGTGGTGTTACTCTAGTGGGCACAAATACTACTGGCTCCATTCCAAAAGAATTTAGCACACACATTAGCTCTGGTTTTGGTGTTTTATCTAGAAAGTTAACATTTAAATCACCTATGATTATGTTTCTTTTTTTTTAATGCTGTCTGATTTATTATTTCCAAGTAGTAAATAATCAAGGCAGGGCTACTGTTAGGGGGCCTATATATACAAGTAGTTAATAAATTGAAATGTGTTAGTTGTAATGTGCAAGACTCAAATTTTCCCTCAATATTTAAATCTGAGAAATATGTGCAAGGTTTAGCCACTATATTTATTTGTTTTTTATTTGTTTATTTGTGTACTAAGCTATTACAATTGTTGAGCTGATCACCAGTATTTGGCCCAGGCCATTAATTGGTGGGCAGCCCGTTGAATTACAAAATGTGTAGTACACTACTTACATTTCTATTACTACTAACATTACTACTATTGCTTACACACTTGTTCATTTCCTTTTTTCACAGTCCACTTCCATTTATTTTTCACTTTATCTAAGAACTGTCCTACATTCTTGAGATTTTTATCTATAATTTTACATATATCAGGACTTCGCTTAATTTTTCTCCAGATGTATTCTTTTCGCCAAATCTCTGTTTCCCTGTATTCAAAAAGGATATGTTCCACATCTTCCTTACCCCCACACAATGGGCACTTGTCTTGCACAAACCCATTCCGCTGCCCTTTTAGCCTCCACACTCCTGCTCTCAGCCATGCTATCGCCTTCCTTTCTTCATTAATGGTTTTATCTATATACTGCTCCCTTCCCCAGCCACTTTTTAACTTAACGTAATATACCAATGACCTCTTTTCACCTAACTGGCTGAACAGTTTTTGAATCTCTATATCTTCAAATCTTTTTCTAACACCCCTCCAGAAACCTTTATAATTTCTATCTCTTTTTCTCCAAATATCCCCTAAACCATTATTTTCTAAATTGTTTCGTAGAGTGCTTGCCCAGCCCGAGCTTTGCAGACTTGCTTCTTGATATTTTAAACATTGTTGCAATAAGCTGCCTTCATCTAAATTCAAGATCCTATGCCAGTATTTCAAGGCTCTTTCCAGCCACTATATTGGAATTTACATATATACATGTACCTCCATGCTTCATAGTTTTCCTACAGAATTCAGTCATTAAGTAAAAATTAGGTATTGTGAAAAATTCAATTTCGTTTTCATTTAACCAGTGCTCAGAAATACAGATTACATCTAAATCCCTGTGGTCATGCAGTAGTGTTTCTAAATTAGCTTTTTTATTCCTTAAACTTTGAAAATGTTGATGAAATATTTTAAGTGGTCTACCTGCACTGTATTTTGCATTAATAAAAAATATCCTACATCCTTGGCATCTTGTGTTTCTGGTTCATCTGCACTCACAAGTTCTTCACAAGATAATACTACTGCCACATCTTTTATAGCATTTATGTCATCTGCACTTATCGGTACACCTTCCTGCATGTTTTTACTAGACTCATTGATAACCTTACCATATTTGTTAACCTGGTTTCCATCACTTACCACCAATGCACATTGACCATTTACTTTACTCATCACTTTATCACCCTGTATGTTGTAGGTTTCCAAACATCACACAACAATTTCCCCATCTTCATAGAACCTCTTCTATTCAGGTGGACACCGTCTCTGCCATGATCTGCATCTCTGATCCACCAGTTTCCATCCACCATAACACAGTTCTGAATATAGCTTAACCAGTACAGGTGATTGTTTATGTTCACATGTTTCCAGCTAACACCCCTCCTGTATAACACTCCACTAATTATTATTTTGGTGTCTGGACTACACTTTTTTATGCTGTCCACAAGGTCTATCATTTCACCCATAATCTCTTCGGCCATAACGCCTCGTCTAATGTTGTTGGTTCCCACGTGTATTGCTACAATATCTGGTTTATCATTCTCCAGATCCATATCTTCCATTTCATGCCTGACTTCATCGATCTGAATGCTCGGGAAGCAGTATACCTCATAACCTCTATTTAGGCAATCGTTGCCGGCATTTTTTAAGATTGAGTCTACTACTACCATAACCTTATTCTTACAAGTTTTCCTTTTACTGATGTCATGTTTTACTTTAACATCCACGTTGTTCTCAAATTTTCATGTCCCTCATTTTCTTCATTATTAAGTACTTGAAATTTATTTGCTGTCAGCACAGTCACAATATCTGCATGTTCCATGACTCCGTTACTTTGTTCCGTAATTTCACTATCAAAGCTTTCTTTTAAATTTGAATTTTTAAAGGCATCTATCTTTAATTCCTTCAGTTCACAGTTTTCACTTTTTATTTCCCTTATAACATCCTCGGCTCGTTTTAAGTCCTTATTCAGCATATCTGTGATAGTATGCAGTGATGCAATGGCTATGGGGGTAAGGAGGCGGATTTCTGGAGAGTTTGTCTTTCCTCTAGCGCCGTCTTGAGTGTTTGTCTGGAATAGTGAGTAGCTATAAAAGGAGCTGCCGGCTGCCACAGTCAGTCAGTTGTTAATTGAACTTGCGTGCGTGAACAGCTGTGTGAGCTGTGTTGTGGTCATTGACCTTGCAAGTTGTATTGTGTATGTAACGTAATTCTGCGATTGTCAGTTTGACTAAAGCGTGTTTCGAAAGACATAAAGAGCAATTTTTTGTTTGTAACCTGGACTTTTAATTTCATGAACCCGCAAAGTCACAATATTTTTTTGAGATGTAAAATAAAATCAGCATTCTTCTTTAAGATGCTACAATCAGTTCTTCATACTACTATGGCTTAGATGTTAAAATTAATTGATGCATCTTTCATTAGAGTTACTCTGCAGTTCTTTTGTTCCCTTTCCTTTCTTTCCCCAACACCCAAGCGTTTGTATTGGGAAAAAATAATTTTAGCTTACTAAGAAAAAGCACTTTGCTAATTCATCTTGTAGAGTAAAGCCCCATGATTATGCGCTCAATTATAATGTTATCCTGTTTATTATGATCTATCTGTAGTATTTCTCAATGTATAGCTGTAAGATTTTACCTTCAAGTACTTCCAAATCCTGCAATGCTGTTTTTCGGATCATAAAGTAAAAATATGTATTGTGTATAGGTATATACATACTTAATTTGCAATGCATATAATGTTTTAAGAGTATTGTGAGAAAATACTTGGTGTGACTGCACTGAGCTCACTATAGCTCACGTGTTTTACATTGGAAACTTATGATCCACACCAGTGTTACCTTTTTGTGAAAGGAATTTACTATTTCAAAAGCTTGCTTTCATGTGTTTCTGTAGTCTTTCCTTGAATTTTGTGCAGTTTGTAGCAAGCTGTAGTACAGGGAACAAAATGGCAAAGCATAAATGTTTTTCCATAAGCAAGAAATACAATTCTGCAGAAATATGACGTAAATTTCACTCTATATCAAAAGAATTTTCTGAATTCCCTCATCTAGTCTAGGAACTGGACATTGACTTTCCTGCTTCCAATGGTTGGCTTGGTAATTCAAACAAAGACATTGCATAGTATGTATCTGCAAATTATTAGTGAAACAGAATTGGTTAGTGACAGTGATGTGAATGAAAATGCAATAATCCGTAGTATGAATACATGGCAGTCAGCAATTGAACTTTGTCTTAAGAAATAAAATGCATTATTCTGCATTTCTTGTTAAATTGTGTCAGAATTATTTTTTCATACTTTATAAACCATATCCCATATATAACACTGCCCCAATTATTATGCAGTCAGACCACAGTCCTTGAAGGGCATAATTACAGGGTTTTACTATATTTATAAAGAAAGAATTGATTCACTTCATTATACTGGCAATATTTTAGAGTTAACACTTCTAGTCAAAACAAAGCTGCAAAAGGATTATGACTATTTGTGATATATAGTCCCTACTGAAATACAGAAACATGCAGTGGTTCAAGGTACAACAGTGCCCTTATTAAGGCATCTCAGTATTGCCATCCATTTTACAGGATTTTCAGCATGTATACATACCAAGCAACTCTTTAACATAAATGCTTCTCATACCCTTTATAGTGAGAGTTGGTTACTTACTTCAGAAAATTGGATGCTGATTCTGCTGCTCTCTATGTAATTAATTTAATTGTTAAAAGCCCTTTTAGAATATAAGTGGTTAAATTCACTGTATTTACTTTTAGTTTTAATGTACCTAGACACATTTTGTAAGCAAAATAATTGGATCTTCCATCCTCATAACTGTCCCTGTTTGTACAAACCAGTATAATAAGAGCGTGGTGGTGCTATTCATTAATTGTGATTTAATGGAAACAAATTTTGTATTTCCCTACTTTTTTGCATATCATTTGAATAGCCTGTGATTTCTGCAGATGCCTTGTGTTTGTATCTTTTAAAATATTGTGCCAACTGTAAAATATGTATATAGTTGATGGGAAACCATATATGTTAGTGTACATATGATTTTATAGGAAGATATTATGTTAATATACAGGTCTCAGTAACATTGCTTGAATGGTATATTGATGACCTGGTTGATTTCCAAACTTGTTGGTATATTGGTAAATAGTATACAAATCTGGTAGCTGAAGGTTCATAAGAATGTTGCTATACGAAGTATACTTGATACAAAATCATTTGTATAGTAAGAGCTCCTAAGATTAGTTTAAACTTGACAAATTTCAGTTGCACAGTTTAATTAGGATTATTTTGTACATAATTGTCAAGTGAATTATACCTAGGTAATAAGCCAATTGTGAGTGGAATTGTGCTCTAATTGCACATGTGATTTCAATGTTGCTATATATGCTTGATAAGAAATCATTTGTATAATAATAGCTCCTAAGATTAGTTTAAACTTGACAAATTTCAGTTGCACAGTTTAATTAGGATTATTTTGTACATAATTGTCAAGTGTATTATACCTAGATAATAAGCCAATTGTGAGTGGAATTGTGCTCTAATTGCACATGTGATTTCAATGCTGCTATACGAAGTATACTTGATACAAAATCATTTGTATAATAAGAGCTCCTAAGATTAGTTTAAACTTGACAAATTTCAGTTGCACAGTTTAATTAGGATTATTTTGTACATAATTGTCAAGTGTATTATACCTAGGTAATAAACCAATTGTGAGTCGAATTGTCCTCTAATTGCACATGTGATTTTAAGGCTTCATAAGAACAGCAATATTGTTAAGAAGTATATTTGAATAATGACTTCACCACAGATATTATATTTAAGTATTTAGCAATACAGTTTAAGAATCAAACATTTTTGTAACAGAGACGGCTAAGTTTTACATGGGCATAATAAATGAATGTAGATCAGAGTTTCAGTTAATCTTTTTAATAAATATTTATTTTTACTTATTTATGTATTTATTTTAGCAATAATGAAAAAGTGCTTGAACATCTGCAATGTATTTCAGTAAAAGATCTTACCTTGAAGTTTGTAACATCTAGCTTGAAGTGTTAAGAAGAGTTCTGCTACTCATTTTTTATGTCTGTGAAATTAAATGCAGATAGGAAAAAAAGCAGGGTAAAAGCATTTTGCACTTACTCTTCCAACTCACATAATGTGTGAGTGAGTGTGTGCATGTGAACATGTGCTCACCTTTGGGTACGTGTGGTTGGTTGTTAGTCACATAATGTAAAGCAGTAGCAGATATTTTGCCATGCTGCACTTTGCAACACTGGTTGTATTCAGAACTATGCCAATGTTTTAAGTTTTTTTTGTTATGCATACATTATGGGTCAAAAATGCATAAAATATGTTTTTTCTAATGCCGAGCCACTGGCAATGAAGCCATTAGCCCTCTAGCTTTCCAATATTTTTCTTCAATGGAACTAATGGCAGATAGTCTGTTGCAGGTCAAAAGGTGTTTGTCATGTCCTCCTCCTTATTGTGAGAGGATTTTTGTGTATAAAATATGTAGAATGTGTAAAGTACATTGAAAGGAAAAAATCTGACAAATAAAAGAAACTATGTTTTTTGCAATGTTCTTGTAATATATATAACACAGAGTAAAAATGATGTAACAGCGTACTTTTCCTTGAAACCTTTTTAAGACCTTGTGATTTATTCATGTAATAGAATATTGCCAATATATAATTTTCACAACATTATTTTATAGTTATGGTATTTTACAATGGTAATTCATATGCAGTTGTCTCAAGTCCTAATTTGTCTTGATATTCACACAGAAATTTTTGGGGCATATTCAGTAGCAAAGTACTTTGAACTTAGCTCTACAGATTTATGGTGAAAGAGACAATTAGAACAATTCAAATAAAAGATGAATGTGTCAAATCAGCCAAGTTGGCATATTTTGTGGGATAGAGTGCTCAAAATCTCAGAAATAAGTGCAAATAAATAGCCTTATTACTGTTTCTGATATAAATATTAATTTTAAAATTTGGCCGTTTTCAAATAGACACTCAAGGCTGAAACAGTTATGATAAAATCAATAATCAAAATGTAATTAACAAAAGTTTTTATGATGGCAACATGTGACAGTAATATAGCATGTCCTAGTTTTCTATATAATATGGATTGTTTAGTAAATTTTGGGGAAACAAACTAAACCAATTTGCCAGCCCTGGTCAGATATTGCACAACAATTTGTGCAAACAATTTTGTGCCTTTTTTATGTCAAACTTTTCTGTTGCTTATTATATGAAGCTGCTAAAATTTACCTATAATAACTAAAGGGATAACTTGAAAGCTCATTGAGCCAGACACTACTTCAATGGAATTTAAATGTGGAACATATTTCTGAAACTATTGCTTTCATCCTTAGCCTGGGTCTGACTGTAACATTGGGGATGAATTACAGGTGGAGATTGCAAAAGTGACCTCATCTATAGAGAATGTCAATGGCCCAGACTGAGGATGGAAGCAATAGCTTCTGAAATATGTTCCACAATTCAAGTAAGTGAAGTTAGTGCCTCAAGTTCGACTCAATCGTTGAGTTTATTTTTACACTTCAATGTTTCAAACTACCAACTACAAAATTATGTAAGAGGATTTTGGCACTAGTATTAAACTTTACTATTTATACTGTGCATTCAGAATCTTCAGTCATCTATTAAATGCTGACCGCATTTATACAGTAATAAGTTGTTTCTGATTTAAATCATTTGTGCCTTATATTTCAGTATCAGAGACGTCCTGTTTGTCTTGTGTTGTCTTTTTAACATTATCAAAATTGAAATTAATCCTATTAGCATTTCTTTCTAGCAAAACTCTGGCATAACATATAGATTGCTGCCTTTTTTGCAACTGTTATGTACAGTCATACAAAAAGTAAAGGGCTGAAAACAGCCATCTTCAAGTAGGCTAATACCTGCAGTATTATCCCTCTTTTACACTTTTCAGGGGTTTAGAGGAAAAGTGGTGTAAAATGGGGGAAATTGACAACAACTCAACAATTTTGTAATATGTAATGGTTATAAAAATAGTGACTGAAATGTATTGCACTTTGTAAAACACATACCCTTTCATTGCTTATTCAGATAGTAAAATGGCACATAGGTACCATTAACGAGTAACCAGTTTTATTATTTGCTACTGATGAAAGGGTGTGGATTTATTATAGTTACCACACTAAAAATTTTGCATTTTGTCAGTAGGAGAACCAAAAGGTTTATTTTTCCAATAATGATAGGGAACTTAACTGTTGAATATGGATCACTTTATTTAACTACTATACAGTTCAATCAAGAACACCCAGCTCTTCTTGAAGTAGTCCAAAATTAATTTTTGTTTTGATCTTTTTTATCTAATTTCCTCTATTTGGTTTTCAAGTTCATAAAGTTTTTGTCACCCCTTCTACCGATGAAAGATATATTTGCTGCACTTCCAAAGCTGCATTTGCCTCAGCATTTGTTGGCACCACACTGTTATTTTCATCTTCATCATTGCTGAGTCCACTGCAGTATGTTGATTAACAAAATCTTCCAAGGACTTCTCGGTTATCAGTGCTTCAGCAACTGCCATGCAGTCCTCAACATTACAGTATGGCTACAAAGCATCCCATGTGGTCTAAAGGTAGTTATCTTCTTTCTCTTCTTCAGGCTGCACATTTTCTGTTTTTAATAATCCTCCTTTGCGAAAGCAAGTGGCAATTGTGGATTGCATGACATCTATCCATGCTTTCGCAGTGTAGTGGAGGGCATCAAACACAGAAATTCTGAAGGCAGAAAGGTCTTTACCAGCATCCATTGCATTCAGTATGCACTGCACCACACTCTTTCTGTAGGCTTGCACCTGATCACTTCTAAAGACTCATCTACTTCGTGCTAACTACTACTCCCCCCAGCTCCTGAGCTATTGGTGATCTCCAGTTCGTTAGACTACCAGCCATGCTGCCTAGTTACTTCTAGTCTCTTACGAGTTCCGTTGCTGAGCGTTAGGAAGTGCTTCTTTCGCCTGTAGAGGGAGCCAAAAGCTTGTGTACAATTGCTTGATGCTGCACCGGGGGTATTGTCCTGGACTTTTTTTTTTTCGTTTGGGAGGCTCCGGTATAAGAACGAGGACTTCTGACATGGATCTCGGACACTGAACATCGCATCTGCTCTTCGTCGCTCTGTACGTAGGAACATTGGGGACAACATTGTTTGGCTTCGCTTCATTATGTAAGTTCTGGATAAACCTTCTAAATTTCTAATCCAAATTTTTCCCTGTGTTTCTTGCGTCATTTAAGACAAATTTCGTGGAGTTAGTGCACTTTAAACAACAAAAGAAACCCTAAAGACTTTCAGTGCAGTTAAAGAAATAATAATATATAACCAGTTGCAAGAATAATTAATTGACATGTTAAAGATTTGAACACAAGAGAAATCGTATATTGTTATATTTGAAAAATTTAAGAATATAAAGATATCGTTAAAAACATCTAATTTTGAAATACTTTGTGCCTTTCCTTAACCATCCTATATGGACGTCTGGTAATTTAACGCTTCCACGTTTTAAGTCATCCCAGGAAACGGTACAAATTGGTAGCAGAGCGTGGTTCCAATTTGTACCATTTCCTGGAATGACTTAAAACGTGGAAGCGTTAAATTACCAGACGTCCATATAGGATGGTTAAGGAAAGGCACAAAGTATTTCAAAATTAGATGTTTTTAACGATATCTTTATATTCTTAAATTTTTCAAATATAACAATATACGATTTCTCTTGTGTTCAAATCTTTAACATGTCAATTAATTATTCTTGCAATTGGTTATATATTATTATTTCTTTAACTGCACTGAAAGTCTTTAGGGTTTCTTTTGTTGTTTAAAGTGCACTAATTCCACGAAATTTGTTTTAATTGATGCGAGAAACAGGGAAAAATTTGGAATAGAAATTTAGAAGGTTTATCCAGAACTTACATAATGAAGCGAAGCCAAACAATCTTGTCCCCAATGTTCGTACGTACGGAGCGACGAAGAGCAGATGCAATGTTCAGTGTCCGAGATCCATGTCAGAAGTCCTCTTTCTTGTACCGGAGCCTCCCAGAGGAAAAAAAAGTCCAGGTCGATCCCCCCCGGTTCAGCGTCAAGCAATTGTCCACAAGCTTTTGGCTCCCTCTACAGGCGAAAGTAGCACTTCCTAGCGCTCAGCAACGGAACTCGTAAGAGACTAGAAGTAACTAGGCAGCATGGCTGGTACTGGAGATCACCAATAGCTCAGGAGCTGGGGGGAGTAGTAGTTAGAACGAAGTAGATGAGTCTTTACAAGTGATCAGGTGCAGGCTGATTTGAAGGAATGAACAATTTCTAGATCTAGGGACAGGGTTACAGTTTACTAGTGCAGCTTGCTGGCAGGAACTCCAACTGCACATTTCTCAAATGCACATCAACAGGATGAGCAGGACAGTGGTCAATGAAGAGTAGAATCTTGTGTTCTGTGCACGCATATTAGCATCATATGACGTGGGCAGGGAATGGACAGGTTTGAAGCATCAAGGTTTTCTTAGTTTACCAATTACAAATGGTTGAAGCCTTTCAGAGCCATCTGCATCGCTTCCCAACATAACAGTATGCCTCAATTTGCTGTGCTTACTGCCATGACATTTGTCGCCCTTAAACGTCAGTGTCTTGTTGGGCAGAGCATTTAAAAACAACCCAGTTTCATCTATGTTGAATACGTCCTTAGGATTATAATTTTTTAACAGTTCTGAAATGTTTCCATTGATCCACTGCTCAACACTATCATCACAGATGATAGCAGGCTCACCACACACAGTACAATCGTCTATTCCCAGCATAGTTGCTACATGAAGAGCCGTCTCCCGTAACAACACTCCACTGATTGGAATATTCGCTACTCTCATCATTTCGAACCAGCTTCTCACTGTTTGAGTATTTTGAGTAACGTACTTCCTCTTCTTTACATAAGCTCCACACTCTGAAGCACATGCTGATGTAGAATGTCTATCTCTTATTATAATGTTCAACGTTGAGACACATATATTCATCTCCTGTGCTAGACCAACACGTTTTCCACAAATGGAGTTAGCTTTTTCTAGAATTTTAAGTTTTTCTTCAATGGAATAAGACTTCTCCCTTTTCTTCTCCATTTCTGTGACTATGATAGAACGGAACGTGGAATTGAATTGCAACTGGTAACAACATTGCGCAAATATTGGTATCTCCAGCATTACCACACCCACAGATATCAAGTAACTATGGTCGGTGGTCGAGACTAAAGTTCTTTGAATGTCATGACTTGGTCATGACCAACGATCATATGGTCTAATGCCATATTGCTTTGTGTTAGAACTCGATGAGACATGGTGTAAATGGCGGGAAATTAAAATTTCACTAACATAAACGCCAGGATTCTAATGCATTGTGAGTATACAAAGATCAAAGGGACCTTAAAAGATGTAAATGGCGGGGACGTAAAAGTGAGGTAATACTGTTATTTTGCAAGGCCGGTAGTGCTAACAACAGGAATCTTAAGTACAGAAGCCTTCATCTTCTATCTTTAACTTACCATTATGTGGAAATACAGACTGTTTTGTTCAAATCCTGATTCTCTTCTGCAGAGTGGTGCCTAACAGTTTAAGATTCCAATGCAGCAGACAAAGCAGATGTTTTAATTTTTGTTATTTGAATTGTTTTGATTTAAAAAGGAATGCATGCAGATTGCACTGAGATTTTAATTAATCAATAAGCAGTTGCATTTCTCAAGTGTAATTGAGAATTACACTAATCTCAGTTCTCTTCATGACAGAAATAGTTGGTAAACCATTTTGGTAATATGACTTGTGATGCAAAATTATATAGGAACCTTCTCAAATGCTTAGAATGAGCACATTGCAACCAAACCAAGCAGGATGACTCTGGCATCATCCGGAGGGTTATATTTGGGAGGTCCACTGTTCAAATTCCCAAAGGACCGAATTGACTGAGCTCTTACCAGGTATTCCTTAACCCTCATAACTGATAAATGCCAGGGATGTACCCTAAACTTAGGCTTGGAATGTTTTCTTCCCAAATCTTGTGTTCCACATATCATTTATTTTATTTTATTTGTACCAAGCTTTACAAAATGGCATTTGCTGGGTTTGGTCGTAGCCACTTATTCAGCAGATGTCGATATCTACATACATTTCCTACACTTACAAATCAACTAAACAATACAAGTAAGTGACGAGTATTAATAAACCAACTACAAATAGTTTCTGAGATTAATTTTGACGTCACTGTTACTAAATTCCTCCAAACACATAAATACCAGTACACTTAGATCTTAGAAACTAACAAATGATAAGCTACCCTTACATTCAACCCCTGAATAAACTAACCAAAATTCTTAGGCCTATCTAGATGTTACTCTATATCCTTATACTATATGACTCATAAGGGAAATAATTAGCACTCACTGTGAATGTCTATGTTTGTGCATTCATAGCCAACTTATGCATGTGATAACATTGATATTACTATGGCAGTTGGCAGGAGGAGCTGGCCAACACAACATCCAATCAGATCTTTGCCATGCCTTGCAGTGTTGTATAGTTAAACAAGCTGTGAAGTCACACTGTAAATTTTAATATCATTTGTGCCCACAAAATTTATTTTTGCAACAGGAAAGGGAATAACCTGATAATGAAGACCATTTTATTTTGAAGCAGCCAGTCTAAATCCCAATTTCTTACGTTAACTGGTTGCAGAGATATGAATGTGCATGGAATTTGTCTTTTAACAGGGGCTCTGTTAAGTTGTTTTCATCTGTCCAAATCGTTTTGTTATCTACCTACTCTTTTGATTATTGTGTCAGCTTGTTACTCAACAAAGATCAATTATCAACTTAGAGGAAGACAACAATGATTCAGATGTGGTCAGAAGCAAGGATGAAGATGAATATGATGTCAAGGCAAATACAACAGCTTTGCCCATAAGACATTTTCTATTTGGCCTGCACACTCCCCCCCCCCCTCCCCATTTATACACCACCTTTAACTGCAGTGGTCATATCAGTCGCCATTCTCCTTTGGAACATATCGAAGGTGTTGCCTCGTATTCGTTGGGTTTTTTAATCATCAGATCACACACACATTCGCACTCTCATTCATACTTCCAGACTCTGGGGTAGATGGGGAATCATCTTGGTTGGAGAAAAATCCCCATACCCCAGCCGGGAATCGAACCCGTGATGCACATTTTTGTTACCATTTTAAGGTATGATTTTCAGATAACTTGTTAAATTAGCATGCATGCCAAATTTATGTTTACTTGACAGCTACAGTAGTATCCTATAAAGTGTTTTCATTTTGTCTTGTTACTGCATATAACTTCTACCTGCGCTTTGACATATGGCTATGTCGCGCTTCGTTGCTAGTGGTCAACCTTCCAGCCGCCATTAAATTTTGCATCTGCCATAATTTCAATACACATATCATTTCATTGCATGTATTATCAATGTGTGTTGCCTGTGGTGCTATATGTAGCAACAACATGCAGTAAACATTAAAGAAATAAAAATAGTGCAACGAAGAGTACTTTCAGAGTAATGGTCTAGTCATAGAAAAATACAAATTAGGGACCAAGACAAATTTGGTTAAATGTATATAAAACATAGTGGTGCATTGTCTTAATATGCAGAATGCAACTTCTTTTAGTTCAGCTGTTTATCCAGAAAGCTGTAATTTATCAAGTCAATGTTCAGCATAGTTATTTTCACATGTTTTAACCCCCTTTGGATGTTCCCATTCCCTGTGTCATGGACAAAATCTTTGCTAGTACGTGTACATTAATACTTTGTTTTCCCTGATCTAGTCATTTGGAGTGTATGCAAGAAGTAAAAGTTGGTTCATAGAATAAAGAAAATGTTTAAATGATTGTGGAACTTATATTACCATGCACTATTTGTATAAAATATTTTGTTTGTTTAAAAAAGCATTTAACCATAATCATATTGAAATTCAGATCATACGAGAGTCAGAATTTCTTTTATTGGACAAAAGTGAAACACAAGTGTATCATCTGTCAACATAGTCTCCCTGTCGACCGCAAAGTGAGATTTGTGGTGGACAACACGGCGTTGGGGCGGGTTTTCTCCGGGACCTCCGGTTTCCCCCGCCATCTCATTCCACCGGTGCTCCATCTTCATCTCATGCATCATCAGTGTCACCGCCTGCGGTGCTGTATGTAGTAAAAGCGGGCGTTAAACACTACACATAGTCTCCCTGTCATTTAACACACTTCCTCCAGCATGTAGGAAGTGCACAGATTCCTCTTAAAAAATGTTCTTTTGATCATGTGTGCAGCCTTTTGTGCATGGCCTGATACCCTCTTCATCATAACAAAATTACTTTTCCCCTCAGTGCTTCATTGAGTGGTCTAAACATGTAATCATTTGGTACGGGGTCTGGGGAGTGTGGCAGATGTGGATAATATTGAAGTGCAGGTTATCGATGTTTGCAATTGTTGCAAGCACTACAAAATTTAAACATGTTATAAATGATGTGATGTACTGAGCAATGACTAATGTTCTGATTTGCAGCTATGTCATCCATTATCGCATTGTAATTTTCCTTCACATTGGCTTCCCTTCTATAGTAGTCTTGTGTCACAATGTGATGTGTCTAACCTGGGAGGAAAGCATCTGTAGCAGAAGTCATGCTATTTCTGAACTTAATACTCCACTTCTATATTGCACAGTGATACAGTCCTTCATTTGCCAATAGATTTCAGTAAGTTCACTGTTCAGAAAACACGACAGAGCATTGTTTTTGCTATGCACAAATTGCAAACAGGGCAGCCATTTTGAACTAATATTGTGGCCACATTCGCATGTGAGCAGTCTTCTGCCACCTGTTTGGCATTCCTTATATCATTGGTAACAGTATTGCCAATTTACAGAACAATGGTATAAAACGTTAATTTCACAAATGTGAAGTTCTACTAAGAAATCAACATTTAAATAACTAGAAAAATGGCAAAACAATGCATGTAGAAATCTGTGGAGCCATAAAATATATTTACCCAACTATGTACAAACACAATCAACCTGTCAAGGAAAAGCTATAACTCTGAGTAAATACAATATGAGACACCCAAGACCACCTCAAATTACATGGAGAAACAGAACATTGAAAATTACTCTCTTAAAAATGAAAGTTACTTCTCTTCCTGATATTAAAGCATTCAAATAAGGTCAAAATTATCTTAAGGGTATTGGCATACTTATATAGAGTAGCCAACTTGGAGGAAAGCAATATTATTAAAGAATGTTTTCTTATGTAAATGAGAAGCAAATGGGAAGGATCTTGGGCACAAAAAGTAAGGGAATTGATGGAACAGATAAGTATGGGACATATTGGAATGGGTAGTATTGTTAAAGAAGCTTTTGGAAAGAAAAAGAATTAAAATTAGAAGATATTGATAGTAAAGTTATTTTGCTAGTACAAGGAAGAAAAGCTAGTTGACGATATATTGGGAAATAAAAACAATATAGGGAGGGAAAAGTACATAGATGTGTGTAATAAGCTATGGCAAGAAGGATTCGCGTGGGCGAGGAACAGAAGTCAGAAATTTGAGAGGTATTGGATATGATAAGGATGAACGGAAATACCCAATGTGTGGGGAAGATGATACGAACTGGCATAGTATACTACGAGGGCTGTTCAAAAAAGAATGATCACAATTATTATTTTTGACAACGTACCTTTACTCATCCTCATAATTTTGATGGTCCTTCTCAAAATAGTCTCCCCTTAATGGGATGCACTTGTCCCAGCATTTCTGCCAGTCTTCAAAGACATGCTGGAAACCCTATTTTGAGAGGTCCTTCAAAATCACCTCCGCCACCTACAGCACTGCTTCTGATGATGGATAATGCCTCCCACAAAGGTGTTTCCTCAAGTTAGGGAATAGAAAAAGGTCACATGGGGCTAAATCTGGACTATGGGGAGGGTGAGGGATGCACTTCACGTTGAGTTTTGCAAGATATTCAGCAACAACATTGGCAATATACAGCCACCCATTATCGTGATGCTGCATCCAACCTGCTTCACGGAAATGTCTTTTGCACCTGATATGGACTTGCAATGTTTTCAGGACATCCCTGTAGTATTGTCCAGTTACTGATGTGTGTGCAGGTACTACATGCTGATAAACCATTCCATGAATATCAAAGAATGAGATGACCATAACTTTCCCAGCAGAAGCAACCACTTTTGCTTTTTGGGGGGTTGGTGATGGAGGAGATTTCCACATTGAGCTTTGCTGTTTGCTCTCAGGATCAAAATGATGTAGCCAAGTTTCATCAGCGGTGATTACATTTGAAAGACACTCAAGATCTTCCTCTAACATCAACTTTAACTGCTTGCAGACCTGCATGTGAATGTCCTTTCGTTTGGGAATCAACCGTTTTGGAACCCATCGTGCACAAACACGTCTCATGTGTAATGTTTCTGTCACCAATGTGTGGGCGGCACCCAAAATGTTCAGTATTTCAGAAAGTGATCTTAAGGTAATTTGTCTATCCTCTCTCACAATGGCAGCAGCAGTGTTGAAGTTTTCTTCCGTAAGAGTAGTAACTGGAGCACCGAATCCACCTTCCTTTGAAATTGATTGTCTCCTCTCTTTAAACACCTGGGAAATTCAGAGAGGAATGGTTAAGAATGATTAAGAATAATCAACAAGTAAGGTTGGAGAAAGGGGAACAGGGGATATAAAGTGCAGAGGTTTATCAGTACATGGGTTGTGTGTATTGAGACCAGAATTTAAGGCAGCTAGTTAGGAAGGAAAATATCAGGGGGAAATAAAGTAAGTTTGTTGTTATGTGCTAGGAATGTTGTTAATGGTAATGTATTAATAAACATATGTATGTATGAAGAAGGATGAGAAATAGATATTTATATTCATTATGCATGATTGGAGGAATTTAGTAACGTGACGTATCAAAGCGTGCATACAAGTGAAGTGTTATATTTCAAAGACATGGCTGAGGCGCAAAGGGTTATAAAAGAAACAAAGTTACAAATTATAGCAACGAGTGAAGGAAGTATTTTGCAAATTGATGGAAACACAGAACAGTCAACAAGTGATGGTGGAGGTGGGAGGTTAACAAGGGGAAGAAAGGTAGATATGTTGAAGAAGAAAGACAGTAAAAACTTAAAATAGGGAAAGGGGATACCTATGATGTTTTGGAATGTGGAAGGTCTAAAAGCAAAGTCAATAAATGGCAAATTATATAATGTGGCGAAAGGAGTGGATGTTATTGGTTAAGTGGAAACATGGGTAGAAGACAGAGTTAATTAAATTAAACAATTTGTTATGTGTTATTAAAGGTGCAAGTAAAACATCTGTTAAGGGTAGGGCATCAGGAGGTGTAATGTTTGCTATTAGAAATCACAAAGGTTTGTAAGTGGAAATAGAGAAAAATGAGAGTAAAAGTAAGCAAGTGGTGTGGATACAAATAAATAAAAAAAGAAACGGGGTTAAAGCAAGTTATGTCTTAGGATTAGCTTATAATCCAGAAAGTTCACACTTTTTGATAAAAAAATTTATAACAACTTAGAAGAAGATATTGAGAAAGTTAGGGAGCGCTATCCAGAATCAGATATAATACTTATGGGGGATTGGAATGCAAGAGTAGGAGTGGAAAAAATAATAATTAATAAGGAAACAGAAAGTGAAAGAGATATAGACGAAATGTGGACAAGGAGAAGTAGTGATAAGATATATAATAAGGAGGGAGCAAAACTTCTAGAGTTCTGTGAAAATAATAATATACTTATATGTAATGGCACTTTAGGAATAGATGAAGAAGCTTACTATACGTTTGTGAATGCAAATGACCAGAGTGTTATAGATCGAATTTGTAGTAATGAACTAGAGGGAAAGATTAAAAATTTTTAGAGTAGGAAATGAACCTGTAAGTAGCTGCCATTTTCCAATTTATGTAGATTTAATGGAGGAAACATCAGTAATCTTAAATCGGTCAAGAGAAGGAGTAGTAAATTGATTCACGTCTTATAAATGGAAAGAGGCAGAGGCCATAGAATTTCGGAGAGAAATAAACTCAAAAATAAGCAAAATAATAGAATCTGGGTTAGAGTTATCATTAAAAGAAGGGAGAATAGAGAATGCTTTGGAACTGTTAGAGATGATCGTAAAAAGAGCAGGAGTTAAAATGGAGATGAAACAAAAGACTAACCCAAATATTAATAGCTGGTACGACGACGAATGTAGGAATGTGAAAAGAGAAGTAGGGAAATTGACAAATGGCGAATTACGAAGATAAACAACATTTTATATTATGTAGATGGGGCTATAAAAAACTAATAGAGAGGAAAAGAAAAGAGTGGTTAGAAGCTAAGAGTAAGAAAGTGAAAGAGGCAGTGTTAGAAAAAGATTCAAAGAGAGTATGGGAAACAATTAAGGAGATCAATAGGAAAAGAAATATTGATGGGAAGATAGCACCCGCAGAGTGGGTTGAATACTTTACAAAGTTGATCGTTGAGCAACCTAAAGTTATTAAATTTTAGATGAGTCGTACTTTTTACACATCTGCTTCACTTTCGTACCTATTTCGCATAAGAGCCGTAGATGCAAACGATGATTTGCGAAACATGTCCTCAAAATAGGTACGAAAGTGAAGCAGATGTGTAAAAAATACGACTCATCTAAAATTTAATAATTTTTCGCTTCACTGTGGTGTTCCAATACAGTTAAATCTTGATATATTGAAGCAGTCGCATAAGAGCCGTAGATGCAAACGATGATTTGCGAAACATGTCCTCAAAATAGGTACGAAAGTGAAGCAGATGTGTAAAAAATACGACTCATCTAAAATTTAATAATTTTTCGCTTCAATGTGGTGTTCCAATACAGTTAAATCTCGATACAACCTAAAGTTAGCTTTAAAAAATGCAAGATAATAGATTAGATGAGGAAGTCGCAGTAGACGAAGTGAATTTACAAGTAAAAAAAGTTAAAAAAGAACAAGGTTGGGGGCTTTGATGGACTACCTTAAGAGTTCTGGAAGGAATATGGTAAAACAAATGAAGGTATACGAGTTATGACGAAATTTCTAGAAAAAATAAGGCAAGTGAATAGATTTCCAGAAAATTGGAAAGTGAGTATTATTGCACCAATTTACAAAGGCAAAGGAGAAGTTAATAAACCGCAAAATTATAGGGGGATCAGTTTACTAGCAGTATTAGGGAAAATTTACACAGGAATAATGTCTGAAAGATTGCAAAGATGGGCGGAGGTAGAAAAGAAGCTATCGGAATTCCAATCAGGATTCAGGAAAGGGAAAAGCACAGTAGATAATGTACTAATTATTAGAATAGTAGATAAGTACACAAGTAGGAAAAGAGGGAGAGTATATTTTTTTTTTATTGTTGATTTTGAAAAAGCTTTTGATACAATAGTGAGAGAAGCATTATGGTGGAAATTACAAAAGAAAGGTGTCAGCAAGAAATTTATTATAGGGCTAGAAAAAATTTATGAGGGAATAAAGTTTGGAACAAAGTAGATAAGAATGGGATAACAGAATTAGTGGAGCAGAAAATGAGATTAAGACAAGGCTGTAAACTTAGCCCTATATTGTTCAACTTGTTCATTGATATAATTGAGAGGTTTGAAAAAATTAACAACCATTGCCCAATTATTAGGAATAAGGTAATACCGGGGCTACTATTTGCAGATGATTTGGTAATAGCATCTATAAAAGTGATAGGATTACAGAGAGCAATAAATGAAATTAGCAGCTACTGTAAAGAATGGGGTATAAGAATCAATATAAGCAGGTCAAAAATAGTGTTTAAGAAAGGTGATAAGTTAAGAAAAGATGAAAAGTGGTATCTAAATGACCAAAAAGTGGAGGCTGGGGAGCACATGGGAGAAAGATAAGAGTGAAAGGGAAGATAGCGTCTGGGGTAAGGAGCTGTAAATATAAATTACCAGATATGTCAGAAAAGTGGCATGAAAGAATCTATGAAGCAATAGTAGAATAAAAAATGACATGGTGTGGAGTTGTGGGGGGCCAATGAGATAAGAAATCATGTTGAACATATGAACAGTTCTATAAAGAGATACTGGGTTTGAATACGTCAATGCCAAATGGAGTAGCTAGAGTGGAACTTGGAAGACCTTGCAGGGGTGGGGTAATTATAGAAAGATGTTTAAAATATTTCCATAGCTGTATAAAAAAGGATGATAATACATTAAAAATATGTCTAGAACATCAGAAGAATTCAACATGTAAGAACAGCTGGTGGGCAGAGCTAGAGAGAACGCTGACTAAAATAGGGATGGGGGTTATCTGGCTAGAGAGTGAAAGAAATGTAAAAGGTTTTTGGACAATTATTAAGAATAGGATAGAGGACACTGACAGGCAATTGACGTGGGGAAATCTGATAAGAATTCACTAAATGTATACCTAAAAATAAAGACAGAATGAGGAAGGGAAACATATGTAGATATATGTGATAGATATGAGAGGGAGGGTTTAGCTTGGTTAAGGACAGGAGCCATATTGAGAGAGGGTTCACCAAAGGAGTGCATTCTATGTGGAAAGAAAATAAGTTTAGAACATTATGTAGTGGCGTGTAAAGAAATTGAAAACTGGAGAAAATTAATGTGGGATAAGAACTGGGATAATAAAGGGGCTTACGTAGTAACAATAGAAATGCTTACATTGAAAAGGGAGAAAAGATTAAGGGAGGTGGGGAAATTTGCTGACAAAGTCAAAGAGAAATAGTTGAGAAGGGCGAGGAAATATGAGGTAGAGAAATGGAAGACACAATCAGAACATTAGATCAAGATCGTATAAGGGCTAGGATAGAGGTTAACGGCCAGGGAGCCAACACCATTATCAGCCCATAATATAAGCAGTTGACAAATTTGTACCTAGATTAGAATTGTAAACCTTGTAATTGAGATTGTAAGATATGTAAGTACAAATAAATATCTCTATCTAGTAACGTGATGTCAAAATTAATTGAAAAAACTATTTGTAATCACCACAATGAAGCGAAAAATTATTAAGTTTTTGATGAGTCGTATTTATTACACATCTGCTTCACTTTCGTACCTATTTTGAGGACATGTTTCGCAAATCATCGTTTGCATCTACGGCTCTTATGCGACTACTGGGTAGCCATAGATGCAAACGATGATTTGCGAAACATGTCCTCAAAATAGGTACGAAAGTGAAGCAGATGTGTAATAAATACGACTGATCAAAAAATTAATAATATTTGTAATCAGTTTATTTGACACTTAGTCACTTACATTTTTATATTATTGAGGGACTAGTTTTGGAAGCCGCCACCCCATCTTCAGTCTCTTTCCAAGTAATGTCTGTGTCGTCTGCTTTCTTCTCTCTAGCGGTGGAACTATGAACTTTGTCAAATTATCTACTAGTGGGATTTCAAAGTTTATTACTCGGTCCTTATTTTTCCATATGAATATGTTCTCCCATGTCAGTTTATTTTGGTTTTTCACTCCTTTTTGTAATTTTGAATTTGGATCAATGCTATGATTTTCATTCCAAAAATGAAATGCTACTGCTGACTTACCTTCTTATTTCATTTTGATGTTTCTAAAGCGCTCTTTGACTCTGATTTTTAGGTTCCTTTTAATTTGACCTATGTAGCATTTTTCACAGTTTGTACTACTTATTTGGTATATTCTGGATCTGTTAACCCTTTCACCGATATGGACGTCATATGACGTGCAAGTTAAAAGGCCCCAATCCGATATGGACGTGTATAGATGTCCTATGCATACATGCATTTAATGCGTATTTAATGATAATTCTTTTAAACCTTATGTTTTACAGTAAATTTTATTAAATTATATAAGAAGTAAAAGCTTACCTTTAAAAGTTTTTTCTTGAATGGTACACCTCAAAACAGGGATAAACACACAAGGGCACATCTCCACATTCACGGCAAATCGTACTAGTTTCCTTTCGGACACCTTTCTTGTGGCACACCAAACATTTTCTAAAGGAACGCGACTTTTTTGCTGTGGGTGGTACCCTTTTAGGAAAATGTTCTTCAAGTCTGAGGGGTGCTGGGGTGGTGGATTTTTTACCCCCAGTATGGAGAGGTCTCTGAATTTTATACTGCTCAATTAGACTGTAAGCTATTGATATGCGAAAGTCCAGGTACGTCATTGTCTTCCGTGGGTTTAGAGCTCTCCAAATTACTAAACAATTGTATATGGTTATATCCAGCTGGTGTAAAAATACTTTTTTATACCATTTGATTGTTTTTCGCAAAGAGGGATATGCGTGTAATACCTGATCTGCTAGATCCACTCCACCCATATGCATATTATATTCCTGGATAATATCGGGCTTGAAAATTGACATTTTGTTACGAGCATCAATTTTTCCGGTGTCAATCATCAAAATCTTAGAGCTGCAATTGGATAATGCTGTTAACAATCTTCCTGTCTTGCCAAGCAACATAGGTCAAGGGTGGGAGCTGATGCACCTGCATTTCTCCTCTTCTTAGAGCCTTCGTATTCACATCTTTTGGCAAACCAATACGATTTGAGCGTACTGTTCCAATTGCATTTGTTTTTCTTTTGTGTAAGGCCATGAATAATTTAGGGGAACTGTACCAATTATCTAAATATACAGTCCTACCCTGATCAAGTACAGATTCCATCAGGTGCATTACTATGGAACCAGATAACCCCAAATCTTTGTCTCCGGTGTTATCAGTCTCTTGGTCAGTGTATATGCAGCTATTGTAAAGATATCCTGTTTTACTTTCACATACATCAAAACTCTTTATGCCAAATCTGGCCCTCTTTGTTTTGATGTATTGTTTCCAACCTAAACGGCCCTTCCAAAACATACTGTTCTAAAGACAGTATAAAAGTATTCAGATACCAAAAGAAAATAATCAGAATCATAGCAGATGTCTCAAGCACAACTAGTTGTAAGCCATACTTCAGTAAATTAGGTATCTTGCCACTGCCAAGTATATACGTATATGAAACTCTTGTACATATGAAAGCAAGCCTAAGTTTATTCAAAACAAATTCTGAAATTCATATACACAACACTAGAACAAAGAATAATTTATTTGTGAAGTCACACAAAACAAAGATATATGAAAATAGTTTCACATATGCTGGCTTACATCTTTACAATAAGCTACCTGAATCTATAAAAAAGATTGAATCACAACATCAATTTAAGAAATTGTTATTAAACTTCCTTAGAGCCAATAGCTTCTAAGCGTGGATGAATTTTTAAATTTGTAAATATTTAGTTAGCTACCTTAATTATAAATATTGTACTTAGTTTTTAGTTTTTAGTTCTTAGTTTTTAATTTGACGTGTCCTATAACATGTACATGTTTTAATGGATGAATCAATAAATCAAATCAGGCTTTCATCAACAGTGATCTTTTCACTAGGCACATAAATTTCTTTGAATTTTGAAATAATGTAATAAAAAACTGGTCTGATTTTGGATAGTTTATTATTCATATTTTCTGTGCAGGTGAAATGAAGGAAGCGCAAAATGGAAGTAAACCTGTTATTTGACATGCATTTCCCAAAAAATGGGGTAGCTAGCATGTCATCTGTAGACCAGTACATGTCTAGCATAGGTTTACGAATAACACCCATGAGCATAATTAGACCAAGTAGTCTGTAAATCTCATTCATTGTTACTTCTGTCCACTTCTGCAATCTACTCTTAGGTCCTAAATTGCCTTTAAGCAATCAGGTCTTCCTTCACCCTACTCGCATATACATTTGTTTCGGAAACAATGAGAGACAGTAAGTCAGTAGTAAAAAATTTTGTGAAAATGTCAATTGGTTGGCTGTCAGAAGTTAGCTGAGTATGCGGTTGTACACCAGAGGTTGTGCTCGCGAACGTATGTCTATTTGTGTTAGTTATTTTGACACCTCCATAATGTTGATTCTTCACGAACACCTGTCGGAAATGAGTCATTTTCCTCCTCACTGCTACCTATATCCTCAACACCCCCCTCAAAATCTGAAAACTCGCCACCAATGTCCAAATCACTGTCTAACAGCAAAAAGTCTTCCACATTTTCTGATGTAATATCAGAAGCCCGCACTCATCCTACACTAGGTAATTGATTTGCTACATTACTAGTTGAAGCCATGATTAGCACTGAGGAAACTATTTCAACTGTGTTTTAGCTAAAGAAATTGCTTGGAACTCTGACACAGTCTAAATTAATATATGAACTGAGCGAAGAAAAAAGTTACGTCAGCTAACATAAACTTCCGTTGTGCAATTAGAGAGATGCTGACGGAGTTTTCTTTCCAGCGTGTATAACGCAATATATACAGTTATTATTACATGTTAGCATAAACTGAAACCTATAAACCTTGAACCCAACACTTTGTTTATTCAGCTGATATAAACATAGTTTGTAGAACAAAAGTACTCAGAATTAGGCGCGTTCAATGCAAAGAATGGCTTTCTTTACAGTGATACAAATTAATGAAATTTCAACGCTTTATTAATATAGTCTCTATTTTAATGAAACCGCAGATGTATACAGCTTTTAATGGGCTTTAAACCAGTTTTTGTTTCCCTGAAATAACTTTATAAATACGGAAGATACGAATGTTTATTTATGAAGCATTTTTGCAGCATTTAACAATTTAAATGTCTTGTTCTGTTTATTGGGTATCCGTTTCCGGCTGTGCAGGGTTTAAACGTTCATCGGCGAAGCGGTTAATTGATGGGATTTCATCTTTTGTTTTTGAATTTAGCAATTTCAAAACTGACTATCTATTGGTAGGTGCCAAGATGATATTTTGTTCCTTAAAGATCTTTTTGAATTTATTAAATGTTTTTTGGGTGGTATGTGAATGCACTGAATATGCTGTTGCTTTCTTTTTCTTTTGTGAATGGAGTTGCTTCCTTAATGGTTTTCTTTAGTTTAGCCTTTTTAATTTTCTTAAATACCAGACTCTTTTGTTTTTTCCATTTTCTTCTGCTATGCGGAGTATTTAAAATTCATCCTGGTATTTCATATTCATCCTGATATTAAAATATTTTAAGCATAATAAACTTTCAACCTTTTCCATCCTCCACACAATCCAGTCAGTCCAGTGGATTTTCCAAAAATAAATACTGACTCCAAAGTAAGTGTGTAAGAAAGAATACCAGCCCAAAGTACCTCTAAAGCAAATTTCAGTTTCCACAAGACAAGCAGCACCCATCATATCTGTGTCTTATAAGTCTACACTGTCAGAACAAATGTTGGCATTAGTAAAACTAGAGCAAAAATCTGCTCAACTTTTCTCTTGTCTTCTCCTAGTGGGTCTAAATAGAACAAACTTTGAAGCAGTAAAGCTGTGTCTTAGGCAGTTTTATTTAAAATTAAATCATCTTACAGGAACATGATACTGATGATTCTGTGATAGCAAAACAAACATTATTGACATACAATGAAATGGTGATAATGCTAAAAAGGAACTAAAAACTTAACTAATATAATTTTGAGTCGAACCATGCTTCATATAGTGTGTTAACATTAGCTGAGGATATTAGGAAGGTCCTAACAAAATTGCATTCTAGGTAAACACTAGCAATATATGGAGCATGGAGTACTAATTTGACTCAAAATTATATTAACTTTGTGTCTCACTTTATCATGGTCTTTACTCATTATGAATAAAAATTAACTATTTAAAATACACTCCTCACTTGAGTCCTGCCATGTAAACAAGTTTAACTGCACAATAAACATTTTTCTAAAAAATGGATTATAGCTCCTATGAGAGTATCAAGGAAAATGTAGCAATAATGTTGCAAGAAGTCCTTCTTTAACATGGAACTAAACTCAAAACCAAAGAAGAGTTGTAGAAACAGATTGGAAGAAACTAAACACAGCATTCTATCATAATTTTCAACTGCCTTGTAGCTCACCTTAATAGAATCAAAAGCGGTTACTTGAAGTCACATTTTGTCATGAATCACACTGGAAGATAATTTGAGACTTATTCACTGCAGTGCCAGAAACAATATAAAACTAAAAAACATGATTTGATGTACAGAAATCCTGATCTGCCTAAATAACACATGTTAAAAGCTAAAATTTTGAAGTATATATGTATTTTAGAGCAACTCACAAAAATTGGTATTTTATTATATATAACAATCTTTGACACAAGTATTTGAACAGATCTGTTGGGCATGCACAAAACATTCTGTCTGCGTAATATGCAGCTGTTGGCCTTTTTTGCCCCCTTGTTTTCTCTCCTTTCTAGCTTCAAATTATCTCATTTGTAGCACCTTTTTCTCTTTATAGTTGCTGAGGAACTGCAAAAGTTAAGGATTTATGTAGGTATGCAGTATCAAAGACTTCAGAAATCATTTACAGCCTGAAATCATATAATTAAAAATATATTTTCTGATCATTGCTGTATGAAAATCTTGTCTCTGTTATACAATGCAAATCTATGCATCTTAATTTCATATGGTTATCACTGAACATTCCTTCAACATAGAAATACAAACCACACAGTCTGTTAAGGAATGAGTTAAGTTCAGTTTGTTTTCAGAGTAATGGTGTGTTATTTTATTATTAAAATGAACCGTCATATGTTAAGTCATGTTTCAAATCCAAGCTTAAGTATTTGTTAATATATAAATTAAATTATTTAATTAAATTATTTATTTCTTTTCCCACGTGTTTATGTTTGAAGTATGTGAACATATCTCTCGAAGCTGGCACAAGTGATTTTTCTATTAACATGCGTGAAGTTATTCAGAAAAATTATAACTTCTTCTAAACCAATACAACATATAGGACAACCGTAAATTTAAAAAAAGAAACAGGAATTGATTGTGGAAGCTTGGGATTTAGGTAACGTACACAGAGTGCCTCAAATTTGTATTGAAGCAGCTTCATTCAAACTAAAAGGTAATGTACCTGTATTTTAATCTCCAGGAAAAACTTACAAAGTATGAAACTGAATTACTGGTTTTAACTATTTTTAAAAATTTGTTTCCTGGCTTAACAGCATCAGGGTAAGTTTTTAATATTTTAAGAATATTTAATGTGTTGTTTAATTAAGGAAAGCCCGCCTTGGTAGCATAGTGGTACCATGTCTGCCTCACGTTCAAGAGGTCCCGAGTTCGAATCTTGGTCAGGGAGAGTTACCGTGATAAGGTTTTTCTGGGGTTTTCCCTTATCCTGAAAGACAAATGTCGGGTAACTGTAAGCACCATGGACCCTGGGCTCATTTGAGCATCATTTCACCTATTCCATTCATCGTCCGATATGACAATGTTGGAGGACATAAATTACAAAAAAAAAAAAAAAATAAGGAAACAATGGATACCACAATGGCTGGTGTGTAAAACGTGCCTAATGTACAAAGTTACCACAAGTACATGGAATTTGAATTACTGGGTTGGACGATTTGGAAAAAGATTTTTCTTGCTTAACATCAAGGTAAGATTTTAATGTTTTAAGGATATTTAATGTGTTTAATTATGAAAACAAGTGATGCTTTGATTCTTATAAAGGTAGTAGCCTCATATTTTATCTGTATTCCACACATACCATGCTGATGTGTTTCTTGCTCATGAATTCTGAATGGAGTATTTACAACAGACGTATACATAAGCATACATATCAAAAATTTATGTCTTCAGCTCACTTGATTTTCACTAATCTTGCAGAATCAAGAGATAAAATAACGACGACTTCTCATTTGAAAAAAAGTGTACATTTTAGCAAATTCTCACAAATAAGGGAAACCTCTGAAAGACTCACTCTGCAAAAAAAAAAAATGTGTATGACAAATTTTGTGTTCTAACCAGCTCCACATTTTTTGCTTAGTACGATTTTGTCTTTATCTTATGGTAGAAGTCAACCAGAATGAAGGCTTCTCAGGACATTCCCAGAAAATTCAAGATATACATTTCATTTGTCATAAAACAACTTAAACATACAATATTTTAATAAAAGTTGTTAGACCTACTTTTTGAGAAAGTCAAAATGCACAAACATTTTCCATGCAAAGGAAAGTCTGGGGTGAAGGATTTTTCTGGAAAATCTTGGTCTTGTATCCTTGGAAGTTGCTGGACTTGAGTGTCAAGTTTGTTATTTATCCGAATTTTCATTTTTTATTTGCTATTCACAGACATACACACAGACCTTTTTAAGAATGCTTTTCAGGATTCAAGGGAGAAATTTCGGTGTCGAATGTTTCAGTAGACTGCAATACTTCACATATTTATTGTAAGTATGTAGTAGAGGATGTAAACAAAGGTATATTTTAGAAGACAGGTGAAATTATATATTGACACTATTGTGACTTTGTGGGTTCGTGAAATTAAAATTCCAATTGCACAAACTCAAAATGTCCTTTATTTCCACTGAATTACAGTTGGAACACTTGCCGATTACATAGAATTACAAGGCGCACACAATTACAATCCACCAGTTCGTCTGTCACAGGTCCACTCGACACTCACAATTACGTACAACTCCTCTGATACACGTACACAGTCTTCCAGTCTGTTCGGTAGCACGGCACTCCACGACTGCTCGCCAAGAACTGAACTGACTCGTCCACTGCAGCCTTATATAGGAAGATCGCTGTTTCTGGAAGCTTCGCGGTACGGAAAATCATCCCGATGGTTCCAGACGTCAGGGAGAGGGGAAAGAGACGGTACAGGGCTCGTGCCGCTCTTCTAAACATCCCCTCAGGCCTCAATGCTTCCCGTCTGGCCCTACCTGCCAGCTGGTTCTATCGGGAATTCCGATGTTCGGGTGACACTGCTCCCTCCTCAAAGCTGGTCGTCCCGAACAGCACCATCGTAGCGTGCCAGGCGATCCAGGTCTACCACCAACATCTTCCCTCGGGGAACCTTCTGGATGTTAATCCTCTTCACCACCCGGTACGGTCCTTGCCATGGCTGCTGAAGCTTCGGGCAGCGGCCCTTGGTCCGGGTAGGGCGGTACAACCAGACCAAGTCACCTTGCTGGAACCCTTGGCTGTTGGCTTGCCTGTCGTATCGGGTCTTCATTTCGCTCGCCTTCTGGTTGTTCTGGCTAGCCATCTCGTGCATTTCGTGGAGGTGCTCCACCAGGTTCTCCACATACTCGGTCGCTGGATGTTTCGCCTTCCGGAGGGCTTCCAAAAGCCAGGTCACAAGGGAGGCGTAACTCTCGGCCGAACATTAAGCTGGCTAGCGTCATCTCAGCTGTGTCGTGTGTAGACGAGCGGTAGGCCAGCAAGAACAGTGGCACCTTGACGTCCCAGTCTCGCTGATGGCTGGCCACGACCTTCCTCAGGTGTTCCTCTAAGGTCTTGAAGTATTTTTCGACCATGCCGTCCGACTGCGGTTGTAGGGGTGTTGTGCGGGTCTTGTTCACCCCAAGTCTTTCCAGTGCATCCTTCATCACGTTAGACTCAAAATTGGTTCCCTGGTCACTGTGGAGCACTAACAGCACCCTAAAACGGCAGAACAGTTGCTCCACAAGGCAGTCTGTGATGGTCTTTGCCTCCAGGTTCGGGATGGCATAGACCTCCGGCCACTTGGTGAAGTAGTCCACGACCACCATCAGGTACTTGTTGCCTCGGTCGGACACTGGGAATGGTCCAGCTATGTCGACAGCATAGCTTTCGAAATGCGCTCCGACGTTGTACTGCTGCATGCGACCCCGGTCCCTAGCCTGGAGCCCGCGAATCGTCACGTACACGTGACATTGGCGGCACCATCTCAGCATCTGCTCAGAGCCTAAGCCAGTAGTAGCGCTGTTTGGGTAGAGTTTGTCGATTGTTCGTTTCGCCCCCTGGTGTCCCCCTGAAGCAAGACTTCCGGGACCTTAGTCCGGGGAAGCACCAACTGTTCTCTCTGCGTCTTTCCACCGGGTGATTCCCATACCCGGAACAGCACGCCCTCTGATTTTCAATGAGTCCCATTGGGCCCAGTACGACTTGTATGTGGCGCTTCTCGGTGCGATGTCCTCCGAGGTTGGTCTTGTCCCTGCCTCCACTTCCTTCAAGAATGGCCCCAAGTCTGCGTCCGCCAGCTGCTCCCTCCTCAGGCCTGCGTTAAACCAGCCGTCCGCAGGCACTGCCATGACCACTCTGACAGCTGCGGCACGTTCCTTCTCTTCCACTCTTGTGCATTACCCGCACTTTTCCGGGCAGGGTCTTCGGGACTTGGCCTCTGCGTTGGCGTGGCTCTTTCCTGTACGATGTTCAGAGGTGAAGTCATATTCCTGCAGCCTCTGGACTCTCTGACCTTCCAGGAACTTGTGGAAGTGCTCCAAGGTCTTTACTACCGCTAGTAACTCTCGTCGGGTGACCCAGTAGTTCTCTGCCTTGGACAGCGTCTTGCTGTAATAGGCTATCACCCGCTCATGGCCATTCTGGATCTGCGACAGGACGCCTCCAATGTAATGGCCGCTGGCGTCGGTGTCCACAGTGAAGGCGCCACGTGGTTGTGGGAATCCCAAAATAAGAGCTCTGCACAGTGTCCTCTTCAGCTCCTGGAAAGCGACTTCGGCGTCCTCCTTCCACACAAAAAATCGGTATTCTTCCGTCAGGCAGGTGAGGGGCTTGGCGATGTTGGACAACCCTTTAATGAAACGGCGGTAGTAACTGCACAGCCCCAGAAAACTTCCATCTTTTTCTTGGTCTACCAATATTTCTTGTACCTAATGGTTTGTAATCTAAAAGTAATTTTGGAATGCGCCTATCATTCATTCTGTTGACATGTTCCTTCCAGTTATTTCTATATTGTTTTATTCTTTCAATTCATTTCGAATGTCCTCAATTCTTTGCTTATCTATAAGATTATACCCTGCTACATTTCTTAAAAACTTCATTTCCGCTGTTTCAATCTTTTGTTCTTTTTAATTGTTTTGTTGTTTAAGTCCAAAATTCACTACCATATAATAATATAGGAACTGCTATTGCGTTATAAAATTTTGATTTGGTCTTTCTTCTGGTACGTTTTAAGGTTCTCTTTATGGTGCCACATATACCATTAAATTTGTGATTCTATTTAAAATGTCACTATTTTTAAAACAAGAGATATTACAACCAAGATAATTAATCAGTTGACTTTTTCAGCGGGTTTTTCTGCTAATAGTATTTTGGCTCTTATGAGATTGGATCCCTTGAAGGCTAAAACTTTAGTTCTGTTTATAGATATTATTTAACTATATTGACAGTGTTATTTAATATATGTAAAGCTGTTTGTAGACAATTTTTTGAGCCAGATATGAGAACTTGTTGGTCTGCAAATAATAAAGTATCTAAATATTTATTCCTAATTATAAAATGCAAATTTAATTTTGTCTGCCTATCAGATATGGTATTGGCAATACAAATATTATAAAGTTACTATGAAAGTGGACACCCTTGTCTTACTCCTTGGTTTATTGTTGCTATTAAATCTGTCTTCATTCCAGTTTCTATCATGATCTTATTTTCAACACATAAACTTCTTATTGCTGTTATGAAATGTTGGGGTACACCCTTCTGTTTCATAATACTCCATAATTTATATGATTGGTTGCTAATGCTCATGGAGTTGGAGAATTTCCATTTTCCTTCTGGCCTCCCAATAACGTGTGACTAGTTGTGCTGTCAGTTCTCTATCTGTTTTTGTCAGGGCACTACACTGGAGCAGATGATCTCTGTCCATCAATGAGTTCAGGTCCCTACACAGTGTGCAGGTCGGGGATTCAAAAATATCAATCCTGTGTAGATGAGCGGCCAAACAGTCATGGCCAGTAATCAGTCGGAAGATGGCAAACAATACTGCTTCTTGGGTAGTCTGGGATGGGATTTTCACTTCCTTGCAGAATTTTCCATTGCTTGTTGGTACTTTTTTCTTTGCACTCTTCTTTCCAGAATAAGTTGATTCTATTGTTTATATGAAGTTTTGGTGTGTGGAATGAGGATTTCTGTTGGCAGCTTTGTTCTATTTGTGTTCCTTTTTTTGCCAAGGAATCTGCTATTTCATTGCCTGTAATTCCAGAGTGGGATGGAATCCACTGGAAGTGTATTTCTTTATTTAGACCTTGTAGTATTCGTAATGAACTGTACATTTCAAGTATTCTCTTATTGTTAGGGTACAGTGAGGATAGGGCTTGAAGTGCTGATTTAGAATTGCTTAGAATCACTGCTTTAGAGAAAGAGTTCACATGGTTGAAGAGTTGTTTCAGCGAGGTATTGATTGCTTCTGATTCTCCATCATAGTGGGTTGCTAGTGTGCCCAAACAGATGTAAAAATGGAATATGTTACTATGTATTCTTGCTCCAGCATTACTTTCTTGTCAAATAGGGAGCCGTCGGTGTAATTGTGTAGCCATGAGTCTTGTGGATAATAAGTATCAATTGTTTCTAAGGCTAGCATTTTAAGTGTTTCTGCACTTACATCCCTTTTTGACTCTATATTTTGTAGAAGGTTTACTCTGCTATTTATTTTAGGTTGTGATAGAGGGCAGATTGGAAGTGGGAGATGTTCAATTTTGTTTGTGTCTTCAAGGTTGTATTTTCTCAGTAGGTTATAGGCTTTCTGCATAAATCCTTCTTGTGTTTTTAAGGTCCTTTCTCTGCTTTAGTAGTTCTTCCAGTGAGTATTAAAGGGGAGCCTTTGTAGTTTCTCATTTAGGAGGAGATTCTGTTTTTCCATTTCATATTTATTTGGCAAGTTATTTGTAGCAATTTGCATTACAGTTATTGGTGTTGATTTGACTGCTCCCATTATTAGTCCGAGTGCTTGGTTCTGTAATGTTTCAAGTTGTGCTAATTTGCTTTGACTTGCTGTAAGTATCACCTCGCTTCCATAGAGGAGTGCTGGTTTGATGTAACTTTAATAGGTGGTGTTGAGTGTATTGACAGAGGACCCCCCATTTGCTGCCAGCTAGTCTTTTGAGTGTTGTTAATCTCTGAGTGGTCTTTTCTATGGTTTCATTAATGTGGGTTTTCCAAGATAATTTAGAATCGAGTGTTATGCCCTGATATTTATAATTTTCTGTTTCTGTTAGTTGCTCACCATTTAGTGTTATTTTGATAAGCGGTTTTGTGTGGCAAAGTGTGAACACTTGGTATTTTGTTTTAGATAAGTTCACAGTCATTTCGTTATCTATTTATATCTATTTACCTCGTCAAAGGCCTTCTCGAAATCTATAAATTTTGTGTAAGTCTATATATTGAACTTCCTATGTTTTTCAATTATCTGATTAACAGTAAATATACAGTCAGAGCAAGATCTTCCATTTCTGAATCCATTTTGCACTTCAATAATTATATTTTCCATTATTATATTTAAACGACAGTTCAGAATAGATGCATAAATTTTATAGCATGTATTCAAAATGCTTATGCCTCTATAATTTTTATATTCATGACGATCACCTTTCTTATAAATTAGATATATTTTTGCTAATCTCCATTTTTCTGGACAATGACCGAACTTCAAACATATTAAGTCTAATTGTTGGTATTTCAATGGAGTGGAGGCCTAATTAATTAATTCATTATTAATGTTATCCACTCCAACATTTTTCTTATTTTAGAGGTTATTAATTGTATTCATGTCAAAAATAAACTTAATTCTGCTGAGAACATGGCTTTCTCTGATGAGGTTATAGTTTCCACTACAGCTAGCATCTGCTGTGACTATAAACATACACATGGCTAAACATTCCAGAAACTTACCATCTCTTTTCCTAAGCCATAGTTTACTCACAGACAACTGCATGTAGCAGACAATCCTGTGAAGAGTCCAGAAGATATCAATACAAAGACATTGTGTACTGTAATAAAACTTCGTTTTGTGGAGTTTATGTAATTACAACTAGTCCAGATTGTTTTGTGATTGAACCTCATAAAACAATTTGCTTCAGTAAAAATCAGTCAGACATTGTACAACAGACCTGGGAAAGAGTACTCACCAAGTGTCAGCTTCATACGTGGCGAAGGGTGATGGATTTTTAGTGGACATGAAAATCATTAGCATCGCATAAAGGCGGGATGCCGAGTGATAGATTTTGGTAACATAAAATAAACTCAAGCCTAATAAAGAGGCCTCTGAGCAAAATTAAATGGATTTCACACCCAATAAGGAATGGGACGCTCAGAACCACAGTAGTTAAACTGCGTCCATAAATAAAAACTCAATTCCAATTTATTCCCTTCATTATTATTAAAGCGGAAAACTTAAGAGAAAACCGGTTCACTGCAGTAAAGGAGGTGAGGAACAACTTTGTTCACTACTTTGGAGCAACGTTTCCCAGGTCTGTTGTACAATGTGTGGAGTTGATCTGGTAATGACAAGGTGAAAATAATGCACATACTTGGTTAAAATGTATTGAACCGTTTTTACTTCTTGTAGTGTTTCTGTTTTACATGATGACTAGTACAGTGTGTATACTTTAGAACTGGGACTATGTACCATTTTAATGATTGTAATTAATTCAATTCATGACTAGTGATATGGGGTTTGGTTTCGAACGTGAGAGTTTCGTTACACTATCAATCCTCGCCTTCGGTACTTAGATTACGACGCCGTCGTCTTGAACAGCTCCTCTGCGTTCTTCTCCGTCTTGAACAACTCCGTCTTCTCCTCCTTCTCGAACAACTTCTTCTCCTCCTTCTTGAGCAGCTCCTGCTCCTTCTCCTTCTCCGTCTTGAACAACTTCGTCTTCTCCGCCTTGAACAACTTCGTCTTCTTCTTCTCCGTCTTGAACAACTTCTCCTCCTCCTCCTCCTCGAACAACTTCTGCGTCGTGATCTTCTTCTCCGACAAGCAGCATTGACAGTTTGCAAGGGACCGTCTTCTTTGAAAGCTTTGATGAGTTTCACTCGGTCTGCATCAGTTAAATTTATCAACATATCTTCGTCGTTTTTCGTGGTAACAACTTGCGGAAATTTTACTTGGACGTCTAACAAATGCTTCTCTTCCTTGCTGTGTGTACCTTCTCCTTTTACGCGAGGGAAGGTTACGTCAGATTTCGGTTCTTCCATTTCGTTATTTGAATATTATAATACTTTAATTTAGAAGTCTTGTTCCCTTGTCGAACAGAAAATTTTGATATTGATTTCTGGTTGTTATGGAGCTTGATCGTCATTTAACATGCACATAAATTAAACAAAAACGAGGGAAAACAAATTGGTTGGAAACTTATGAAAAATAAATTATGATGTGTTGCTTTCGGGTGTTCTTTACTTTAGTTCAAGGTGTTCTTACGGAAATATATCCCTCTATCTACTTCCGTTGATGGGATACGTGTTTGTAGAAATAGTTCTTATACGTAATTTTCTTGTAAGTGCTCGGAAATTAGAGAATAAAATTGGCTTTACGCAATACATAAATCTTTCAAAAACTGATCGCTGAGTGATATCTGTGACATTCTGCGATCTTTGCAATGCCAAGACATTGTGATGTTTGAAGGAAATAAGAAATATAAGTAATGGAAGATTAAAACAAATAGAAAACAAAATTATTGGCTAGTTTCTACAAGTTAATTTGGTTTAAGAAACGTTTTAGTGAAATAAACTATAGGCAGAATAAGAACATTTGGACAAGAGTAACACACCCTAGAAACTTAGCACATAATATTTTAAGTGACATGTGTTTAATCAAGTACCAGTTGCAAAGTAGACCTTTGATCTGTCTGTGCTTGGAAGATGATAATTTTTAGGTTATATTTTCAAGTCTGGCGGACGTAAATTGTACTACGTTGGCACTATAGATCACGCTTCGTGTTGTTGGACGAATATTGCAAAAGCTCAGAAATAAAGTGTTAAATACTGCGTAATTTGAAAGCAGCTGTGTCAGATTTGTTGAAATGAATGGCAAATGAAATGAAAATGGGCTGAAGCGAAAACACAAGGGACAACGATAAACAAGGTTATATGTTTACAGTCAATTGCCTTGTTTTGGTGTAACCACCAGACAAAGAATTATTGCACAGTACCAATGTGCATTAACTTTTGGACAGAATATGTTTACTTTAGGTACAGTACGTAATATTAACTACAGTTTCTTAAGTCCATAACAAATTAGGAAACATAATGCAGCAGCCGATATAAGCAGAAAATAGAGCAGTACAAAACATAAAGTTCTAGTTCATTTTTGGCCCTACTTTGGGGTGATTTATTGACATTTCATTGGTTTTATTCAAAACGATGTTCGTGTAATACCCAGGTGGATTGGGAGCATTCGTTCCTGAGGAAGCAGTGAAATCCTATTACCCGAGGCGTATCATAATGGTATTGTGATGACTATAATCTTCACAAAAGTTAAAGGGATATGCAGGCGGGCTGTACTACAGACTCCAGCGAATCCCAAGCTTGCTCCTCCTACCTCCCGCGTCTGAACTGAGATCATTCTTTTAATTAACTACGCTCGGATAAATGTTTGAAAAATGACCGATGCCAATCTGATAATAAGAAAGAATTTGGTAATTGTAATAAAGTAAAATTGTAAATTGTAAATTTGGTAATAAAGAATTTGAGAAACTGTTTTTTTTTTTTTCTTTTTGTATAAGCGAATCATCTTTGTTTCTGCTTGTCTTTCTTTGCGTTATGAATTGTCAACATTGTGAACCATATAAGAGCATGAGCACTCCCATTACTTGTAAAATTTTAGTTTTGTTTGTTTTCTGGCAGTCGTGATGCATCTTTTCATGGTAACACAAGTGTTTTGAAATTTATTAATCTTATTTTTTATATATTCATTTCCAAAATATGAAACATTGCAGCCTAGGTAGTTAAAATTGTTAAAGGCTTGTGTGCTAAACCAATGCATGTACACAGTGGCTGTCCTGTTGCCAACTGATGCACCAGAAGACGGAAGATAAACTAGGGAACGAGGATAGTGTTGCCAGAATGACCTTGATGCAAACCCAGGGGCTAACCAACGGGCCATGGAAAGGAACTTGTATAATTGGGGCCAAATTGTTAAGCAGAATTCAGTGAAAATTTTTGCTCAGATAATAAAAATTTACTACTAGTTATTACTAATACTACCGGCGCTCATAGCCGTGGTCGCTAGTGTGTATATCTCTAGCGACCGTCAAATAGAGTTTCACGGGTTCGAGTCTCGCCTTGGCCTTGTTTGTGTATAGTGTATCTGTGGAAAATTGCAGAAACAGTAAAACAAATGGAAAAAATAAGGAAAAAGGGGAATATAATATTAATGCTGTAATTAGCACTAACCGAACCTATCCCATGCAAAATAAAGGTAATTCTAAAATATTACTGTTATAAAACATACCTTTATTTATTATTATTATTATCATCATCATCACCATCATCATTATTATTATTATCATTATCATCATCATCATCATGATCATTATCATTAGCATTATCATTATCATTATCATCATCATTATCATGATCATTATCATCATCATTATCTACATCATTATCATCATCATTATCATCATCATTATCATCATCATTATCATTATTATTATCATTATTATTATCATTACTATTATCATTACTATTATCATTACTATTATCATAACTACTATCATTACTATTATAATTACTATTATCATTACTATTATCACTATCACTATCACTATTATTATTATTATTATTATTATTATTATTATTATTATTATTATTATTATTATTATTATTATTATTATTATTATTATTATTATTATTATTATTATTATTATTATTATTATTATTATTATTATTATTATTATTATTATTATTATTATTATTATTATCATTATCATTATCATTATCATTATCATTATCATTATCATTATCATTATCATTATCATTATCATTATCATTATCATTATCATTATCATTATCATTATCATTATCATTATCATTATCATTATCATTATCATTATCATTATCATTATCATTATCATTATCATTATCATTATCATTATCATTATCATTATCATTATCATTATCATTATTATTATTATTATTATTATTATTATTATTATTATTATTATTATTATTATTATTATTATTATTATTATTATTATTATTATTATTATTATTATTATTATTATTATCATGATCATGATCATTATTATTATCATCATTATCATGATCATTATCATGATCATTATTATTATCATTATCATCATTATCATCATCATTATCATCATCATTATCATTATTATTATCATTATTATTATTACTATTATCATTAGTATTATTACTATTATCATAACTATTATCATAACTATTATCATTACTATTATCATAACTATTATCATTACTATTATCATTACTATTATCATTAGCATTATCACTATCGCTATCACTATTATTATTATCATTATTATTTTATTATTATTATTGTTGTTATTATCGTCATCGTCGTCATCATTATTATTGTTTTCTTTTTAATTTTTAGGAACAAGCTGTATTCAGGAGAGTCTTGCATTCACAACAAAGCTCTTGAGTTTTACTTTTAGAAAACACTGTTTCAAATAAGCTCTATCAAGATCAGTGTCATGATTTTCCCACTCTAATCTGGCCAGTAATCTTACGCATTACAATGTCTCTAGTTTGGTTACGCAATGTTAGTAGCTTCAGTTAATTCATGTTTTTGCTATTGACAACACTACAGCAACCTAGGACATGCCCGCCATTCTCCTAGCAAACCACTGCCACTAATTTGCAGTTTTACCATAATATTCAGAACAAGAAACACAAGCGTATCCTGCAATTACTTATCTGGCCCAGAGTACCAACATTTAGAAATGAAAAAGTGAGGTCCTGTGTTAAAGCATTGGCAACACGAAAGCAATCGCTGTGTGAGTAGTAATCTTAGTGGGATCTGAACTATAAAGAAAAATCACACTTCCAGAAAGATATGTTGTCTACTAAACCTCCTCAGGCAAGCCACCACACTCATTCTGAAAGTTGGTGCTATTGTTCTGCTCATCGCAAGCATAAACTTGGGACCAGAAAGTTAATTTCACATGGTCATGTGTGCTTATTGTAAACTTCTGTAACATTGCAAGTTATTATGAGAACTGGAAAGGGAAATATTACTTGTATTGTTGTTCATCTTCATCAACTTTTCACGGTTTAAGCCATCAAGGCTCGTTCCGGTCTCAAATTTTAAATTAAAAGTGTTGTAATTCCTTTCTTGGAAGTGTTGAAAGCAGTGTTGTTATGATAAATTAACTTTAAGGAGAGTCGGTTAATGACACTAAACAACACTTACATTAAATTTTTCCATAACATGTTTCTGAGGCATTGCCTCTATCATCAGCCGGCTCTCGACTGGTTCTCGTTGGTGTAGTTGACAATATTTTGTCACAGGTCGCCTCTGGTTCAAGGAACTTGCTGAACAAATCTTTCTGGGGAATGTCAAATTGAATACCTTGCTCCTATTTTTTGAAATGAAGATTTGTTCCCATGTGGATTGTTCTTGTTTTCCTGATATATGTTTTAGTAGTTTTGGTTCTGGATTTATGTTGTGGTTTCTTTCCCAAAAATGTGTGGCAACAGTTGATTTTTCTAATTGTTTATATTTTATATTTCTAAAGTGTTCCTTGGCTCTTGTTTCTAAATTTCTTTTGGTTTTTCCAATATAAATTTGACTACAGTTTTTGCATTCAATTTGATATATACCAGATTTTTTGTTAGATGGAATGGCATCTTTGATGTTTGAGCTAATTAGGTTTTTTAAGGAGAAATGGTTGACTGGTGCATGTTGAATGTTTTGTTTCTTGAAGACTTTTTTGAATTTATCATAGGCCCATGGATGGTAAGTGAATTTTTTGAAAATCATATAAGTTTCTGTAGCTGAGAGGGTTGTGGTTTCCTTTAGTAGCTTCGTCTATTTTGCTAAGTTCACTATTTTGTCCACTAATGATTTGGGAAAGTTATTTTTTTGTGCTATTTCAATTACTTTGTTGTATTCTGTTTTGTATTCTTCTGCTGTGAGAGGGATGTTTACCAGTCTGTGTGCTAAACTAAAATTTCAGACTACATCGAACTAACCAAATTATGCATAGAACAAAATTTCTTCCAGTTTCAAACAAAATATTTCCACCAAACTTCAGGGTTAGCAATGGGAAACCCCCTATCACACTTCCTGGCCGATCTGTACATGAGTGCATTAGAAATAAGTATCAACAAAGGCTTCCCTTGGATGTTCAAACTCTGGCAACGATATGTAGATGACATCTTTGCAATAGTACCACAAAAACACATCAGTGATGCACTAAAACTTTTAAATATCCAAGAAAAAAGCATCAAGTTCACTGTAGAAATAGAAAAGGATGAGCATTTACCATTTCTGGATCTAAAAATAATGAGGAATAAAAACAGACTAAACTTTGGCATTTACAGAAAACCAATACAGACAGACAACTACATAAAGGCTAATGGCTACAACCCAAGATCCCACAAACAGGCAATCTTCAATAGTTTAGCACACAGACTGGTAAACATTCCTCTCACAGCAGAAGAATACAAAACAGAGTACAACAAAGTAATTGAAATAGCACAAAAAAATAACTTTCCCAAATCACTAGTGGACAAAGAAGTGAACTTAGCAAAAAAGAAGAAGCTACTAAAGGAAACCACAACCCTCTCAGCTACAGAAACTTATATGATTTTCAAAAAATTCACTTACCATCCATGGGCCTATGATACATTCAAAAAAGTCTTCAAGAAACAAAACATTCAACTAGCACCAGTCAACCATTTCTCCGTAAAAAACCTAATTTGCTCAAACATCAAAGATGCCATTCCATCTAACAAAAAATCTGGTATATATCAAATTGAATGCAATGACTGTAGTCAAATTTATATTGGAAAAACCAAAAGAAATTTAGAAACAAGAGTACAGAAACGCTTTAGAAACATAAAATACAAACAATTAGAAAAATCGGCAGTTGCCACACATTTTTGGGAAAAAAACCACAACATAAATCCAGAACCAAAACTACTAAAACATACATCAGGAAAACAAGAACTATCCACATGGCAACAAATCTTCATTTCAAAAAATAGGAACAAAGTATTCAATTTCGTCATCCCCCAGAAAGATTGGTTCAGCAAGTTCTTTGAACCGCCGCCAGAGGAGACCTGTGACAAATTATCGTCAACTACACCAATGAGAACCAGTCGAGAGCCGGCTGATGATAGAGGCAAAGCCTTAGAAACATGTTCCGGAAAAATTTAAATGTAAGTGTTGTCTAGTGTCATTAATCGACTCTCTTTAAGGTTAAAAGTGTTGTATCCACCTTTTTCTTGGTCTACCAATATTTCTTGTACCTAATGGTTTGTAATCTAAAAGTAATTTTGGAATGCGACTATCATTCATTCTGTTGACATGTTCCTTCCAGTTATTTCTATATTGGTTTCTTTCAATTCATTTCGAATGTCCTCACTCCTTTGCTTATCTATAAGATTATACCCTGCTACATTTCTTAAAAACTTCATTTCCGCTGTTTCAATCTTTTGTTCTTTTTCATTGTTTTGTTGTTTAAGTCCAAAATTCACTACCATATAATAATATAGGAACTGCTATTGCGTTATAAAATTTTGATTTGGTCTTTCTTCTGGTACGTTTTAAGGTTCTCTTTATGGTGCCACTTATACCATTAAATTTGTGATTCTATTTAAAATGTCACTATTTTTAAAACAAGAGATATTACAACCAAGATAATTAATCAGTTGACTTTTTCAGCGGGTTTTTCTGCTAATAGTATTTTGGCTCTTATGAGATTGGATCCCTTGAAGGCTAAAACTTTAGTTCTGTTTATAGATATTATTTAACTATATTGACAGTGTTATTTAATATATGTAAAGCTGTTTGTAGACAATTTTTTGAGCCAGATATGAGAACTTGTTGGTCTGCAAATAATAAAGTATCTAAATATTTATTCCTAATTATAAAATGCAAATTTAATTTTGTCTGCCTATCAGATATGGTATTGGCAATACAAATATTATAAAGTTACTATGAAAGTGGACACCCTTGTCTTACTCCTTGGTTTATTGTTGCTATTAAATCTGTCTTCATTCCAGTTTCTATCATGATCTTATTTTCAACACATAAACTTCTTATTGCTGTTATGAAATGTTGGGGTACACCCTTCTGTTTCATAATACTCCATAATTTATATGATTGGTTGCTAATGCTCATGGAGTTGGAGAATTTCCATTTTCCTTCTGGCCTCCCAATAACGTGTGACTAGTTGTGCTGTCAGTTCTCTATCTGTTTTTGTCAGGGCACTACACTGGAGCAGATGATCTCTGTCCATCAATGAGTTCAGGTCCCTACACAGTGTGCAGGTCGGGGATTCAAAAATATCAATCCTGTGTAGATGAGCGGCCAAACAGTCATGGCCAGTAATCAGTCGGAAGATGGCAAACAATACTGCTTCTTGGGTAGTCTGGGATGGGATTTTCACTTCCTTGCAGAATTTTCCATTGCTTGTTGGTACTTTTTTCTTTGCACTCTTCTTTCCAGAATAAGTTGATTCTATTGTTTATATGAAGTTTTGATGTGTGGAATGAGGATTTCTGTTGGCAGCTTTGTTCTATTTGTGTTCCTTTTTTTGCCAAGGAATCTGCTATTTCATTGCCTGTAATTCCAGAGTGGGATGGAATCCACTGGAAGTGTATTTCTTTATTTAGACCTTGTAGTATTCGTAATGAACTGTACATTTCAAGTATTCTCTTATTGTTAGGGTACAGTGAGGATAGGGCTTGAAGTGCTGATTTAGAATTGCTTAGAATCACTGCTTTAGAGAAAGAGTTCACATGGTTGAAGAGTTGTTTCAGCGAGGTATTGATTGCTTCTGATTCTCCATCATAGTGGGTTGCTAGTGTGCCCAAACAGATGTAAAAATTGAATATGTTACTATGTATTCTTGCTCCAGCATTACTTTTTTGTCAAATAGGGAGCCGTCGGTGTAATTGTGTAGCCATGAGTCTTGTGGATAATAAGTATCAATTGTTTCTAAGGCTAGCATTTTAGGTGTTTCTGCACTTACATCCCTTTTTGACTCTATATTTTGTAGAAGGTTTACTCTGCTATTTATTTTAGGTTGTGATAGAGGGCAGATTGGAAGTGGGAGATGTTCAATTTTGTTTGTGTCTTCAAGGTTGTATTTTCTCAGTAGGTTATAGGCTTTCTGCATAAATCCTGCTTGTGTTTTTAAGGTCCTTTCTCTGCTTTAGTAGTTCTTCCAGTGAGTATTAAAGGGGAGCCTTTGTAGTTTCTCATTTAGGAGGAGATTCTGTTTTTCCATTTCATATTTATTTGGCAAGTTATTTGTAGCAATTTGCATTACAGTTATTGGTGTTGATTTGACTGCTCCCATTATTAGTCTGAGTGCTTGGTTCTGTAATGTTTCAAGTTGTGCTAATTTGCTTTGACTTGCTGTAAGTATCACCTCGCTTCCATAGAGGAGTGCTGGTTTGATGTAACTTTAATAGGTGGTGTTGAGTGTATTGACAGAGGACCCCCCATTTGCTGCCAGCTAGTCTTTTGAGTGTTGTTAATCTCTGAGTGGTCTTTTCTATGGTTTCATTAATGTGGGTTTTCCAAGATAATTTAGAATCGAGTGTTATGCCCTGATATTTATAATTTTCTGTTTCTGTTAGTTGCTCACCATTTAGTGTTATTTTGATAAGCGGTTTTGTGTGGCAAAGTGTGAACACTTGGTATTTTGTTTTAGATAAGTTCACAGTCATTTCGTTATCTATTTATATCTATTTACCTCGTCAAAGGCCTTCTCGAAATCTATAAATTTTGTGTAAGTCTATATATTGAACTTCCTATGTTTTTCAATTATCTGATTAACAGTAAATATACAGTCAGAGCAAGATCTTCCATTTCTGAATCCATTTTGCACTTCAATAATTATATTTTCCATTATTATATTTAAACGACAGTTCAGAATAGATGCATAAATTTTATAGCATGTATTCAAAATGCTTATGCCTCTATAATTTTTATATTCATGACGATCACCTTTCTTATAAATTAGATATATTTTTGCTAATCTCCATTTTTCTGGACAATGACCGAACTTCAAACATATTAAGTCTAATTGTTGGTATTTCAATGGAGTGGAGGCCTAATTAATTAATTCATTATTAATGTTATCCACTCCAACATTTTTCTTATTTTAGAGGTTATTAATTGTATTCATGTCAAAAATAAACTTAATTCTGCTGAGAACATGGCTTTCTCTGATGAGGTTATAGTTTCCACTACAGCTAGCATCTGCTGTGACTATAAACATACACATGGCTAAACATTCCAGAAACTTACCATCTCTTTTCCTAAGCCATAGTTTACTCACAGACAACTGCATGTAGCAGACAATCCTGTGAAGAGTCCAGAAGATATCAATACAAAGACATTGTGTACTGTAATAAAACTTCGTTTTGTGGAGTTTATGTAATTACAACTAGTCCAGATTGTTTTGTGATTGAACCTCATAAAACAATTTGCTTCAGTAAAAATCAGTCAGACATTGTACAACAGACCTGGGAAAGAGTACTCACCAAGTGTCAGCTTCATACGTGGCGAAGGGTGATGGATTTTTAGTGGACATGAAAATCATTAGCATCGCATAAAGGCGGGATGCCGAGTGATAGATTTTGGTAACATAAAATAAACTCAAGCCTAATAAAGAGGCCTCTGAGCAAAATTAAATGGATTTCACACCCAATAAGGAATGGGACGCTCAGAACCACAGTAGTTAAACTGCGTCCATAAATAAAAACTCAATTCCAATTTATTCCCTTCATTATTATTAAAGCGGAAAACTTAAGAGAAAACCGGTTCACTGCAGTAAAGGAGGTGAGGAACAACTTTGTTCACTACTTTGGAGCAACGTTTCCCAGGTCTGTTGTACAATGTGTGGAGTTGATCTGGTAATGACATTGTGAAAATAATGCACATACTTGGTTAAAATGTATTGAACCGTTTTTACTTCTTGTAGTGTTTCTGTTTTACATGATGACTAGTACAGTGTGTATACTTTAGAACTGGGACTATGTACCATTTTAATGATTGTAATTAATTCAATTCATGACTAGTGATATGGGGTTTGGTTTCGAACGTGAGAGTTTCGTTACACTATCAATCCTCGCCTTCGGTACTTAGATTACGACGCCGTCGTCTTGAACAGCTCCTCTGCGTTCTTCTCCGTCTTGAACAACTCCGTCTTCTCCTCCTTCTCGAACAACTTCTTCTCCTCCTTCTTGAGCAGCTCCTGCTCCTTCTCCTTCTCCGTCTTGAACAACTTCGTCTTCTCCGCCTTGAACAACTTCGTCTTCTTCTTCTCCGTCTTGAACAACTTCTCCTCCTCCTCCTCGAACAACTTCTGCGTCGTGATCTTCTTCTCCGACAAGCAGCATTGACAGTTTGCAAGGGACCGTCTTCTTTGAAAGCTTTGATGAGTTTCACTCGGTCTGCATCAGTTAAATTTATCAACATATCTTCGTCGTTTTTCGTGGTAACAACTTGCGGAAATTTTACTTGGACGTCTAACAAATGCTTCTCTTCCTTGCTGTGTGTACCTTCTCCTTTTACGCGAGGGAAGGTTACGTCAGATTTCGGTTCTTCCATTTCGTTATTTGAATATTATAATACTTTAATTTAGAAGTCTTGTTCCCTTGTCGAACAGAAAATTTTGATATTGATTTCTGGTTGTTATGGAGCTTGATCGTCATTTAACATGCACATAAATTAAACAAAAGCGAGGGAAAACAAATTGGTTGGAAACTTATGAAAAATAAATTATGATGTGTTGCTTTCGGGTGTTCTTTACTTTAGTTCAAGGTGTTCTTACGGAAATATATCCCTCTATCTACTTCCGTTGATGGGATACGTGTTTGTAGAAATAGTTCTTATACGTAATTTTCTTGTAAGTGCTCGGAAATTAGAGAATAAAATTGGTTTTACGCAATACATAAATCTTTCAAAAACTGATCGCTGAGTGATATCTGTGACATTCTGCGAACTTTGCAATGCCAAGACATTGTGATGTTTGAAGGAAATAAGAAATATAAGTAATGGAAGATTAAAACAAATAGAAAACAAAATTATTGGCTAGTTTCTACAAGTTAATTTGGTTTAAGAAACGTTTTAGTGAAATAAACTATAGGCAGAATAAGAACATTTGGACAAGAGTAACACACCCTAGAAACTTAGCACATAATATTTTAAGTGACATGTGTTTAATCAAGTACCAGTAGCAAAGTAGACCTTTGATCTGTCTGTGCTTGGAAGATGATAATTTTTAGGTTATATTTTCAAGTCTGGCGGACGTAAATTGTACTACGTTGGCACTATAGATCACGCTTCGTGTTGTTGGACGAATATTGCAAAAGCTCAGAAATAAAGTGTTAAATACTGCGTAATTTGAAAGCAGCTGTGTCAGATTTGTTGAAATGAATGGCAAATGAAATGAAAATGGGCTGAAGCGAAAACACAAGGGACAACGATAAACAAGGTTATATGTTTACAGTCAATTGCCTTGTTTTGGTGTAACCACCAGACAAAGAATTATTGCACAGTACCAATGTGCATTAACTTTTGGACAGAATATGTTTACTTTAGGTACAGTACGTAATATTAACTACAGTTTCTTAAGTCCATAACAAATTAGGAAACATAATGCAGCAGCCGATATAAGCAGAAAATAGAGCAGTACAAAACATAAAGTTCTAGTTCATTTTTGGCCCTACTTTGGGGTGATTTATTGGCATTTCATTGGTTTTATTCAAATCCTATTACCCGAGGCGTATCATAATGGTATTGTGATTACTATAATCTTCACAAAAGTTAAAGGGATATGCAGGCGGGCTGTACTACAGACTCCAGCGAATCCCAAGCTTGCTCCTCCTACCTCCCGCGTCTGAACTGAGATCATTCTTTTAATTAACTACGCTCGGATAAATGTTTGAAAAATGACCGATGCCAATCTGATAATAAGAAAGAATTTGGTAATTGTAATAAAGTAAAATTGTAAATTGTAAATTTGGTAATAAAGAATTTGAGAAACTGTTTTTTTTTTTTTTCTTTTTGTATAAGCGAATCATCTTTGTTTCTGCTTGTCATTCTTTGCGTTATGAATTGTCAACATTGTGAACCATATAAGAGCATGAGCACTCCCATTACTTGTAAAATTTTAGTTTTGTTTGTTTTCTGGCAGTCGTGATGCATCTTTTCATGGTAAAACAAGTGTTTTTAAATTTATTAATCTTATTTTTTATATATTCATTTCCAAAATATGAAACATTGCAGCCTAGGTAGTTAAAATTGTTAAAGGCTTGTGTGCTAAACCAGTGCATGTACACAGTGGCTGTCCTGTTGCCAACTGATGCACCAGAAGACGGAAGATAAACTAGGGAACGAGGATAGTGTTGCCAGAATGACCTTGATGCAAACCCAGGGGCTAACCAACGGGCCATGGAAAGGAACTTGTATAATTGGGGCCAAATTGTTAAGCAGAATTCAGTGAAAATTTTTGCTCAGATAATAAAAATTTACTACTAGTTATTACTAATACTACCGGCGCTCATAGCCGTGGTCGCTAGTGTGTATATCTCTAGCGACCGTCAAATAGAGTTTCACGGGTTCGAGTCTCGCCTTGGCCTTGTTTGTGTATAGTGTATCTGTGGAAAATTACAGAAACAGTAAAACAAATGGAAAAAATAAGGAAAAAGGGGAATATAATATTAATGCTGTAATTAGCACTAACCGAACCTATCCCATGCAAAATAAAGGTAATTCTGAAATATTACTGTTATAAAACATACCTTTATTTATTATTATTATTATTATCATCATCACCATCATCATCATTATTATTATTATCATTATCATCATCATCATCATCATCATCATGATCATTATCATTAGCATTATCATTATCATCATCATTATCATGATCATTATCATCATCATTATCTACATCATTATCATCATCATTATCATCATTATCATCATCATTATCATTATTATTATCATTATTATTATCATTACTATTATCATTACTATTATCATTACTATTATCATAACTATTATCATTGCTATTATCATTACTATTATCTATTATTATTATTATTATTATTATTATTATTATTATTATTATTATTATTATTATTATTATTATTATTATTATTATTATTATTATTATTATTATTATTATTATTATTATTATTATTATTATTATTATTATTATTATTATTATTATTATTATTATTATTATTATTATTATTATTATTATTATTATTATTATTATTATTATTATTATTATTATTATTATTATTATTATTATAATTATTATTATTATTATAATTATTATTATTATTATTATTATTATTATTATTATTATTATTATTATTATTATTATTATTATTATTATTATTATTATTATTATTATTATTATTATTATTATTATTATTATTATTATTATTATTATTATTATTATTATTATTATTATTATTATTATTATTATTATTATTATTATTATTATTATTATTATTATTATTATTATTATTATTATTATTATTATTATTATTATTATTATTATTATTATTATTATTATTATTATTATTATTATTATTATTATTATTATTATTATTATTATTATTATTATTATTATTATTATTATTACTATTATTATTACTATTACTATTACTATTACTATTACTATTACTATTACTATTACTATTACTATTACTATTACTATTACTATTACTATTACTATTACTATTACTATTACTATTACTATTACTATTACTATTACTATTACTATTACTATTACTATTACTATTACTATTACTATTACTATTACTATTACTATTATTATTATTATTATTATTATTATTATTATTATTATTATTATTATTATTATTATTATTATTATTATTATTATTATTATTATTATTATTATTATTATTATTATTATTATTAGTATCATTATCATTATCATTATCATTATCATTATCATTATCATTATCATTATCATTATCATTATCATTATCATTATCATTATCATTATCATTATCATTATCATTATCATTATCATTATCATTATCATTATCATTATCATTATCATTATTATTATTATTATTATTATTATTATTATTATTATTATTATTATTATTATTATTATTATTATTATTATTATTATTATTATCATGATCATGATCATTATTATTATCATCATTATCATGATCATTATCATGATCATTATTATTATCATTATCATCATTATCATCATCATTATCATCATCATTATCATTATTATTATCATTATTATTATCATTACTATTATCATTAGTATTATTACTATTATCATAACTATTATCATAACTATTATCATTACTATTATCATAACTATTATCATTACTATTATCATTACTATTATCATTAGCATTATCACTATCGCTATCACTATTATTATTATCATTATTATTTTATTATTATTATTGTTGTTATTATCGTCATCGTCGTCATCATTATTATTGTTTTCTTTTTAATTTTTAGGAACAAGCTGTATTCAGGAGAGTCTTGCATTCACAACAAAGCTCTTGAGTTTTACTTTTAGAAAACACTGTTTCAAATAAGCTCTATCAAGATCAGTGTCATGATTTTCCCACTCTAATCTGGCCAGTAATCTTACGCATTACAATGTCTCTAGTTTGGTTACGCAATGTTAGTAGCTTCAGTTAATTCATGTTTTTGCTATTGACAACACTACAGCAACCTAGGACATGCCCGCCATTCTCCTAGCAAACCACTGCCACTAATTTGCAGTTTTACCATAATATTCAGAACAAGAAACACAAGCGTATCCTGCAATTACTTATCTGGCCCAGAGTACCAACATTTAGAAATGAAAAAGTGAGGTCCTGTGTTAAAGCATTGGCAACACGAAAGCAATCGCTGTGTGAGTAGTAATCTTAGTGGGATCTGAACTATAAAGAAAAATCACACTTCCAGAAAGATATGTTGTCTACTAAACCTCCTCAGGCAAGCCACCACACTCATTCTGAAAGTTGGTGCTATTGTTCTGCTCATCGCAAGCATAAACTTGGGACCAGAAAGTTAATTTCACATGGTCATGTGTGCTTATTGTAAACTTCTGTAACATTGCAAGTTATTATGAGAACTGGAAAGGGAAATATTACTTGTATTGTTGTTCATCTTCATCAACTTTTCACGGTTTAAGCCATCAAGGCTCGTTCCGGTCTCAAATTTTAAATTAAAAGTGTTGTAATTCCTTTCTTGGAAGTGTTGAAAGCAGTGTTGTTATGATAAATTAACTTTAAGGAGAGTCGGTTAATGACACTAAACAACACTTACATTAAATTTTTCCATAACATGTTTCTGAGGCATTGCCTCTATCATCAGCCGGCTCTCGACTGGTTCTCGTTGGTGTAGTTGACAATATTTTGTCACAGGTCGCCTCTGGTTCAAGGAACTTGCTGAACAAATCTTTCTGGGGAATGTCAAATTGAATACCTTGCTCCTATTTTTTGAAATGAAGATTTGTTCCCATGTGGATTGTTCTTGTTTTCCTGATATATGTTTTAGTAGTTTTGGTTCTGGATTTATGTTGTGGTTTCTTTCCCAAAAATGTGTGGCAACAGTTGATTTTTCTAATTGTTTATATTTTATATTTCTAAAGTGTTCCTTGGCTCTTGTTTCTAAATTTCTTTTGGTTTTTCCAATATAAATTTGACTACAGTTTTTGCATTCAATTTGATATATACCAGATTTTTTGTTAGATGGAATGGCATCTTTGATGTTTGAGCTAATTAGGTTTTTTAAGGAGAAATGGTTGACTGGTGCATGTTGAATGTTTTGTTTCTTGAAGACTTTTTTGAATTTATCATAGGCCCATGGATGGTAAGTGAATTTTTTGAAAATCATATAAGTTTCTGTAGCTGAGAGGGTTGTGGTTTCCTTTAGTAGCTTCGTCTATTTTGCTAAGTTCACTATTTTGTCCACTAATGATTTGGGAAAGTTATTTTTTTGTGCTATTTCAATTACTTTGTTGTATTCTGTTTTGTATTCTTCTGCTGTGAGAGGGATGTTTACCAGTCTGTGTGCTAAACTAAAATTTCAGACTACATCGAACTAACCAAATTATGCATAGAACAAAATTTCTTCCAGTTTCAAACAAAATATTTCCACCAAACTTCAGGGTTAGCAATGGGAAACCCCCTATCACACTTCCTGGCCGATCTGTACATGAGTGCTTTAGAAATAAGTATCAACAAAGGCTTCCCTTGGATGTTCAAACTCTGGCAACGATATGTAGATGACATCTTTGCAATAGTACCACAAAAACACATCAGTGATGCACTAAAACTTTTAAATATCCAAGAAAAAAGCATCAAGTTCACTGTAGAAATAGAAAAGGATGAGCATTTACCATTTCTGGATCTAAAAATAATGAGGAATAAAAACAGACTAAACTTTGGCATTTACAGAAAACCAATACAGACAGACAACTACATAAAGGCTAATGGCTACAACCCAAGATCCCACAAACAGGCAATCTTCAATAGTTTAGCACACAGACTGGTAAACATTCCTCTCACAGCAGAAGAATACAAAACAGAGTACAACAAAGTAATTGAAATAGCACAAAAAAATAACTTTCCCAAATCACTAGTGGACAAAGAAGTGAACTTAGCAAAAAAGAAGAAGCTACTAAAGGAAACCACAACCCTCTCAGCTACAGAAACTTATATGATTTTCAAAAAATTCACTTACCATCCATGGGCCTATGATACATTCAAAAAAGTCTTCAAGAAACAAAACATTCAACTAGCACCAGTCAACCATTTCTCCGTAAAAAACCTAATTTGCTCAAACATCAAAGATGCCATTCCATCTAACAAAAAATCTGGTATATATCAAATTGAATGCAATGACTGTAGTCAAATTTATATTGGAAAAACCAAAAGAGATTTAGAAACAAGAGTACAGAAACGCTTTAGAAACATAAAATACAAACAATTAGAAAAATCGGCAGTTGCCACACATTTTTGGGAAAAAAACCACAACATAAATCCAGAACCAAAACTACTAAAACATACATCAGGAAAACAAGAACTATCCACATGGCAACAAATCTTCATTTCAAAAAATAGGAACAAAGTATTCAATTTCGTCATCCCCCAGAAAGATTTGTTCAGCAAGTTCTTTGAACCGCCGCCAGAGGAGACCTGTGACAAATTATCGTCAACTACACCAATGAGAACCAGTCGAGAGCCGGCTGATGATAGAGGCAAAGCCTTAGAAACATGTTCCGGAAAAATTTAAATGTAAGTGTTGTTTAGTGTCATTAATCGACTCTCTTTAAGGTTAAAAGTGTTGTATCCAGCTTTTTCTTGGTCTACCAATATTTCTTGTACCTAATGGTTTGTAATCTAAAAGTAATTTTGGAATGCGACTATCATTCATTCTGTTGACATGTTCCTTCCAGTTATTTCTATATTGTTTTCTTTCAATTCATTTCGAATGTCCTCACTCCTTTGCTTATCTATAAGATTATACCCTGCTACATTTCTTAAAAACTTCATTTCCGCTGTTTCAATCTTTTGTTCTTTTTCATTGTTTTGTTGTTTAAGTCCAAAATTCACTACCATATAATAATATAGGAACTGCTATTGCGTTATAAAATTTTGATTTGGTCTTTCTTCTGGTACGTTTTAAGGTTCTCTTTATGGTGCCACTTATACCATTAAATTTGTGATTCTATTTAAAATGTCACTATTTTTAAAACAAGAGATATTACAACCAAGATAATTAATCAGTTGACTTTTTCAGCGGGTTTTTCTGCTAATAGTATTTTGGCTCTTATGAGATTGGATCCCTTGAAGGCTAAAACTTTAGTTCTGTTTATAGATATTATTTAACTATATTGACAGTGTTATTTAATATATGTAAAGCTGTTTGTAGACAATTTTTTGAGCCAGATATGAGAACTTGTTGGTCTGCAAATAATAAAGTATCTAAATATTTATTCCTAATTATAAAATGCAAATTTAATTTTGTCTGCCTATCAGATATGGTATTGGCAATACAAATATTATAAAGTTACTATGAAAGTGGACACCCTTGTCTTACTCCTTGGTTTATTGTTGCTATTAAATCTGTCTTCATTCCAGTTTCTATCATGATCTTATTTTCAACACATAAACTTCTTATTGCTGTTATGAAATGTTGGGGTACACCCTTCTGTTTCATAATACTCCATAATTTATATGATTGGTTGCTAATGCTCATGGAGTTGGAGAATTTCCATTTTCCTTCTGGCCTCCCAATAACGTGTGACTAGTTGTGCTGTCAGTTCTCTATCTGTTTTTGTCAGGGCACTACACTGGAGCAGATGATCTCTGTCCATCAATGAGTTCAGGTCCCTACACAGTGTGCAGGTCGGGGATTCAAAAATATCAATCCTGTGTAGATGAGCGGCCAAACAGTCATGGCCAGTAATCAGTCGGAAGATGGCAAACAATACTGCTTCTTGGGTAGTCTGGGATGGGATTTTCACTTCCTTGCAGAATTTTCCATTGCTTGTTGGTACTTTTTTCTTTGCACTCTTCTTTCCAGAATAAGTTGATTCTATTGTTTATATGAAGTTTTGATGTGTGGAATGAGGATTTCTGTTGGCAGCTTTGTTCTATTTGTGTTCCTTTTTTTGCCAAGGAATCTGCTATTTCATTGCCTGTAATTCCAGAGTGGGATGGAATCCACTGGAAGTGTATTTCTTTATTTAGACCTTGTAGTATTCGTAATGAACTGTACATTTCAAGTATTCTCTTATTGTTAGGGTACAGTGAGGATAGGGCTTGAAGTGCTGATTTAGAATTGCTTAGAATCACTGCTTTAGAGAAAGAGTTCACATGGTTGAAGAGTTGTTTCAGCGAGGTATTGATTGCTTCTGATTCTCCATCATAGTGGGTTGCTAGTGTGCCCAAACAGATGTAAAAATTGAATATGTTACTATGTATTCTTGCTCCAGCATTACTTTTTTGTCAAATAGGGAGCCGTCGGTGTAATTGTGTAGCCATGAGTCTTGTGGATAATAAGTATCAATTGTTTCTAAGGCTAGCATTTTAGGTGTTTCTGCACTTACATCCCTTTTTGACTCTATATTTTGTAGAAGGTTTACTCTGCTATTTATTTTAGGTTGTGATAGAGGGCAGATTGGAAGTGGGAGATGTTCAATTTTGTTTGTGTCTTCAAGGTTGTATTTTCTCAGTAGGTTATAGGCTTTCTGCATAAATCCTGCTTGTGTTTTTAAGGTCCTTTCTCTGCTTTAGTAGTTCTTCCAGTGAGTATTAAAGGGGAGCCTTTGTAGTTTCTCATTTAGGAGGAGATTCTGTTTTTCCATTTCATATTTATTTGGCAAGTTATTTGTAGCAATTTGCATTACAGTTATTGGTGTTGATTTGACTGCTCCCATTATTAGTCTGAGTGCTTGGTTCTGTAATGTTTCAAGTTGTGCTAATTTGCTTTGACTTGCTGTAAGTATCACCTCGCTTCCATAGAGGAGTGCTGGTTTGATGTAACTTTAATAGGTGGTGTTGAGTGTATTGACAGAGGACCCCCGATTTGCTGCCAGCTAGTCTTTTGAGTGTTGTTAATCTCTGAGTGGTCTTTTCTATGGTTTCATTAATGTGGGTTTTCCAAGATAATTTAGAATCGAGTGTTATGCCCTGATATTTATAATTTTCTGTTTCTGTTAGTTGCTCACCATTTAGTGTTATTTTGATAAGCGGTTTTGTGTGGCAAAGTGTGAACACTTGGTATTTTGTTTTAGATAAGTTCACAGTCATTTCGTTATCTATTTATATCTATTTACCTCGTCAAAGGCCTTCTCGAAATCTATAAATTTTGTGTAAGTCTATATATTGAACTTCCTATGTTTTTCAATTATCTGATTAACAGTAAATATACAGTCAGAGCAAGATCTTCCATTTCTGAATCCATTTTGCACTTCAATAATTATATTTTCCATTATTATATTTAAACGACAGTTCAGAATAGATGCATAAATTTTATAGCATGTATTCAAAATGCTTATGCCTCTATAATTTTTATATTCATGACGATCACCTTTCTTATAAATTAGATATATTTTTGCTAATCTCCATTTTTCTGGACAATGACCGAACTTCAAACATATTAAGTCTAATTGTTGGTATTTCAATGGAGTGGAGGCCTAATTAATTAATTCATTATTAATGTTATCCACTCCAACATTTTTCTTATTTTAGAGGTTATTAATTGTATTCATGTCAAAAATAAACTTAATTCTGCTGAGAACATGGCTTTCTCTGATGAGGTTATAGTTTCCACTACAGCTAGCATCTGCTGTGACTATAAACATACACATGGCTAAACATTCCAGAAACTTACCATCTCTTTTCCTAAGCCATAGTTTACTCACAGACAACTGCATGTAGCAGACAATCCTGTGAAGAGTCCAGAAGATATCAATACAAAGACATTGTGTACTGTAATAAAACTTCGTTTTGTGGAGTTTATGTAATTACAACTAGTCCAGATTGTTTTGTGATTGAACCTCATAAAACAATTTGCTTCAGTAAAAATCAGTCAGACATTGTACAACAGACCTGGGAAAGAGTACTCACCAAGTGTCAGCTTCATACGTGGCGAAGGGTGATGGATTTTTAGTGGACATGAAAATCATTAGCATCGCATAAAGGCGGGATGCCGAGTGATAGATTTTGGTAACATAAAATAAACTCAAGCCTAATAAAGAGGCCTCTGAGCAAAATTAAATGGATTTCACACCCAATAAGGAATGGGACGCTCAGAACCACAGTAGTTAAACTGCGTCCATAAATAAAAACTCAATTCCAATTTATTCCCTTCATTATTATTAAAGCGGAAAACTTAAGAGAAAACCGGTTCACTGCAGTAAAGGAGGTGAGGAACAACTTTGTTCACTACTTTGGAGCAACGTTTCCCAGGTCTGTTGTACAATGTGTGGAGTTGATCTGGTAATGACATTGTGAAAATAATGCACATACTTGGTTAAAATGTATTGAACCGTTTTTACTTCTTGTAGTGTTTCCGTTTTACATGATGACTAGTACAGTGTGTATACTTTAGAACTGGGACTATGTACCATTTTAATGATTGTAATTAATTCAATTCATGACTAGTGATATGGGGTTTGGTTTCGAACGTGAGAGTTTCGTTACACTATCAATCCTCGCCTTCGGTACTTAGATTACGACGCCGTCGTCTTGAACAGCTCCTCTGCGTTCTTCTCCGTCTTGAACAACTCCGTCTTCTCCTCCTTCTCGAACAACTTCTTCTCCTCCTTCTTGAGCAGCTCCTGCTCCTTCTCCTTCTCCGTCTTGAACAACTTCGTCTTCTCCGCCTTGAACAACTTCGTCTTCTTCTTCTCCGTCTTGAACAACTTCTCCTCCTCCTCCTCGAACAACTTCTGCGTCGTGATCTTCTTCTCCGACAAGCAGCATTGACAGTTTGCAAGGGACCGTCTTCTTTGAAAGCTTTGATGAGTTTCACTCGGTCTGCATCAGTTAAATTTATCAACATATCTTCGTCGTTTTTCGTGGTAACAACTTGCGGAAATTTTACTTGGACGTCTAACAAATGCTTCTCTTCCTTGCTGTGTGTACCTTCTCCTTTTACGCGAGGGAAGGTTACGTCAGATTTCGGTTCTTCCATTTCGTTATTTGAATATTATAATACTTTAATTTAGAAGTCTTGTTCCTTTGTCGAACAGAAAATTTTGATATTGATTTCTGGTTGTTATGGAGCTTGATCGTCATTTAACATGCACATAAATTAAACAAAAGCGAGGGAAAACAAATTGGTTGGAAACTTATGAAAAATAAATTATGATGTGTTGCTTTCGGGTGTTCTTTACTTTAGTTCAAGGTGTTCTTACGGAAATATATCCCTCTATCTACTTCCGTTGATGGGATACGTGTTTGTAGAAATAGTTCTTATACGTAATTTTCTTGTAAGTGCTCGGAAATTAGAGAATAAAATTGGTTTTACGCAATACATAAATCTTTCAAAAACTGATCGCTGAGTGATATCTGTGACATTCTGCGAACTTTGCAATGCCAAGACATTGTGATGTTTGAAGGAAATAAGAAATATAAGTAATGGAAGATTAAAACAAATAGAAAACAAAATTATTGGCTAGTTTCTACAAGTTAATTTGGTTTAAGAAACGTTTTAGTGAAATAAACTATAGGCAGAATAAGAACATTTGGACAAGAGTAACACACCCTAGAAACTTAGCACATAATATTTTAAGTGACATGTGTTTAATCAAGTACCAGTTGCAAAGTAGACCTTTGATCTGTCTGTGCTTGGAAGATGATAATTTTTAGGTTATATTTTCAAGTCTGGCGGACGTAAATTGTACTACGTTGGCACTATAGATCACGCTTCGTGTTGTTGGACGAATATTGCAAAAGCTCAGAAATAAAGTGTTAAATACTGCGTAATTTGAAAGCAGCTGTGTCAGATTTGTTGAAATGAATGGCAAATGAAATGAAAATGGGCTGAAGCGAAAACACAAGGGACAACGATAAACAAGGTTATATGTTTACAGTCAATTGCCTTGTTTTGGTGTAACCACCAGACAAAGAATTATTGCACAGTACCAATGTGCATTACCTTTTGGACAGAATATGTTTACTTTAGGTACAGTACGTAATATTAACTACAGTTTCTTAAGTCCATAACAAATTAGGAAACATAATGCAGCAGCCGATATAAGCAGAAAATAGAGCAGTACAAAACATAAAGTTCTAGTTCATTTTTGGCCCTACTTTGGGGTGATTTATTGGCATTTCATTGGTTTTATTCAAAACGATGTTCGTGTAATACCCAGGTGGATTGGGAGCATTCGTTCCTGAGGAAGCAGTGAAATCCTATTACCCGAGGCGTATCATAATGGTATTGTGATCACTATAATCTTCACAAAAGTTAAAGGGATATGCAGGCGGGCTGTACTACAGACTCCAGCGAATCCCAAGCTTGCTCCTCCTACCTCCCGCGTCTGAACTGAGATCATTCTTTTCATTAACTACGCTCCGATAAATGTTTGAAAAATGACCGATGCCAATCTGATAATAAGAAAGAATTTGGTAATTGTAATAAAGTAAAATTGTAAATTGTAAATTTGGTAATAAAGAATTTGAGAAACTGTTTTTTTTTTTTTCTTTTTGTATAAGCGAATCATCTTTGTTTCTGCTTGTCATTCTTTGCGTTATGAATTGTCAACATTGTGAACCATATAAGAGCATGAGCACTCCCATTACTTGTAAAATTTTAGTTTTGTTTGTTTTCTGGCAGTCGTGATGCATCTTTTCATGGTAACACAAGTGTTTTTAAATTTATTAATCTTATTTTTTATATATTCATTTCCAAAATATGAAACATTGCAGCCTAGGTAGTTAAAATTGTTAAAGGCTTGTGTGCTAAACCAATGCATGTACACAGTGGCTGTCCTGTTGCCAACTGATGCACCAGAAGACGGAAGATAAACTAGGGAACGAGGATAGTGTTGCCAGAATGACCTTGATGCAAACCCAGGGGCTAACCAACGGGCCATGGAAAGGAACTTGTATAATTGGGGCCAAATTGTTAAGCAGAATTCAGTGAAAATTTTTGCTCAGATAATAAAAATTTACTACTAGTTATTACTAATACTACCGGCGCTCATAGCCGTGGTCGCTAGTGTGTATATCTCTAGCGACCGTCAAATAGAGCTTCACGGGTTCGAGTCTCGCCTTGGCCTTGTTTGTGTATAGTGTATCTGTAGAAAATTACAGAAACAGTAAAACAAATGGAAAAAATAAGGAAAAAGGGGAATATAATATTAATGCTGTAATTAGCACTAACCGAACCTATCCCATGCAAAATAAAGGTAATTCTAAAATATTACTGTTATAAAACATACCTTTATTTATTATTATTATTATTATTATTATTATTATCATGATCATTATCATCATCATTATCTACATCATTATCTACATCATTATCATCATCATTATCATCATCATTATCATTATTATTATCATTATTATTATCATTACTATTATCATTACTATTATCATTACTATTATCATAACTATTATCATTGCTATTATCATTACTATTATCATTACTATTATCATTACTATTATCATAACTACTATCATTACTATTATAATTACTATTATCATTACTATTATCACTATCACTATCACTATTATTATTATTATTATTATTATTATTATTATTATTATTATTATTATTATTATTATTATTATTATTATTATTATTATTATTATTATTATTATTATTATTATTATCATCATCATCATCATCATCATCATCATCATCATCATCATCATCATCATCATCATCATCATCATCATCATCATCATCATCATCATCATCATCATCATCATCAATATCATCATCAATATCATCATCAATATCATCATCATTATTATCATCATTATTATTATTATTATTATTATTATTATTATTATTATTATTATTATTATTATTATTATTATTATTATTATTATTATTATTATTATTATTATTATTATTGTTATTGTTATTATTGTTATTATTATTATTATTATTATTATTATTATTATTATTATTATTATTATTATTATTATTATTATTATTATTATTATTATTATTATTATTATTATTATTATTATTATTATTATTATTATTATTATTATTATTATTATTATTATTATTATTATTATTATTATTATTATTATTATTATTATTATTATTATTATTATTATTATTATTATTATTATTATTATTATTATTATTATTATTATTATTATTATTATTATTATTATTATTATTATTATTATTATTATTATTATTATTATTATTATTATTATTATTATTATTATTATTATTATTATTATTATTATTATTATTATTATTATTATTATTATTATTATTATTATTATTATTATTATTATTATTATTATTATTATTATTATTATTATTATTATTATTATTATTATTATTATTATTATTATTATCATCATGATCATGATCATTATTATTATCATCATTATCATGATCATTATCATGATCATTATTATTATTATCATTATCATCATTATCATCATCATTATCATCATCATTACCATATTATTATCATTATTATTATCATTACTATTATCATTAGTATTATTACTATTATCATAACTATTATCATTACTATTATCATAACTATTATCATTACTATTATCATTACTATTATCATTAGCATTATCACTATCACTATCACTATTATTATTATCATTATTATTTTATTATTATTATTGTTGTTATTATCGTCATCGTCGTCATCAGTATTATTGTTTTCTTTTTAATTTTTAGGAACAAGCTGTATTCAGGAGAGTCTTGCATTCACAACAAAGCTCTTGAGTTTTACTTTTAGAAAACACTGTTTCAAATAAGCTCTATCAAGATCAGTGTCATGATTTTCCCACTCTAATCTGGCCAGTAATCTTACGCATTACAATGTCTCTAGTTTGGTTACGCAATGTTAGTAGCTTCAGTTAATTCATGTTTTTGCTATTGACAACACTACAGCAACCTAGGACATGCCCGCCATTCTCCTAGCAAACCACTGCCACTAATTTGCAGTTTTACCATAATATTTAGAACAAGAAACACAAGCGTATCCTGCAATTACTTATCTGGCCCAGAGTACCAACATTTAGAAACGAAAAAGTGAGGTCCTGTGTTAAAGCATTGGCAACACGAAAGCAATCGCTGTGTGAGTAGTAATCTTAGTGGGATCTGAACTATAAAGAAAAATCACACTTCCAGAAAGATATGTTGTCTACTAAACCTCCTCAGGCAAGCCACCACACACTCATTCTGAAAGTTGGTGCTATTGTTCTGCTCATCGCAAGCATAAACTTGGGACCAGAAAGTTAATTTCACATGGTCATGTGTGCTTATTGTAAACTTCTGTAACATTGCAAGTTATTATGAGAACTGGAAAGGGAAATATTACTTGTATTGTTGTTCATCTTCATCAACTTTTCACGGTTTAAGCCATCAAGGCTCGTTCCGGTCTCAAATTTTAAATTAAAAGTGTTGTAATTCCTTTCTTGGAAGTGTTGAAAGCAGTGTTGTTATGATAAATTAACTTTAAGGAGAGTCGGTTAATGACACTAAACAACACTTACATTAAATTTTTCCATAACATGTTTCTGAGGCATTGCCTCTATCATCAGCCGGCTCTCGACTGGTTCTCGTTGGTGTAGTTGACAATATTTTGTCACAGGTCGCCTCTGGTTCAAGGAACTTGCTGAACAAATCTTTCTGGGGAATGTCAAATTGAATACCTTGCTCCTATTTTTTGAAATGAAGATTTGTTCCCATGTGGATTGTTCTTGTTTTCCTGATATATGTTTTAGTAGTTTTGGTTCTGGATTTATGTTGTGGTTTCTTTCCCAAAAATGTGTGGCAACAGCTGATTTTTCTAATTGTTTATATTTTATATTTCTAAAGTGTTCCTTGGCTCTTGTTTCTAAATTTCTTTTGGTTTTTCCAATATAAATTTGACTACAGTTTTTGCATTCAATTTGATATATACCAGATTTTTTGTTAGATGGAATGGCATCTTTGATGTTTGAGCTAATTAGGTTTTTTAAGGAGAAATGGTTGACTGGTGCATGTTGAATGTTTTGTTTCTTGAAGACTTTTTTGAATTTATCATAGGCCCATGGATGGTAAGTGAATTTTTTGAAAATCATATAAGTTTCTGTAGCTGAGAGGGTTGTGGTTTCCTTTAGTAGCTTCGTCTATTTTGCTAAGTTCACTATTTTGTCCACTAATGATTTGGGAAAGTTATTTTTTTGTGCTATTTCAATTACTTTGTTGTATTCTGTTTTGTATTCTTCTGCTGTGAGAGGGATGTTTACCAGTCTGTGTGCTAAACTAAAATTTCAGACTACATCGAACTAACCAAATTATGCATAGAACAAAATTTCTTCCAGTTTCAAACAAAATATTTCCACCAAACTTCAGGGTTAGCAATGGGAAACCCCCTATCACACTTCCTGGCCGATCTGTACATGAGTGCATTAGAAATAAGTATCAACAAAGGCTTCCCTTGGATGTTCAAACTCTGGCAACGATATGTAGATGACATCTTTGCAATAGTACCACAAAAACACATCAGTGATGCACTAAAACTTTTAAATATCCAAGAAAAAAGCATCAAGTTCACTGTAGAAATAGAAAAGGATGAGCATTTACCATTTCTGGATCTAAAAATAATGAGGAATAAAAACAGACTAAACTTTGGCATTTACAGAAAACCAATACAGACAGACAACTACATAAAGGCTAATGGCTACAACCCAAGATCCCACAAACAGGCAATCTTCAATAGTTTAGCACACAGACTGGTAAACATTCCTCTCACAGCAGAAGAATACAAAACAGAGTACAACAAAGTAATTGAAATAGCACAAAAAAATAACTTTCCCAAATCACTAGTGGACAAAGAAGTGAACTTAGCAAAAAAGAAGAAGCTACTAAAGGAAACCACAACCCTCTCAGCTACAGAAACTTATATGATTTTCAAAAAATTCACTTACCATCCATGGGCCTATGATACATTCAAAAAAGTCTTCAAGAAACAAAACATTCAACTAGCACCAGTCAACCATTTCTCCGTAAAAAACCTAATTTGCTCAAACATCAAAGATGCCATTCCATCTAACAAAAAATCTGGTATATATCAAATTGAATGCAATGACTGTAGTCAAATTTATATTGGAAAAACCAAAAGAAATTTAGAAACAAGAGTACAGAAACGCTTTAGAAACATAAAATACAAACAATTAGAAAAATCGGCAGTTGCCACACATTTTTGGGAAAAAAACCACAACATAAATCCAGAACCAAAACTACTAAAACATACATCAGGAAAACAAGAACTATCCACATGGCAACAAATCTTCATTTCAAAAAATAGGAACAAAGTATTCAATTTCGTCATCCCCCAGAAAGATTTGTTCAGCAAGTTCTTTGAACCGCCGCCAGAGGAGACCTGTGACAAATTATCGTCAACTACACCAATGAGAACCAGTCGAGAGCCGGCTGATGATAGAGGCAAAGCCTTAGAAACATGTTCCGGAAAAATTTAAATGTAAGTGTTGTTTAGTGTCATTAATCGACTCTCTTTAAGGTTAAAAGTGTTGTATCCAGCTTTTTCTTGGTCTACCAATATTTCTTGTACCTAATGGTTTGTAATCTAAAAGTCATTTTGGAATGCGACTATCATTCATTCTGTTGACATGTTCCTTCCAGTTATTTCTATATTGTTTTCTTTCAATTCATTTCGAATGTCCTCACTCCTTTGCTTATCTATAAGATTATACCCTGCTACATTTCTTAAAAACTTCATTTCCGCTGTTTCAATCTTTTGTTCTTTTTCATTGTTTTGTTGTTTAAGTCCAAAATTCACTACCATATAATAATATAGGAACTGCTATTGCGTTATAAAATTTTGATTTGGTCTTTCTTCTGGTACGTTTTAAGGTTCTCTTTATGGTGCCACTTATACCATTAAATTTGTGATTCTATTTAAAATGTCACTATTTTTAAAACAAGAGATATTACAACCAAGATAATTAATCAGTTGACTTTTTCAGCGGGTTTTTCTGCTAATAGTATTTTGGCTCTTATGAGATTGGATCCCTTGAAGGCTAAAACTTTAGTTCTGTTTATAGATATTATTTAACTATATTGACAGTGTTATTTAATATATGTAAAGCTGTTTGTAGACAATTTTTTGAGCCAGATATGAGAACTTGTTGGTCTGCAAATAATAAAGTATCTAAATATTTATTCCTAATTATAAAATGCAAATTTAATTTTGTCTGCCTATCAGATATGGTATTGGCAATACAAATATTATAAAGTTACTATGAAAGTGGACACCCTTGTCTTACTCCTTGGTTTATTGTTGCTATTAAATCTGTCTTCATTCCAGTTTCTATCATGATCTTATTTTCAACACATAAACTTCTTATTGCTGTTATGAAATGTTGGGGTACACCCTTCTGTTTCATAATACTCCATAATTTATATGATTGGTTGCTAATGCTCATGGAGTTGGAGAATTTCCATTTTCCTTCTGGCCTCCCAATAACGTGTGACTAGTTGTGCTGTCAGTTCTCTATCTGTTTTTGTCAGGGCACTACACTGGAGCAGATGATCTCTGTCCATCAATGAGTTCAGGTCCCTACACAGTGTGCAGGTCGGGGATTCAAAAATATCAATCCTGTGTAGATGAGCGGCCAAACAGTCATGGCCAGTAATCAGTCGGAAGATGGCACACAATACTGCTTCTTGGGTAGTCTGGGATGGGATTTTCACTTCCTTGCAGAATTTTCCATTGCTTGTTGGTACTTTTTTCTTTGCACTCTTCTTTCCAGAATAAGTTGATTCTATTGTTTATATGAAGTTTTGATGTGTGGAATGAGGATTTCTGTTGGCAGCTTTGTTCTATTTGTGTTCCTTTTTTTGCCAAGGAATCTGCTATTTCATTGCCTGTAATTCCAGAGTGGGATGGAATCCACTGGAAGTGTATTTCTTTATTTAGACCTTGTAGTATTCGTAATGAACTGTACATTTCAAGTATTCTCTTATTGTTAGGGTACAGTGAGGATAGGGCTTGAAGTGCTGATTTAGAATTGCTTAGAATCACTGCTTTAGAGAAAGAGTTCACATGGTTGAAGAGTTGTTTCAGCGAGGTATTGATTGCTTCTGATTCTCCATCATAGTGGGTTGCTAGTGTGCCCAAACAGATGTAAAAATTGAATATGTTACTATGTATTCTTGCTCCAGCATTACTTTTTTGTCAAATAGGGAGCCGTCGGTGTAATTGTGTAGCCATGAGTCTTGTGGATAATAAGTATCAATTGTTTCTAAGGCTAGCATTTTAGGTGTTTCTGCACTTACATCCCTTTTTGACTCTATATTTTGTAGAAGGTTTACTCTGCTATTTATTTTAGGTTGTGATAGAGGGCAGATTGGAAGTGGGAGATGTTCAATTTTGTTTGTGTCTTCAAGGTTGTATTTTCTCAGTAGGTTATAGGCTTTCTGCATAAATCCTTCTTGTGTTTTTAAGGTCCTTTCTCTGCTTTAGTAGTTCTTCCAGTGAGTATTAAAGGGGAGCCTTTGTAGTTTCTCATTTAGGAGGAGATTCTGTTTTTCCATTTCATATTTAATTGGCAAGTTATTTGTAGCAATTTGCATTACAGTTATTGGTGTTGATTTGACTGCTCCCATTATTAGTCTGAGTGCTTGGTTCTGTAATGTTTCAAGTTGTGCTAATTTGCTTTGACTTGCTGTAAGTATCACCTCGCTTCCATAGAGGAGTGCTGGTTTGATGTAACTTTAATAGGTGGTGTTGAGTGTATTGACAGAGGACCCCCCATTTGCTGCCAGCTAGTCTTTTGAGTGTTGTTAATCTCTGAGTGGTCTTTTCTATGGTTTCATTAATGTGGGTTTTCCAAGATAATTTAGAATCGAGTGTTATGCCCTGATATTTATAATTTTCTGTTTCTGTTAGTTGCTCACCACTTAGTGTTATTTTGATAAGCGGTTTTGTGTGGCAAAGTGTGAACACTTGGTATTTTGTTTTAGATAAGTTCACAGTCATTTCGTTATCTATTTATATCTATTTACCTCGTCAAAGGCCTTCTCGAAATCTATAAATTTTGTGTAAGTCTATATATTGAACTTCCTATGTTTTTCAATTATCTGATTAACAGTTAATATACAGTCAGAGCAAGATCTTCCATTTCTGAATCCATTTTGCACTTCAATAATTATATTTTCCATTATTATATTTAAACGACAGTTCAGAATAGATGCATAAATTTTATAGCATGTATTCGAAATGCTTATGCCTCTATAATTTTTATATTCATGACGATCACCTTTCTTATAAATTAGATATATTTTTGCTAATCTCCATTTTTCTGGAAAATGACCGAACTTCAAACATATTAAGTCTAATTGTTGGTATTTCAATGGAGTGGAGGCCTAATTAATTAATTCATTATTAATGTTATTCACTCCAACATTTTTCTTATTTTAGAGGTTATTAATTGTATTCATGTCAAAAATAAACTTAATTCTGCTGAGAACATGGCTTTCTCTGATGAGGTTATAGTTTCCACTACAGCTAGCATCTGCTGTGACTATAAACATACACATGGCTAAACATTCCAGAAACTTACCATCTCTTTTCCTAAGCCATAGTTTACTCACAGACAACTGCATGTAGCAGACAATCCTGTGAAGAGTCCAGAAGATATCAATACAAAGACATTGTGTACTGTAATAAAACTTCGTTTTGTGGAGTTTATGTAATTACAACTAGTCCAGATTGTTTTGTGATTGAACCTCATAAAACCATTTGCTTCAGTAAAAATCAGTCAGACATTGTACAACAGACCTGGGAAAGAGTACTCACCAAGTGTCAGCTTCATACGTGGCGAAGGGTGATGGATTTTTAGTGGACATGAAAATCATTAGCATCGCATAAAGGCGGGATGCCGAGTGATAGATTTTGGTAACATAAAATAAACTCAAGCCTAATAAAGAGGCCTCTGAGCAAAATTAAATGGATTTCACACCCAATAAGGAATGGGACGCTCAGAACCACAGTAGTTAAACTGCGTCCATAAATAAAAACTCAATTCCAATTTATTCCCTTCATTATTATTAAAGCGGAAAACTTAAGAGAAAACTGGTTCACTGCAGTAAAGGAGGTGAGGAACAACTTTGTTCACTACTTTGGAGCAACGTTTCCCAGGTCTGTTGTACAATGTGTGGAGTTGATCTGGTAATGACATTGTGAAAATAATGCACATACTTGGTTAAAATGTATTGAACCGTTTTTACTTCTTGTAGTGTTTCCGTTTTACATGATGACTAGTACAGTGTGTATACTTTAGAACTGGGACTATGTACCATTTTAATGATTGTAATTAATTCAATTCATGACTAGTGATATGGGGTTTGGTTTCGAACGTGAGAGTTTCGTTACACTATCAATCCTCGCCTTCGGTACTAAGATTACGACGCCGTCGTCTTGAACAGCTCCTCTGCGTTCTTCTCCGTCTTGAACAACTCCGTCTTCTCCTCCTTCTCGAACAACTTCTTCTCCTCCTTCTTGAGCAGCTCCTGCTCCTTCTCCTTCTCCGTCTTGAACAACTTCGTCTTCTCCGCCTTGAACAACTTCGTCTTCTTCTTCTCCGTCTTGAACAACTTCTCCTCCTCCTCCTCCTCGAACAACTTCTGCGTCGTGATCTTCTTCTCCGACAAGCAGCATTGACAGTTTGCAAGGGACCGTCTTCTTTGAAAGCTTTGATGAGTTTCACTCGGTCTGCATCAGTTAAATTTATCAACATATCTTCGTCGTTTTTCGTGGTAACAACTTGCGGAAATTTTACTTGGACGTCTAACAAATGCTTCTCTTCCTTGCTGTGTGTACCTTCTCCTTTTACGCGAGGGAAGGTTACGTCAGATTTCGGTTCTTCCATTTCGTTATTTGAATATTATAATACTTTAATTTAGAAGTCTTGTTCCCTTGTCGAACAGAAAATTTTGATATTGATTTCTGGTTGTTTTGGAGCTTGATCGTCATTTAACATGCACATAAATTAAACAAAAGCGAGGGAAAACAAATTGGTTGGAAACTTATGAAAAATAAATTATGATGTGTTGCTTTCGGGTGTTCTTTACTTTAGTTCAAGGTGTTCTTACGGAAATATATCCCTCTATCTACTTCCGTTGATGGGATACGTGTTTGTAGAAATAGTTCTTATACGTAATTTTCTTGTAAGTGCTCGGAAATTAGAGAATAAAATTGGCTTTACGCAATACATAAATCTTTCAAAAACTGATCGCTGAGTGATATCTGTGACATTCTGCGCTCTTTGCAATGCCAAGACATTGTGATGTTTGAAGGAAATAAGAAATATAAGTAATGGAAGATTAAAACAAATAGAAAACAAAATTATTGGCTAGTTTCTAGAAGTTAATTTGGTTTAAGAAACGTTTTAGTGAAATAAACTATAGGCAGAATAAGAACATTTGGACAAGAGTAACACACCCTAGAAACTTAGCACATAATATTTTAAGTGACATGTGTTTAATCAAGTACCAGTTGCAAAGTAGACCTTTGATCTGTCTGTGCTTGGAAGATGATAATTTTTAGGTTATATTTTCAAGTCTGGCGGACGTAAATTGTACTACGTTGGCACTATAGATCACGCTTCGTGTTGTTGGACGAATATTGCAAAAGCTCAGAAATAAAGTGTTAAATACTGCGTAATTTGAAAGCAGCTGTGTCAGATTTGTTGAAATGAATGGCAAATGAAATGAAAATGGGCTGAAGCGAAAACACAAGGGACAGCGATATACAAGGTTATATGTTTACAGTCAATTGCCTTGTTTTGGTGTAACCACCAGACAAAGAATTATTGCATAGTACCAATGTGCATTAACTTTTGGACAGAATATGTTTACTTTAGGTACAGTACGTAATATTAACTACAATTTCTTAAGTCCATAACAAATTAGGAAACATAATGCAGCACCCGATATAAGCAGAAAATGGAGCAGTACAAAACATAAAGTTCTAGTACATTTTTGGCCCTACTTTGGGGTGATTTATTGGCATTTCATTGGTTTTATTCAAAACGATGTTCGTGTAATACCCAGGTGGATTGGGAGCATTCGTTCCTGAGGAAGCAGTGAAATCCTATTACCCGAGGCGTATCATAATGGTATTGTGATCACTATAATCTTCACAAAAGTTAAAGGGATATGCAGGCGGGCTGTACTACAGACTCCAGCGAATCCCAAGCTTGCTCCTCCTACCTCCCGCGTCTGAACTGAGATCATTCTTTTAATTAACTACGCTCCGATAAATGTTTGAAAAATGACCGATGCCAATCTGATAATAAGAAAGAATTTGGTAATTGTAATAAAGTAAAATTGTAAATTGTAAATTTGGTAATAAAGAATTTGAGAAACTGTTTTTTTTTTTTTTTTTTTTTTTTTTTTTTTTTTTTTTTTTTTTTTTTTTTTGTATAAGCGAATCATCTTTGTTTCTGCTTGTCTTTCTTTGCGTTATGAATTGTCAACATTGTGAACCATATAAGAGCATGAGCACTCCCATTACTTGTAAAATTTTAGTTTTGTTTGTTTTCTGGCAGTCGTGATGCATCTTTTTATGGTAACACAAGTGTTTTTAAATTTATTAATCTTATTTTTTATATATTCATTTCCAAAATATGAAACATTGCAGCCTAGGTAGTTAAAATTGTTAAAGGCTTGTGTGCTAAACCAATGCATGTACACAGTGGCTGTCCTGTTGCCAACTGATGCACCAGAAGACGGAAGATAAACTAGGGAACGAGGATAGTGTTGCCAGAATGACCTTGATGCAGACCCAGGGGCTAACCAACGGGCCATGGAAAGGAATTTGTATAATTGGGGCCAAATTGTTAAGGAGAATTCAGTGAAAATTTTTGCTCAGATAATAAAAATTTACTACTAGTTATTACTAATACTACCGGCGCTCATAGCCGTGGTCGCTAGTGTGTATATCTCTAGCGACCGTCAAATAGAGTTTCACGGGTTCAAGTCTCGCTTTGGCCTTGTTTGTGTATAGTGTATCTGTGGAAAATTGCAGAAACAGTAAAACAAATGGAAAAAATAAGGAAAAAGGGGAATATAATATTAATGCTGTAATTAGCACTAACAGAACCTATCCCATGCAAAATAAAGGTAATTCTAAATATTACTGTTATAAAAGCATACCTTTATTTATTATTATTATTATTATTATTATTATTATTATTATTATTATTATTATTATTATTATTATTATTATTATTATTATTATTATTATTATTATTATTATTATTATTATTATTATTATTATTATTATTATTATTATTATTATTATTATTATTATTATTATTATTATTATTATTATTATTATTATTATTATTATTATTATTATTATTATTATTATTATTATTATTATTATTATTATTATTATTATTATTATTATTATTATTATTATTATTATTATTATTATTATTATTATTATTATTACTATTATTACTATTATTACTATTATTACTATTATTACTATTATTACTATTATTACTATTATTACTATTATTACTATTATTACTATTATTACTATTATTCCTATTATTCCTATTGTTACTATTGTTACTATTGTTACTATTGTTACTATTGTTACTATTGTTACTATTGTTACTATTGTTACTATTGTTACTATTGTTACTATTGTTACTATTGTTACTATTGTTACTATTGTTACTATTGTTACTATTGTTACTATTGTTACTATTGTTACTATTGTTACTATTGTTACTATTGTTACTATTGTTACTATTGTTACTATTGTTACTATTGTTACTATTGTTACTATTGTTACTATTGTTACTATTGTTACTATTGTTACTATTGTTACTATTGTTACTATTGTTACTATTGTTACTATTGTTACTATTGTTACTATTGTTACTATTGTTACTATTGTTACTATTGTTACTATTGTTACTATTGTTACTATTGTTACTATTGTTACTATTGTTACTATTGTTACTATTGTTACTATTGTTACTATTGTTACTATTGTTACTATTGTTACTATTGTTACTATTGTTACTATTGTTACTATTGTTACTATTGTTACTATTGTTACTATTGTTACTATTGTTACTATTGTTACTATTGTTACTATTGTTACTATTGTTACTATTGTTACTATTGTTACTATTGTTACTATTGTTACTATTGTTACTATTGTTACTATTGTTACTATTGTTACTATTGTTACTATTGTTACTATTGTTACTATTGTTACTATTGTTACTATTCTTACTATTCTTACTATTCTTACTATTCTTACTATTCTTACTATTCTTACTATTCTTACTATTCTTACTATTCTTACTATTATTACTATTATTACTATTATTACTATTATTACTATTATTACTATTATTACTATTATTACTATTATTACTATTATTACTATTATTACTATTATTACTATTATTACTATTATTACTATTATTACTATTATTACTATTATTACTATTATTACTATTATTACTATTATTACTATTATTATTATTATTATTATTATTATTATTATTATTATTATTATTATTATTATTATTATTATTATTATTATTATTATTATTATTATTATTATTATTATTATTATTATTATTATTATTATTATTATTATTATTATTATTATTATTATTATTATTATTATTATTATTATTATTATTATTATTATTATTATTATTATTATTATTATTATTATTATTATTATTATTATTATTATTATTATTATTATTATTATTATTATTATTATTATTATTATTATTATTATTATGATTATTATTATGATTATTATTATTATTATTATTATTATTATTATTATTATTATTATTATTATTATTATTATTATTATTATTATTATGACTATTATTATGATTATGATTATGATTATGACTATGACTATGATTATGACTATGACTATGATTATGACTATGACTATGATTATGACTATGACTATGATTATGACTATGACTATGATTATGACTATTACTATGATTATGACTATGACTATTATTATTACTATGACTATTATTATTACTATTACTATTATTATTACTATTACTATTATTATTACTATTACTATTATTATTACGATTAGTATTATTATTACGATTAGTATTATTATTACGATTAGTATAATTATTACGATTAGTATAATTATTACGATTAGTATAATTATTACGATTATTATTACGATTATTATTATTATTACGATTATTATTATTACTATTATTATTACTATTATTATTATTATTATTATTATTATTATTATTATTATTATTATTATTATTATTATTATTATTATTATTATTATTATTATTATTATTATTATTATTATTATTATTATTATTATTATTATTATTATTATTATTATTATTATTATTATTATTATTATTATTATTATTATTATTATTATTATTATTATTATTATTATTATTATTATTATTATTATTATTATTATTATTATTATTATTATTATTATTATTATTATTATTATTATTATTATTATTATTATTATTATTATTATTATTATTATTATTATTATTATTATTATTATTATTATTATTATTATTATTATTATTATTATTATTATTATTATTATTATTATTATTATTATTATTATTATTATTATTATTATTATTATTATTATTATTATTATTATTATTATTATTATTATTATTATTATTATTATTATTATTATTATTATTATGATTATTATTATTAGTATGATTATTACTATTAGTATGATTATTACTATTAGTATGATTATTACCATTAGTATTACTATTACCATTACCATTACCATTACCATTACCATTACCATTACCATTACCATTAGTATTACCATTATTGTCGTTGTCGTTGTCGTTGTCGTTGTCGTTGTCGTTGTCGTTGTCGCTGTCGCTGTCGCTGTCGCTGTCGCTGTCGCTGTCGCTGTCGCTGTCGCTGTCGCTGTCGCTGTCGCTGTCGCTGTCGCTGTCGCTGTCGCTGTCGCTGTCGCTGTCGCTGTCGCTGTCGCTGTCGCTGTCGCTGTCGCTGTCGCTGTCGCTGTCGCTGTCACTGTCACTGTCACTGTCACTATGACTATTACTATTATTATTATTATTATTATTATTATTATTATTATTATTATTATTATTATTATTATTATTATTATTATTATTATTATTATTATTATTATTATTATTATTATTATTATTATTATTATTATTATTATTATTATTATTATTATTATTATTATTATTATTATTATTATTATTATTATTATTATTATTATTATTATTATTATTATTATTATTATTATTATTATTATTATTATTATTATTATTATTATTATTATTATTATTATTATTATTATTATTATTATTATTATTATTATTATTATTATTATTATTATTATTATTATTATTATTATTATTATTATTATTATTATTATTATTATTATTATTATTATTATTATTATTATTATTATTATTATTATTATTAATTATTATTATTATTATTATTATTATTATTATTATTATTATTATTATTATTATTATTATTATTATTATTATTATTATTATTATTATTATTATTATTATTATCATCATCTGCACTAAACCATTTAAATTGGATCATCCACTTTGGCTGGGTTAAAGGCCACTGCGGAATAGAAGGGAATGAACTAGCAGATAAGCTTGCAAAACGCGCTGCTATCGAAGATAGTGAAATAGTGTACGACAAACTACCAAAAGACGTAATTGTAGCCAGAGCGAAGGAATATGGACTCAACAGGTGGCAACAAGTCTGGACGAACACAACGAAAGGTGCAGTGACTAAAGCATTCTTCCCGTTAGTGAAAAACAGATTGCGTCAAAAGATTCCAATATCCCCAGAACTCACTACAATGTTAACTGGCCATGGAAAATTAAACGCATACCTATACCGATTTAGAATAATAAATAACCCACTCTGTCCCTGCGGAAAAGAAGAACAGACCGTTAACCATATAATATTTAATTGCAGAAGACTTGATGAAAAAAGACTAGAATTGGCAAAAAGTGTAACAAGCAATGGAGGGAAATGGCCTACCACCAACGAGAAGATTGCGAATAATCACCTGAAGTCGTTTGTAAAATTTGCAACTTCTATAAAAATCACGGACATGGACTGAAGGATTTGGAGTGTAACAACGACAAATTGTGAACTCTATACAATCAACTTACTCCGGTTTCATCATAATCTTACAATTAACTAAAACATAAAGCACTACTTCTAAAAATATGACAAGTATTTAAATTGAAATAATTACAAATTGTGAACTCAAAAAATCAGCTAGAAGAATAGACTCAATTTAATGTACATAGTGTCTAAAACACAGAATAACCCAATGTAAAATTGTTGTAATGTTTACAATTACTAATTCAAAATAGGACATGTAACTATAAAGCATGTAGTATTACTATGTAATGGAGCATGCTGTTGATATCAATAAAGCAAAAAAAAAAAAAAAAAATCATCATTATTATTATTATCATCATTAATATCATTATTATCATTATTATCATTATTATCATTATTATCATTATTATTATTATCATCATTATCATGATCATTATCATGATCATTATTATTATCATTATCATCATCATTATCATCATCATTATCATCATCATTATCATTATTATTATCATTATTATTATCATTACTATTATCATTACTATTATTACTATTATCAGAACTATTATCATTACTATTATCATTACTATTATCATAACTATTATCATTACTATTATCATTACTATTATCATTACTATTATCACTATCACTATCACTATTATTATCATTATTATTTTATTATTATTATTGTTGTTATTATCGTCATCGTCGTCATCATTATTATTGTTTTCTTTTTAATTTTTAGGAACAAGCTGTATTCAGGAGAGTCTTGCATTCACAACAAAGCTCTTGAGTTTTACTTTTAGAAAACACTGTTTCAAATAAGCTCTGTCAAGATCAGTGTCATGATTTTCCCGTGCCAACTGTGATCAAATGTACATAGGCAAGACAAAAAGCAACATGAAAACCAGACTATGCACCTCTGGTGCATAAAATACAAACATGTGGAAAAATCAGCCTGTAGCAGCACGCTTTTGGAACAACCACCATTATATTAATTCTGGAAGTCAACCTCTCAGAACAGCAAGATACCCAACTGAACTCTCAGTACAGGAAAACATCCATATCACTAAAAACAGTGAACGAATAATGAACTTTGATCTCTCGCCATTGGAGAAGCTTAGCTAGTTCACATCATCACCTGTACATCAAGAGCTGAAATAACTTAACTCTGTCAAGTAGTTGGTTTTTAGCTGAGGATGGGAGCATTCCCGAAACATGTTCTAATTTTTCAAAAGTGAGGCAGTATAAACATAACTGATTGACCTCACAGTTAAAAAAACTTTCAATCATTAGTGAAAAAACATATTTTCCAATGCTGTCAATTGCTAGAATCATCAGTGCAACTAATGTGCTACAGTTTCATCCCACAGCAGTTCTTTTACATGCAAGTAAATCTACTGACATGGGCACACTTAAAAACAATAGGTCTGGCTGGGTTTGAACCTACAACCTTGGGTTGGTTGTTTTTTAAAGTTCACCACTTACATTTCTTTGATTTAATTGAATATTTTGCTCATTTGTAGATTAATGGTTCATTTTAAGCATGCAGAAGTACAGATTTCTTTGTTAGGTTTTTTTTCTCCCTTTTAATTCAAATTAATCACCCAGATTAGGATAATTGTCCTCTAGGCTAAATAAAAATAGTACCAAAATTACTGCAGACCCTCAAAACTGCCTTTGTAAAGCAGGGAAAAAAGTATATAATGGGAAAGACGGCTGGACGCAACAATGTCTATCAAGGGAATTATCACTATGCTCATATCTATACGTGCTTCAGAGTTTGATGGCATCATCTCTGTTCTATGTGGGGCGTGTGTGTCACAAATTGGGTGTGGATTATAGCTGGAAGTACACGAAAATGAATCTAGAATATGTAGGTATATATAGGCATAACAGCACAGAATTGTACAGGAGAGATTGTTTACTCCTAAAGGGCAGCAGTCTACACATGTCATACATAAGGAGTGCCATCCCCCACACCCTGAACAGCATTAATGAGGAATGTCCAATAGCTACTTGCAAGTGGTTGCATGTGGCACTTTCCATGCTTCAGTTTTGGTTGTTCCGGTTCTACTCTGCAGCAGATTTTTGGTGCACATGGTTCATATACAGCAGGCATTGTACCATGAAATTTTCAGGTGTATAGAGGTGCGAGTACAGTAGCTCCCTTGTAAGTTACTGATCAGTTGCGGTGAAAAAAGATCTTGAGTATTATACATGTTTATTCACATTGGTGAAAAACATGAAAATATGCATGAGGCACCTATTTAGTTATTAATACCTAAGTTTTAGCAGGAAAAAAGTCTCGTGTTTTAAACTTTCTATCAGTTTTGCATAGTTTTGTATGCTGTAGAGTAAATATGTTATGTTCATTACAACATTAAATTACTGAGTGAATAAAAACAACCATTACTATTTTTAAAAATGTATAACTTTTATTTTCTTGCAACAAATTCAATCAATAAAAGTTTAGAATTCTAAACAAATAAAACCATGACATGTAAAATTAGTTTCAGTTTCACTCACTGTTTACATAATTTCTGCTATACATCCAAGTGAGCTCTGAGATGCTTCTTATAAAAATAGTGATGCAGTGCTCTGTACAAAGATATGGACCAAAGAGATTATAATACTTATTTTCACATTAGACTTGAGGTTGGTCATTTTAATTGTTAAAATAACAAGCAACTGCCCACAACCCCAAAATGTGCACAAATGCATGCATACACACCACACTTACACACCAAACGCACACAAACCAATGTATTCACTCACTCACTCACTCACTCACTCACTCACTCACTCACTCACTCACTCACTCACTCACCCAACCACTCACTGACTCACTCACTTACTCACTCTTTGAAACCCATTTGCACAATCATAAAATTCAGTCAAGCTTATTATATATTTAAACCATGCAGACTACATGAAATATTTTACATTAAAGCTGAGCTTTACACGGTGCTCAAACATTGTTCCAGCTGCATTCCCAAATAGTATTTCCTATCCAAATTAGCAAATACCACTGAATTTTCTGATCATTTACTTTTCTAATCCCACTTAACAGCTTTAGTGATTTTTTTTTCAGTCTGCACAAGCTTGTTAAATGTTTTGGCACAATATGTATAAATAAAGTTAAAATTTGTGTGTGTTTTATAAGTATGTTGTTCTTATTTTTTGTTCCTAGCACAATTTCATTTAATAATGTTGCATATTATCAGATTTCCAGTAAAGCTAATTGTAAAATGTTTAAACTCTAGATGTTACTATGGCAAGAGTTTACAAGCAAAAATTATATTTTTATATATTGGCATGCCTCCAGTTAACTGCACTTCCAAAACACTATTAATACTGTAGTTTAATTCACACCCATAAATTAAACATATCCTAATAGATAATCCTGTGGGACAAAGACTGCATTTAAAAAACATATATATGTAGGTATCCAAAAACAAGCCATTTTCCACTAGGAAATCTGAGATATGCTTTAACGCAGCTTCAAATACATTCAAAAAAGTCATGACTTATGCTCTGCAGTAAAAATATTAATTGTTCCATTAGGACTTAAGCTTAAAATGCAAGTGCTGGTGTGATGATAGCGCAACTTTGTCTTTTAGAGCATTTTAATCATAAAACACAAGTTGTGAAAAACACTCTATAATAACAGTTAATGCATCTACAGTAAGTAGATAGTAAAGCTTCATATAACACCAGCAACTGCATTCTGAAACAATAAAAACAATATAGACACACAATGTCCTTAAATCATTCTACCACTGCATTTCTGTAAATGCAGTAACAAAACCTTATTGATCATTTCTCTATACTTCCTCTCCATTACCAATCTTTGCTTCAAAAGATGGAAATGTTAATTCACATACTACTGATTAATATTTGGATGTCTAAGCTATTATTCATGTTCATCAATCAAATGTCATATCCTTAAGCTCCATGTAGCCTCCACACAGCTTTGGACACAAGACACGTTTATCCGAACTGATGGCATGAACAGCATGTTTCTTGTACACCACCATTCTGAAAATGATAAAAACACATGAAAACATTTCTTTATGAATTAACAAACAAAGTATTGTGTATGACTGGAAAGAATACATTTATTTATTTTCAGGGATATATGGATAAATAATATTTTAATGTAGCAAGAGTACATAATAAGACTTAAATTATCAGATAAACTAAATTCAAAACACAGTTATTTTCCAAATTATTTTTTATAATTAATAGCAATAGATCTTATGTGATATTTTGAGGAATTTAGTAAATTTGACATCCAAATTAATTCATAAAACTATTTGTAGTTGGCTTTATGAAGGAACAGATTTTCTGAAGATTAATATGTTAATTTTAGCATTAGCTGTAAATATTCTTTGATAATGCAAATGTGAGGTTTGTCAAATTAGAGTTCATAATTATTGTTAAATCATATATAAACAAGATTTCTATAAACATACTAGCAAAGAGTGACTAGAACTAGAATTTAAAAAAAAAAAGTCTTTCTCAGGGTTGTATGACTCTAGAAATGTTGTTTAAACTGGTAGAAAGTAAACAAATCATACATTTAAAAAGTGAGTGTGAACAAAAGAGCTTCAAAATATGATTCACAATGTTTAGATATCAGTCCTTCATCTTTTAGAAAGTGTAGTTAGACAGCAGATATTATTCTCTGACTCAATACTCCCCAAGACTGTGCGACTTTAACACAGGAGAAAGGTTGTAAGCAGAGTCTGGTATTTCAATTTCATAATTTCTGTTCACAGCTCGTCAAACTTAAATTGGCATTTTTCAATAAAAAATTCTTTCTTATTTAGCAGATTCGTTAAGATTTTTTTTTTGCATTGACAGCATTTAAGCATTTCAGAAAAAAAAATATGGTAAAATATAACATCTTTAATAATATATATTGGTATATACAGGGTGTTTCAAAACGACACCAAACGAATATATAGAAGTAGATGCTCAGCTTCTATGTAGCACATATAGATAGTTTTTACTGCCAATTGAGCCGCATTAAAAAAAAACGCTCCAGAATGACCGTGGATTAGGCAGTGACAGGAGCAACGCTACATGTCTCACACTATCAAAAGAATCGCAGGTAGGTGACACAGTGCTGCCTGATGTAGCTGTTTGTAAACATACCGGCATATTCCACGGTAGCATGCTACTACTAAAAATTTCTTTGGCTTATGAAACCGCAATAAAGAAGCTACTCCTTAGTTATTTGTTTATGGGTGTTAAACAAGTTCCAACATTCCGTTATAACAGCCAAATATGGGAAATAAGCTGGTGGACATATGCAACTTAAACCTTTTAAGGGGAAGTAAATGTTAGTGAGGTTGAGGTTGGAAGCATTAAATGATAAAAAGAACAGAGGAAAATATTAAAGAATTGAAGATAACGTTAACCAAAACTTAATGCCTAATGCAATGAGACAAGCATTTTATTTCACTGTATTTAATAATACTAAATAGAACATTTATTACTTAAAAGGAAGCTGTTGATTTTACAATAACTAGATGAAAGTACTGTACAATTAAGACCATAGCAAATTGAGCAACTGTCCGAGTCATTAGTCGACAGTCACAAGTAACTGCCCTTTGCCCCATTAACTGAAAGCGAGGAAGCTGCAACACCGAAATTCAGACTAGTTAAGTTATAAACTACAAAATGGCTATATTCATTCAGTGTCATTTCGAAACAACCTGTATATGGTATATATTGGTATAGTATATATATACATATATATATATACACACACATACATACATATTTTGGGTGTGGAAAACAATGTGCAGAAAATAGCAGATTAGAAGAGCAGTACCAAAATAGGCATTTTAAGGATGGAATCAAAGTATTTGCAGAAGCTTTTTTAATATATTATACATGCATCAGCATTAAATCCACCATGGTTAGTCTTTGATTGTGAAACTGTTTTGGATATGAAAGAGTAGTACTGTTTCACAGTATTACTTACATTGCTAAATGAATGTGATTTTCAATGTCAAATTGTGTTGTGAAGTCTAAAAAATGATACAGTAATATGAATGCTTGTATAGTTCAGTACAAAGAGTACAGCATACACACAATGCTTATACAGGATGTAACGAAAAGGTGTGTAAAAAATTTGAGAAAACATTTCTTGTGAATAGAAGATAAAAAAAAAATGTTATATGAACATAGATCCAAAAATTGTTTATATCCTTTGTAGAGCACTTCTTCTGCAGCTGAACCCCATACAACAACACTCAATGACAGAACGTTGGGAAAACAGAAAATCACAGTACATGTACAAAATGGCTTCCATTAGCTTCAATGCATCTGTCAACCCATTGTCATATTGTCTGACAGCCTTCTAGAATATGAGCACGAAGAGTCTCTACATTTGCAACTTGAGTTGCATAAACAAGAGATTTCAAATGTCCCCATAAATAAAAATCCAGTGGGTTTAAGTCATGTGAGCATGAAAGCCACAGAATTGGTCCACCTCTTCCTATCCATCTAGCAGGAAACTTGTTATTCAGAAACTGACAGACAGAAAGCTTTAAATGAGGGGAACGCTATCATGCATGAACTGAGTACTGGTGCCTAACAAGTGAACTACATACTGTACTGTAGCACAATGATAACTATGTTGAAATGCATCACCTCAACCCAATTTAACCAGATGTAAAAGTGAATATTCACTAATGTACTATTAAACCACTGTTTGTTGTGGTGTTTGGCCACAGGACAACTACGTACTACACATCTCACCATGCAAGCAGAGTAGAAGAAACGTCGCTCGGCCATGGAAATAATTTCTGGACTTCACATTCAAATAACATATTTTTATCCCCTATATATGTGCAAGAAATGTTTTCCCAAAGTTTTGACATATCTTTTTGTTACATCCTGTATATATTCTAAGAAGAGATACTATAACCTCTCCCAAGTTAACATAGCCAATTGTATCTATAATAATTAGAAGCCAAATTGGTGCCTTTATACGCATGAGATCACAGTTAATAAGCTGTTCGTTTTAAAAGTCTCTCTCCTTATTAAATTCTTTTTTATTTTGATACATGAAACATACTTTTACAGTATAGTGTTCAATTTAGGTTACCAATGGTTGAACTAGGTACTCTGAATTTCAATATTACATTGTTGATGGATATATTTAACCATGGTAAATCAATTCCATGCCATAATCATTTAAATTTTTGTATGTTTCAAGAAATATACAGTCATCCATAAATTATGTGTCCACAGCTGATACAGGATCCCATTCAGCCATTAATGCACTTTAAAAGTTCATTTGAAAACTAAGCTGGAACTTTTTGCCTTCATTTTCAACACATTCCAGGAATCTACTTCTGGAATTAGCCATTACTTTTCTTAGTTCTCTTAAAAAAATTGAATTAACCTCTTGCTAATGTTATCCTAAAGTTCATTTAAAGTGTGTAGTTTCGTTTTACACACTTTATCAATTAAATGATCCCCAGAGAAAATAGCCACAGGCCTCAAATATTCTTGAAATAGTCTCGCCACAGTGTGAACAGATTCTGTATGAACATACTAGTCATAAATAAACACTCTATGTTGAATAAAATAAATAGGCATATTATTATTGTGCTCCAATTGAAACTCAATATAAATTGCATTATTATATCTTGAATAAACCAGATTTTCCTTCCCACCACAAGTTGTTGTTCCTAAGCAGAAACCCATTTAAGCTGTAGAGACAGCAAATGTATAACCCAGTACAAACATACATTTATTTTATTTTACATGCATTAACTCTCAAAAATTCATAAGACAATTTGTTCACTGTACAAATTTCTGAAAGCTGTACAGTTTACCACTTTGTTTTATTGCTGATATTTTGTAATTACTGATAAGTTGGAATTTGGTTATATTTGTTTAGCTTACATTTAACTTTAATTTTTATGTTCTAGGGGCTTAATATATATTTGCTCTAAAATACTATCTATTAATTCTGCATATTATTGAGGACTTTATATGAAAATAACAATCATATATCATCTGTGTAAGAGATAGCTTCATCATGTTCAATTTGAATAAAGCCAATGACTTGTCTAAGAAGCAGTAGGGGACTTACATCTGGAGACCTAGAATTTATATTGAGTTATGGAGCAATATAAATTATGCAAGCAGTTACTGTGATTATAATTTAGAGAGGGAATATGTGCATACTTACTGTAATATGTCTTTTGTGTAATTATGTTTGAAATAAATGTGAGTAGCTTATTGCACAAGTAGTCATTCCTTTCTATTATTACTTAAGTGTCTTAGCAATAGATATGGGTGTGAAAACATTAAAAATCAAAGAAACAAGAAATAAAGAAGAATCTTACAAACCTTGGAATGCCCTTGGTCTATTACTGAGCTAATGCTTCATGAGTCACAGACATAGGAGTACACTTTGGGTGACTAATGGATGATAGGTAATCATCGCTTCAAACTCCTATACTTACTGCTGGCATTCAAACTCAAATAGCTATAATAGAACCCAATTTTCCCACTAAAGCCATATGAACGCCAGTAACATTAAGAATTTTTTCCCCCCTATAAACTGTTAAAAGCATGCATTATAGGTTAATGACTCAAGGCCTGATTTCTTAGGCTATTTCATGATGGCACATGCTAAAACCTATTAATATTTAACCATAAAGACTCAGATACTAAGTACTTTAATATTATTTTATGAGTGTAAAATGAACTATGATTATCTTTCAGTAATCTGCAAGGAATTAATGTGTATTGACAACAATTCTTGTCACACCTCTAAAGCCAAAACCCCTGCATTCAATTTACCATGGAAAAAGAAGAAAACAACAGGCTAGCCTTCCTGGATGTATTTGTTGTCTAAACAGCTAATCTATGCCTAGAATGTACCATACACAGAAAGCCAACTCAAACCGACCATTATTTACATAAAACTTCCAATCACCATCCAAATACAATGTCTTAACTCGCAAGAAAGAGAATTTGCATATCTATGAAGTTAGGAGTGACATACATACTCACAATACACTTAGTAGTAGTAAAATTGATATGCCATTCCACAGACTACAGAAGACTTCCAAGTACTACAGAGTTATAGGCATTAAACTATGCAACACTTCCATAAAAAATAAAGTCTTCAAACATTCATATATATATATAAAGATGTGTGTAGTGTTTAACGCCCGCTTTTACTACATACGGCACCGCAGGCGGTGACACTGATGATGCATGAGATGAAGATGGAACATTGGTGGAATGAGATGACGGGGGAAACCGGAGGTCCCGGAGAAAACCCGCCCGAACGCCGTGTTGTCCACCACCACAAATCTCACTTTGCGGTCGCCTGGGATCGAACCTGGGCCGCCTTGGTGAGAGCCAAGCGGTCTAACCACTGAGTCACGGTGTGGCCTATATATAAAGAGAGACTATACAAATGGCTCATAAAGAATCCTTTATACAGTGTACAAGAATTTCATGCAACAAGTAAATGTGATATGTAAATATGTGTAATTAATTTAATGTAATAATGTATAGTTATAAGTTCTTTTTTTTCTTTCTCTGACGAAGCCTATTGTAATCATTGGAATTACCAAACGGTGAATAAATATATTATTATAGAAGCAAAGGATAATAAAATCTCTCTCTGAAATGACTAAAAAAATCTGTAGTGAAACTATTTAAAAGAGGAACTAAGACACCTAAATAAGACATTTCCTGCTAATGGCTACTCAGACAAGCAAATATGGTGAGCACTCTATCCCAGACATACCATGGGAAAAACAGAATGCACTACTATCAAGACCTTCCTTCCATACATTAAGGGAGTAACACAACATATAGTGAAGTTCTTATGGGCCTATAATGTTGACACTGTTTACAAACCAACAATGAAAATAAAACACGTTAAGATCGGCCAAAGACAAACGTGACCTCTTTCATCTGTAGGTATCTACAAAATTTCCTGCAGTTGCAGCAAGTTCTACATCAGTACCACTATGCGTAGTGTAGCAACAAGAATAAAATAACATAAAAGACACAGCAGACTAGGACAGACTGATAAATCTGCTGTGGCAGAACATTCCTTACTTTTTGGGCATGATGTACACTACAAAGGTATCCAAATTTTGTTTTCTTCTGTTAACTACCTGGTTCAGTTACAAAGGGAGGCAATGCAAATCCATAAACATAAAAATAACTTCAACCGAAAAGAAGAAGCCCTTTGCCTGAATAAAGCCTGGATACCAGTACTGAAAAAGAAACAGGAAGGCAAGGAAAAAAGTATCTCATTGGACAACCCACCAAATGATGTTGACCAATCAGAACATGATAGTCAACAGGCCTCGCTCACCAGTCATATATAAGCGATGTATCCTCTGTAAGAAAATTCATTTGAGCTCTGGTCAGCCACTGGATTACCTTTGAAGATGCCAAGAGTAGTCCTTGGCACAATATTGGGAACCTACAAAGTGAAGTGCTTATGTTTAAATAATTATCTAGATGCAGAGTCTGCAATTAGTGTAAAATAGACTTCATCAGGTAATATTTGAAGACTGAAAAATCTGACAACAATATTCATTTCCAATGTGCTATAATTTATAATGTATTACATAAGAAAAAGATTATGTATCACAAGAAAAATTTGTGTATTTGCTACTGCAGTAAATGGGAAATTAATTTCAAGTTAGGAGTACTAGTGGATAATTTAATTTAATTTTTTGGGGGGAGCAGAGGTCTAAGTCTCAAATTATAAAGATTTTAACCTTGCTTTATATTTGTAATTATATTTTGCAGCATGTAGACCACCAGTCTCACAACATGCTCAAAATTAGTAATTTTGTCTAAGAAAAGAAATAGATAATTTCCTTTGGTTATTCCAGTTTCTTTTGCTGTAGTTTCTGAAAAATCTGCCATCTTATGTCATCATCCACATCATCACAATTGCATAGTCTTTCATTGCAACATACCAAGCAAAGTGGATCTGCATTAACATATGAGGCTCACATTCGGAAGGTCCCGATTTTTCCCAGGTTGACAATATGAATGATGGAGTCATGCCTTCTAACCAGCTCTGCTCTCTCCCATTTCCTTGCCTTCTGTCCTCTTTTCATGTTGCAGATGACTCTGTGTGTAAGCAAATCACAGGCCAATGGTGCAGAGACTTGCACATTGGAACCTTTTTTCAGCTTCACCAGAGGGTGGCCATCTGAGCCTCTACTGGTGAGTTGAGCTATCTCTGGTTCACACTGAAAGGGAGCCTCTGAACCACCCTCCAGCAGTTGGTCCTGTCGCTGTGAGTACTTTCCAGCCAGGTAGTCAAGTCAGTCCATTACATAAACTACCTCTATCTTACTGTAACATAGTCTCTTAATAGCTGCAAAAGCTACAAACTGATTATAATGTTACTTTTTGCATTATATTGTATAACATTGATATGATATTAATATTTATTTGTCCTAAACAATTAGTTCTAAGTATTCAATTACATTGCATGTCTTAGTTTTACCATATACTACATACAAATTTGTTCTTATGTGTGCCTACTGCACTCCCTATATTGCTTGGCACACTGGCCATTTACATCACTGTGGAGCTCTTGAACTCTCTAATCCTTCTAAATCTGACACTTTCCCATCTCTCCTCCTGCCTGATTTCTTACTGATCTTCTCCTTACTTTGCTGATACATTTTTCATATCTTTTATTTTCCTTTTTATCTTTCTTCTTTTCTTTTCTTTTCAATTTCATTTGTTTATTTATGAATTTTCTGCCGCCCCCCCCCCCATTAACATTTTCTGCCAGAGTTTTACCTTCACATATATATTTTCCCTCCACTGATACAGTTCCTCTTCCTCACATTCAATCTGCATAAGATGTGGGGAACTGTAACGCCAGTATAGCAAGTGAGATAGAATTAGACATCACCAATGTATTCTGTTGCAGTTATTTTTTAATTGCTCTTCTTGCTCAATTTGGATTAATACACCATGGTCCACCAGTCGCTTATAACTTTTCAGGGTGCACAATGCCGTAAAGTTTGTAAATGTCAGTAAAGTTTCAACTTTTGAATCAAAACATGCATTGACAACAGTAAATGTCACCTTTAAGGCATAGCATCTTGGAGTGGATATTCCAGATTGCCAAGAAGGTATACTGTAATGCACAAATTAGTTGAGCAAATTAGCCTTTATAATATAAAAATTATTTGTGGTTGGTTTATTGACACTCGTCACTTACTTTTTCATATATTTATGAGAGACTATATGAAAAAGTAAGTGACGAGTGTCAATAAACCAACCACAAATAATTTTTATATTAATTTTGACGTCACTGTTACTAAATTCCTCCAAACACACATCAAGAATAGCCTTTATAATTTTATTCTCCAACACTTATGCCACTTTTAAAAGTAAACTAACAGACTATTCCAAAAGTATTATATATACACATGCTGTTATAGCTGTAATATGATAAAGTTAATAAATTGTGAAATATAATCTGAGATGATTAAATGTTAAAATAAATTCCATAAATTATGACCCAAAAATTTTACATGCCTAACAAAATGCGTAGTGAAACCTTCACACCGTCTAGACATACACTCTGAGACTGTCCAGATAATTGTGAGCATGGTTGAACCTGTGTGCTCAGTCATACGTCAACGTTACATTTAGTGACTGCTTCAGGCTTAAGATGTGCAATCTTTTATTTAATCAGTCACATATTTATGGTTCTCTTGGATTCTTGCAGAAGACACTAGCATCAGTTGGTAATCTATCATGCAAATAGTGTACAAAAGTAAGTTTCACCATTAACTGGTTCAATAATGGAACGCCTGCCTCGGTAGCGTAGATGGTAGCATGTCTGCCTCACGTTCAAGAGGTCCCGAGTTTGAACCTCGGTAAGGGTGAGCTACCTGGATAAGGTATTTTCCGGGGGTTTTCCTTATCCTTAAAGACGAATGTCGGGTAACTCTACGCTCCATGGACCCTGGACTCATTTGAGCATCATTTCACCCATCTCGCTCACTGTCCGATATGACTTAAGGTTGGAGAACGTAAAATTACAACAACAAAAAATACTGGAACTCTTCAATAATGATTTAGAATCTTGAGTTACTCTCTATCACTGGATTTTACAATATGAAAAATAATTCTACCATTTTGTCAGCTATCTTAATTTGGATGAACTGATACATCAGTGGTATAACTAAGATTCAACAACATTCTCTACCAGATTGTTGATGATCTCTGACTAAAATATGACACCAGTGTGATATGTATGTAGAGTAGCTACAAAACAAGAATGAACAGGGGCTTAGCCAACACAGTGATCATGCTCTCTTGGCAATTGCCAGTTCTAAAGCAAGCAGGTGACAGAAATGAAGATATGTCTTTGTCTTACCAAATCTGTCTCGCAGGTAAACAGAGATGTGCATACAGATGCTGACAGAGAGGTTTGCTTTATATTTCAGCTTGTGTATGACAACATACAATGATTATCACGTGGTAGCATAAACTGAACAATAAAATCTTGAACAGGAAAAAACTTTGTTTACACAGTGGTATATACATATCATTCATATGCATATAATACAAATTTACTCACACTTTAGGTGCATTCATTGCAAAGAATGACATTTACTACAGTGAAACAAAACAATGAAATTTCAACAATTTGTGAATATAGTCTCTACCTTAATGATACCCGAAATTGTATATTGCATTTAATGTATTTTAAACCAGTTTTGTTTTGTTAAGGTACTTCATAAATATGAAAGATATGAGTGTGTATTTATGAAGCATTTTTACAGCATTTAACTATTTAAATGTATTGCACTGTTTATTGAGACTGTGCTTGGTCTAAATGGCCATCGGTGAAGCAGTTATTCTATATAAAGAACAGTATGAAAGCTAGAGAATACAAACTATTCATACTTAAACCTTCCTGCAGTGATTTTGATTAACCCAAGTTTCATCCAAATAAAAGATGGGCCTTGAATCACCTGTACCTCTTATATTGTGCATTGTGTACAGAAAATTTAGTCTTGCAGCAACAATATCCCTTTTTTCAAGAAGAAAGTTGGTATCACATTTTTTTCACTGCTCAATGTTTTTCAGGAGTCCTAAATATGGGAACTTCTCCTAATTTAGTGAATTGCTTGCCTTCTTTAACAATGTTCATCACAGAATGAGCACTCAGGCTACAAGCTTGTGCCATTAATTCTCGACTGAGCTAAATTTTTACTTTTGAAAATGTCTTTAATTGAAACTTTTTGAAAAAGGAACACGCATGAAAAATAATATTTCTAGCCTGCTTATGTGAAACCTTATGACGTATCTTAGAGTCACTCTAGGGACACTCATACTAGACTGGCTAAGCAACATATTTACTAACGTTGAAAAGCATGTTTGCACTCTTAAAAGATCACCACTTTACTAAATACAAGGTACAAAATGCAACCGCAGCATAGCATGCGTGTGCTTTTTTCAAAGACCATTTAATGATTCTTTTCTTTCTGGAAGGACATCTTATTTTTCTGTATCTCTGAAACCAGATGTCCTATAAACATGGGGTTGGGACAGTCACACTCAGAAAAGACAGCTCTGCAACATGGGAAAAACAAAATAATTCTATAAATAGTATCTCTTAAATGCACCAAAAATTAATGTATTTTTTGGCAAGATGGGTCAGTACACATCATACTCACCTCACTGGCTAGCCTGCAATAGACCAGCCATGTCTTATGTTCATTACTTTTTGCAGTTACTCTAGTAAGAGTGCATATAAAATTCTAAAATAGGCACTTTAGCTGCAAAACCTGCCAGGTCAATTTGTAGTCAATTTTAACTGCATATAGGTATTTATGTATATAACAAAGAGCTATTTGGGTATGTTTAAATACTTACATTTAAAACCATTCATTTTATACTGAAATTAGTGTTGACATTTTTTCTTTAAAATAAAAACTGTTAAACTCATTGCTATGGTGCTCGCATACTGCCATAAGAGCTAACTGAATGATCACACATATTTACACGAGGCAGTTTGACATATTTTTGCACGTGGCTTTCACAGCTGTTGGCATATCATTTTGTAAGACATAATAAAGTTTAGTTTAGTTTAGTTTATTTTCAATCATACAATATACACAGTTGGTGTTATTGAAGATCACATTAGAAGCAATTATAGTGGATAAGATGCAAATAATTACAATGATACAATTAGTGGTACTAGATACATCAATATTAATAAATGGTAATTAATAATTATGATAAAATAATAAGAAGCATAAGAATTAAATTGATTGAATTAATAAAAATGTTTCAAAACAAAGTGAATATGCACAAGGTTCTTATTAATAAGCAATCCAAGCCAAGGTCAGAAGCCAAATAGAATTCATAGCAATAAGAAACATGAGAAAGAGGAGAGGAAAATATTTATTTGATTCACAAACATAATGTTTCACTCATTCATCTTAAAGCCTGTTGGAGTGTAATAAAATTAAATAATTAGATACTATCGTCCTTAGACACTATCATTATGTTAGAGAAACTTCACCAGAATATGCAACATGCAATCATACCAGGAAGCAATATCAAGCATTGCACTGTAAATGTATGATTATGCAACATATACTGCACTTTCATAAAGTATTTTATTTCATACAAGAAAAAAGTGTACATCTTAAAGCATACTGAGCCTACGAAACCAAAGTGTTCTCAAAGGTGAGATGTTTCATGACAGTCAAAATCAACATTAATACAATATGCGAGCCCACAATGGATTCTTAATACCTGTGTATAGACAAAATGGATAATTCTATGTATTAATAAGGATCATATGTAGTTAGTGGCCAAAAATTATCATTATGGTTGCTTTATTACAAAACAAAAATGATGGGGGTCAGGTATTTTTTGGATCTCCCACAGAGTCTGAGTCATTATTGCAATTCATAAAGGAGGGCTTGCTCCCTCTTATATAAACTGAACATTAAAAAACTTAGATATAACAAAAAATCACTTTCTGAGCTAAGAATGACAGATTTTTTTCATAAATATTTCAATGCATTTTATACAATTGAATTTGGAGCAGCTGTGACTATTCTTCTTAAGTTTGTCTGAGTTTGTAGGAAAGAAATGGATAAGAAACAGACAATGTAGTATTACAAAGATGATGGAAGTCAGAGTGCACCAACTAAGGGCTTAGTTCCTGAAACATTTCAGGAAAATAATCCTGATATAAAAATGCTGTCATTTGGCTGCCAAAAATCCGGCAGATACCAAAAATTCTTGACTAGTTCTGCTCTTGCAATACACAGCTGTATGTATAGAATTTTACAAATGTAGAGAGATTTCCAATTCAAAGCTGAACAAAAAATTGTTTTTCTGTATGCATAGTCACAATTTAACAGGAGCAAGTGTGCTAATAAAATATCCCATGTAATTTATCACAGACTGCTCAATAGTGAATTTACAAACATCAGATGAATTTGATTAATAGATGATGGATAAGTAGGGCAGAACAAGAACCTGGTGATAGCATCAGTATGTTCAAAATGGCTCCTTGAATCTGTCCCCAATAGTACTGAAAGACTTGAAATTGTGCACCCAGAGACTTTAGGCTTATTTTTAACAGCAGATCATGAATTTGGTCACATTGGAAAAGTTGTTGGGGTAAAAAACAATAATTCATTCTCAAAAATATCATGAAATCTATTCACAGCTTGGAAATGTTCATTTTATTTATCCTGACCAAATCTATGCCTTTAAGAGTTTCAACCATGAATTTCAGAAATCATGATTTTTAGGGCATTTCAAATTCTATCATGAAAAGGAACTGCTGGAGTTAATTTTCAGGGTGAATCATACTCTGCAGCAAACTACAATCCAAAAAAATGTTTTAAAAAAGAAGAGAGACTACAGACCTTTACTCAGAGTGAGCTTCAACTTATACGAGTGTCCTTCAATAAATAACCGAACTAATTTAATTGTATTTAAATAAACCGCCCTGGAGTGCCATGGCTGCTAATGGTGGAAAGGTAAATCCTTCCTCTAGCAGTGCTGTGAGTGCCAGTCATGCAGAGTCAATCAGTTGGGGGGAGTTAGATCCCGATACATGAGGTCGTGCTTACTGCACCCACCATGGAACTGAAATTGCAGCAACGCGCATTAATATAGTTTTGTGCTCTGTTAGACAACACTCCTACAGAAACCTTCAAAATGGTGCAGCAAGCATACAAGGACCAAGCTTTAGGCAAAACACGAGTATTTGAGTAGTATAAACGTTTCAAAGGGGGTCATGAAGACCTTCAAGATTCTCTGCGCCCTGGAAGACTCGTAACAGCAAAAACGGAAGTTAACATTAACACAATTGACGCAATTGTGCGAGAAGATCATCGCATATGAATTTCGAAAGTTGCAGACGTAATGCATTTGTGTGTTGGAACTGTAGACGACATAATTCGCAATGATCTTCTCTATCGAAAAGTTGCAGCGAAATGGGTACCACACGTGCTGAAGGACTAACAGAAGGCTCACCGCATCATGATGTGTCAAGAATGGCTTGGAATGTTACGACGGGAGCCAGGCTTTCTGAATAGGGTCATCACTTGTGACGAGAGTTTGTTCCAACATTAAGACCAGTTAACAAAACAGGAGAGTTCATTGTGGAAACATTCATTGAGCCCTAGGCCTAAGAAAGCAAAAGTTCAGAAAAGTGCAGGAAAGGTCATGCATCTTGTATTCTTTGACAAACAGGGCATTCTGTATGATCAGGTTTTAACTAATCAGCAAACAGTAACTGCTGCTTACTATTGTGACTGAAGGGGCCCCTTACTGAAGGGCCACTGAAGAAAAAAATCGCCGAAAAGCGACCAGATCTCGTAAGGAGAGGATAGAACTTGCATCAGGATATGCCCCTGCTCATCAAGCTCTTGCAACTCAAGATGTCATTGCAGAAATGGGCATTGAGATCATGCCTCATCCACCTTATTCTCCAGATCTCACACCATGCGATTTTCACCTCTTCCCTAAAGTGAAACAGGAGCTTTGTGGTCGCCATTTTCAAAGTGATAAGGCATTGAACAATATTGTCATGGGTATCCTGAATGTACTGTCTAAAAATGGGTTCAATGAGTGTTTCGAACAATGGGTAAGTCAAAGTATAAACTTGAAAGAAGCGTAGGGACAGTGAAGCACAAATTAGTACTAATGGGTAAGTCGTTGGAATAATTGTATTTCATCAGAGGGAGAATACTTCGAAAGTGTGTAGGTAAATGTTAGTGAAATAAAGCCATTATGTGTTAATTAAAGAATTAGTTCGGTTATTTATTGAAGGACCCTCGTATATGAAAAAGGAAAATTTAAAAGGTGTCCACAATCCACTAAAAAAATCACTTTGGAACTGAATGGGAGGAAATGGAAAAGGTACAAGAATTCTACAAGAAACACATTCAGTGACAAAGATTGACATGATGTTTAGGATAGCAGGTCCTGTATATCTGCAACTTGTGGGCTTGGGTTCGAAACTTGTCGCCTGTAACAAGTAGCGCTTCCATAAATGTCATACCAGGCTTCACCTCTGAACTCGCTGATGCCCACAGTGAAACGCTGCTGGAAGTGGTGGAAAAGGTTGTGTAAAGAAAATGAGAAAGAATGTGTATCTGAACTAGGAATTAAAACAAATAAAACCTATGAGTAAGAATTGATAGTTACCATAATGTTACACACAAAACCCATTAAATCCAAACATACTTCCTTATTTATTGCAAAAATGGCAATTGTGTTTTAATGTTATTTTCAGTTATGTGGCTCCAAAATCATTCATATCAGCAGTAACTCACACGTTTTTCTCCTCTCCTGCAATCTGTTAAAACTTTGGTCTTAGCAGGATTTGGTGTTATGCTTGATTTTGCTATTGTTTTTTCAAATGATTGTATGCAAGTTGTTAGAGGATTTTTGTTAATTGTTTCATATTCATTGCCAGTTAGCATTTCTTACATTTTTTCAATATAATCTGATTTACCCATCATCACTATCTTGTTACCTTTGTTTGCCTTGGTGTATATAACGTTTTTCTGTTTCAAAGAATGGATAATATTATCGAGATTCAACTGTAATATTATGTTTTCTCTTCTGAAAGGATCTGGTTTTTATTTCCTCCAAAATATTTTCACATTAGCTTTTTACTGAATTTTGTTTGGATACTGCTAGAACCTGTGTTGAAATGTTGATATCTGCAATGTAGCCTTCAATTTTGTTTGAGAAACTGACGCAAGTTTTTAATCCTTTATTTAGAAGACTGGATAACACAACCTACCTAGCCTTTATGGCTTACCCAAAATACACAAACCATTCATAACAATGAGACCTATAAATTCACCAACATACAAACTTGCAAAGTGGCTAATAAACAAATTCAACTCATTTCCAAAATTCGATAGCCTAAGCATAAAAAACACCTATGAACTTATAGAACACATTAAGGATACTGAACTAAAAGAAGAGGATACACTAGTCTCATTTGATGTTAAATCACTGTTTCCCAGCATACCAGAAAAACAACTCCCACCGTTGATAGAAAAAGGGTTCAAATCACTTGGAATGTCATCACCTGAAATTTCAGAATACATCGAACTAACCAAATTATGCATAGAACAAAATTTCTTCCAGTCTCAAACAAAATATTTCCACCAAACTTCAGGTTTAGCAATGGGCAACCACCTATCCCCCTTCCTGGCCGATCTGTACATGAGTGCATTAGAAATAAGGATCATCAAAGGTTTCCCTTGGATGTTCAAACTCTGGCAACGATATGTAGATGACATCTTTGCAATAATACCAAAAAAAACACATCAGTAATGCACTAAAACTTTTAAATATCCAAGAAAAAAAGCATCAAGTACACTGTAGGAATAGAAAAAGACAGTATTTACCAGTTTTGGATCTAAAAATAATCAGAAATAAAAACAGAATAAACTTTGGCATTTACAGAAAAGCAACACAGAATACAGCTACATGAAAGCTAATGGCTACAACCTAAGATCCTACAAACAAGCAATCTTCAATAGTTTAACACACAGACTGGTCAACATCCCTCTCACAGCAGAAGAATACAAAACAGAATACAACAAAATTATTGAAATAGCACAAAAAATGACTCCCAAATCATTAGTAGACAAAAAAGTGAACTTGCGAAAAAGACAAAGCTAATAAAGGAAACCACAACCCTCTCAGCTACAGAAACTAATATGATTTTCAAAAATTCACTTACCATCCATGGGCCTTTGATAAATTCAAAAAAGTCTTCAAAAAACAAAACATTCCACTAGTACCAGTCAACCATTACTCCTTAAAAAACCTAATTTGCTCAAACATCAAAGATGCCATTCCATCTAACAAAAGATCTGATATATATCAAATTGAATGTTGTGACTGTAGTCAAATTTATATTGGAAAAACCAAAAGAAATTTAGAACCATGGCAAAGGAACACTTTAGGAAAATAAAATATAAACAATTAGAAAAATCAGCAGTTGCCACACATTTTTGGGGAAAAAACCACAACATAAATCCAGAACCAAAACTACTAAAACATACATCAGGAAAACAAGAACTGTCCACATGGGAACAAATCCTCATTTAAAAAAATAGGAACAATGTGTTCAATTTCGACATCCCCCAGAAAGATTTGTTCAGCAAGTTCCTCGAACCGCCACCAGAGGAGTCCTATGACAAAATATTACCAGATACACCACTGAGAACCAGCCGATATCCGGTTGACGATGGAGACAGATTCTCTGAAACATGTTCCGGAAAAATTTAAGTAAGTGTTGTTTAGTGTCATTAATTGACTTCTTTTAAATTTAATTTATTAAAAAAACACTGTTTTCAACACTTCCAAGATAGGAATTGTAAACTATTTTATTTTAAAAAACTGCCTTGTATGTCTATCTTACATAAATATGTGAATTTCATTTCAATTAACTCTACCTTTATTATATGTTCAAGGCTCAGAGCACAATACACACCACAATAATTATCTAATAAATTATAAGTTAGTAATATAACACTAGTATTTGTCAGTTTCACATCAGAATTATTCCATTCCATAGGAGTTCTTTTACTTCTTTGTAAACCTGATACAAGGCTCTCATTATTTAAGTGCTTTAAATGGCATGTTCTAGTCTGGCTTCAAAACATAATGTGCAAAGAAGCCAACATTCAACCCAGCCACCTATATCAATGTAATAATTTGAGTTAACATTGATTAGAACCATGTTTTCTGTGCTTATACCCCATATCAATGATGATGCTCATACTGAAAAAGTAAGCGTTAACCGAAAAAAGCTTTTAACTCGCTCTAGCTTTACTCCTCATCAGATTTCTTGGTTTTATAGAAAATAAACAGCAGATGAATATTTTGTTGGACTACTGTTACATAAGGCTACCTACTGATTTTGTTAATTTCCAAAGCTTGCTGCATGCTAACCTAATCAGTATTACAGTAGGGTAAAATACAACTAAATAAAAGCTATGCCCATGCTTTTCAATTCAATTCAATTCAATTTTATTCATCCTTTAGAATCAAATCTGTACATAGTACCTTGATATAGGATACGTCAGTAATTTACACTTAATATTACAAAGTTAAACATCAAATATACCTAACCTACATTCAATTATATTGCGACACAAATTGGATATAATTATGAGTGAGAGAAATGAACAAGCTAAGTAAATTCATATTTTATTTCCTTTCTTGGAAGTGTTGAAAACAGTGTTGTTATGATAAATTAACTTTAAAGAGAGTCGATTAAAGACACTAGACAACACTTACTTTTAAATTTTTCCGGAACATGTTCCAGAGGCTTTGCGTCTATCATCGGCCGGCTCTCGACTGGTTCTCGTTGGTGTAGCTGACGATATTTTGTCACAGGTCTCCTCTGGTGGCGGTTCAAGGAACTTGCTGAACAAATCTTTCTGGGGGATGTCGAAATTGAATACTTTGTTCCTATTTTTTGAAATGAAGATTTGTTCCCATGTGGATAGTTCTTGTTTTCCTGATGTATGTTTCAGTAGTTTTGGTTCTGGATTTATGTTGTGGTTTTTTTCCCAAAAATGTGTGGCAACTGCTGATTTTTCTAATTGTTTATATTTTATGTTTCTAAAGTGTTCCTTTGCTCTTGTTTCTAAATTTCTTTTTGTTTTTCCAATATAAACAATTAGAAAAATCAGCAGTTGCCACACATTTTTGGGAAAAAAACCACAACATAAATCCAGAACCAAAACTACTGAAACATAAATCAGGAAAACAAGAACTATCCACATGGGAACAAATCTTCATTTCAAAAAATAGGAACAAAGTATTCAATTTCGACATCCCCCAGAAAGATTTGTTCAGCAAGTTCCTTGAACCGCCACCAGAGGAGACCTGTGACAAAATATCGTCAGCTACACCAACGAGAACCAGTCAAGAGCCGGCCGATGATAGAGGCAAAGCCTCTGAAACATGTTCCGGAAAAATTTAAAAGTAAGTGTTGTCTAGTGTCTTTAATCGACTCTCTTTAAAGTTAATTCATATTTTATGTTTATCTGGATTTGTTAAATTGCAGATATTCCTTTACTGTGTAAAAGCAGTGCTCCTGTAAGAAAGCCCTTGTTCTAGTTTTAAACATGTTGTAGTTATCTATGCTTTTGATGTCATTAGGAAGGGAATTATAAACTATTGTACAGGAATGCAGTACTCCATTCTTAAACATTGTAGTTCTGATTGAGGTTACGTGTATATCCTTAATATGCCTCGTGTAATGCATATGAACACTTCCGTTGTTTTGAAAGTTAAATCTATTTCTTTTTAGAAATAAAGCTGTCTCCAAAATATAAACACATGCCAAAGGAAGTATGCAAAGCTTTCTGAACAGTGGCTTACATGAACATAGCATTCTTTCATTGCCTATAATTCGAATGGCTTGTTTTTGTTTAATAAATATATCTTTGGCTTCTGGTGAATTTCCCCAAAATATTATTCCATATTTAATTATAGAATGTATATGTGCATAATAGGACATTAAAAGTACACGAAGGCTGACATTCTGACTTAATATTCTTAGGGCATATATATTCCTGCTTAATTTGGTTAGTAGATGATTTGTATGAGTTTTCCATTTTAAGTTATTTTGTATCCACAAGCCTAAAAAGTTTGTTTCACTTTTGTATGAAATTAATTTATTATTTAATTTTACTTCAGGAATACTTTCATTGTTTCCTCTGTCAGTAATACTAAATTTAAGACAAACTGTCTAATCTGTGTTTAAAACCAGGTTGTTGTTAGCTATCCATGATACCAAGTCTTTACTAGTGTGACTTAATGTATTATTTAATGTTTCGTTATTGTTTCCTGTTATTAGTAAGTTAGTGTCATCTGCAAACAGTACAGTGTTATGAGCCTTGATGCTATTTACAAAGTCATTTATATACGAGATGAATAGAAATGGGCCCAGAATTGAGCCTTGCGGCACTCCATATGTGATGTCAAGTAAGTCTGATCTAACTGCCGAATGAGTATTGGTATTAGGGTTTGTGTCGAAAATCTCTGTTAATTGCTTTCGATTTGTAAGGTAAGTTTCAAACCAGCTGTACGCTGGTCCTCGTATGCCAAAGTCAAATAATTTTGCTAACAGAATTTTGTGATCTACAGTATCAAAAGCTTTACTTAGATCTAAAAATATACCAATTGCTTTATCTTTATTATCCAAAGCGGTTATAACGCTATTTAAGAAAGAGTATATTGCAGTCTCTGTTGATTTTTTGTGTCGAAAACCATGTTGTGAGTTGGTAATTAAATCATGTTGTTCCATAAATGAGAGAAGCCTTCTATACATTATTTTTTCTAATATCTTTGAAAATACGGAGGGTATGGAAATTGGACGGAAATTTGATACTTCATTTCTTTTCCCTTTTTTATGTAGGGGTATAACCTTAGATAGTTTCAGTACGTCTGGAAAGATCCCGCTAGTTATGGATGCATTACAGAGATGAACAAGTGGTCTGATTATGTGCTTACTGCATCTTTTTACAATTATGTCTGGTATATCATCAGCACCTGCAGAATATGTATTATTCAATCCATTTATTATTTTAGTTATTTCCTCAGGTGTAACTTCATGGAGGTATATAGAATTTAGATTATTAATAGTATTAGTCTTTGGCGGATTGTGAGGATGTCCATTGTTATTATGAACCAGATCATTAATTATTCCTGTGAAGTAAGTGTTAAAATATGTAGCAATTTCAGTTGCATCTGTTATCCTTCTATCATTATGTTCTAGTTCTATTTTACCTTGTGTGTGTTGCATTTTATTAGTTATTTGGTTTACTATTTGCCACATAGCTTTAATCTTATTTTTTGAGTTGTTAATATGATTGTCATTATTATTAATTTTGGCCTGTCTTATAACTTTATTTAATATACGTTTATAGTTCCTAAAATAATTATCAAATTCCGTCGTTGTGTTACCTTTGCTTAACTCATACAGTAGCCTTTTGCGTTCACATGACCTTCGTATACCTGGAGTTATCCAACTATTATTTGCTTCCTTATTTTCAGTATCTCATATGAAATAGATGGATTTGATTGCTTGCCTGAAAATAATTAACTTCATAGTTTTTGCTAAAACTTCAATGTAGTATTTGTCCTTTGATGTATTGTTGTTTTCTGGCAACATATGCTGAGAAGGTGGATATGATGAACATAAAAGGAGCTGGAAGCTAATAACAGATAGTAATAATGGTTGGGGCATATTTATGAAAGGCAAACATACATGGATGCATAGCATGGCAGCATTTTAGAGGTGTTCACAAAGAAAACAGAGATTTGTGTGTTCATGCAAATGCTGTCATTTTAAGTTTTATCTCTATTCAGCCACCAGCACTTATCTTATTTGCAGTTATTGCTCTTAAAACCATATTAAGAAAATAATTAAAACATGTGATATTATTATTAGCAATGAAACTATGTACTTGTACACACCATAATGCCATGCAAGGAACTGAACCATCTGAAGACCCATTCATTGTAAGCAAGCAATCCATTGTTGTTCATTGTTTGCCACCATTATTAGATTAACATGCCCCACGATTTGATTCCAGGGTCACTTATCTTGTATGATTCAGGAAATCGAGATGATTTTCTTCCAATGTAATTCTTTCCTTAACTAATCATTGGTTGGGTGTATGGCTGTCAAACACATATCAACTCCAAGGCTGGAGCAAACCATTTCAATACATCTTCTCACACTTGTTAATAGCCTGTCCCTTTCCTTGCACCAACAGCAATACAAAAAGCAGCAATAGGCCACTGCCTGTAGGGTAAATAATTATATATATTGTTAATTCTGATTTAATCATAATTGAAATGTAGTTTTTATTTATGAACACTCTTAATTTTGCTCAGAGGCTTCTTTATCAAACTTGAGGTTCTTTTACATGCCAAAAGTCTATGACACCGGACCGCTGGGTTTACTTCCCTTTTGAAGGAAGCCATACAAAGAATTTTTATTCCCGGAAAAGGCCATCGCCCTCCGTTGGATTTGACTCTGTGACCTTGGGAACCAGAAGCTTCCTAGACTACAGAGGGCAGCTGATTTAATGATGTTAGCAGCTACCTGGATATCATTATTGTTGATGTACTTGAAGAACAGTGAATAAAGAGAAATTCAATACTAGTCTCTAAATCTTAGGCAGTAAATTATACAAAGAGCTATTACTGAAATTAATTGCTGTGCAAATAATGGTTTCAAAAATCCTAGGCAAGTGTCTTATCCAAGAAGTGTGTATAAAACTGATGATTTATATACAGAATAAAAAGAAGTATTTCAGAAAGTGGAGTGCCATTGTTACTAAAATTAGGCAAGTGACTCAACCTTGTATATACTTTTCTCCACTTACAAGTTTTTTATGAAGACTAGTTTCTGGGGACCTCTCCCCCATCGTCAGCTCTGTGGTAGACTGATGATGCATCCGGTGTCTGCATCTGGCTTGGTATTGTGCTGCCATCTAACGTCCTGGTAAGTTTGATGGCAGCACAATACCAAGCCAGATGCAGACACCGGATGCATCATCAGTCTACCACAGAGCTGACGATGGGGGAGAGGTCCCCAGAAACTAGTCTTCATAAAAAACTTGTAAGTGGAGAAAAGTATATACAAGGTTGACTCACTTGCCTAATTTTAGTAATGATGATTTATAATTTTTTTTTACAAATTGCTTTAATTAACATTAAACAATAACAAAATAAATGTTCTAAATAACCTAAAAGGATTCTCTTTAGCTGATAATTTCATTAGAAGCGAATCAACTCAGGATTGATAAAGTCAACATGAAAAATTCAATGCCATGGCCGGGATTTGAACCACAGATCTACTGGTTTCCGTCCAGTTGCTCTTACCCATTGAGCTACCATGGCTAATTTGCCGTCATGACATTAAATTCTCCAATTGACTCATATATTTCCCCGGTAAACCACTAGGGGCTCTCGCATCTGAGATACACCATTTGTTGCGACTTACTATTGTAAGTACTTGAGTCCCATGCTTCATCATTTAACTTTTATTATTTAAGTTAATTGATGGAAATTAATCATTTCTTCACACTAGCCGTATACAGGCTAAGATACTGAATTGATAGAGTCGACATGAAAAATTCAATGCCACGGCTGGGATTGAACCACTGATCTACTGGTTTCCGTCCAGTCGCTCTTACCCATTGAGCTACCATGGCCAATGTCATGATGGCAAATTGGCCTGTATACAGCTAGTGTGAAGAAATGATTAATTTCCATCAATTAACTTAAATCAACTCAGGATTGTTCCAGTATTTTATACCGGTTCATCTTTCTGGACAAACAAAAACTGGAAATGACTTAAAGGCTTTACAATCTTGAAAAGTTCATTGTCCCATCAATATATGTCACCACTACAAACATTCCTACACTTAAAATTGTTAATAGTACCAGGAACCAGTTGGACATTTGCTGAGGATGGGGATTATTCCCTTAAAATAGTACAAATATTCTTCATTTAGGATATTTAATGTTCCAAATTTCAACTCATCTTTATAAAAGACACATACAACAGAAACAACAATGTTGCAAACATAAGAGCATGCATATTCATGGAGCAAGTGCCAACCAGAAGTATGCAATTCGTCATTTTTGCTCAATGTTTTTAACAAGACTGTATTACATATTATTATAACCATCATACAAGGAGGGGCTTGATGTGGTACGCCATTACAATTCCAAAACAAAATGATTTGACTTTTCTTGGTATAAGAATAACCTTCACTTTGTTATTTATACATGAAACTGACATGTTTATTATTCCAACTACAATTTCTACACCAGAACTTATTAAACCATATTTCGTACACTGTTGTCTCTATTGTCAGCCTAGATTCATTGCTTCACTTCCTTCTGTGACTTGTAGATGCTAGGATGTACTGCACTATGAGATATTTTTCTTCTCATCAATGTTTAATAAGTTGTGTTTATTTTTGTGATGCATAAATTTTTCCTTAATGAGATTTCTGCTGGATTCCTAAGGACATTTAAAAGCTTAGACTTATCCATTTATTTATATTTCAAAAGTCTAAGGGTTCTTTAAATCTTGTCCCAATGTTACTCTATTTCCTCTTTATGTGTACGTTTTTTGCAATATTTACAGCCAATTTCATAAATACCAGAAGTTTTTCCTACCAAACTCTATCCTTTGCATTATCCTAAGTATTTTGTTTTTAAAGTAATGCTGCTGACTTGGGTTAGTCCACCAAAAAGTGTAAAAACTTTCACTTTTTTGGTTTTGGAGAATTATATGACTTTCATATTGAGAAGTGGAAAGGGTGAAATGATGCTCAAATGAGCGTGGGGTCCATGGAGCTTAGAGTTACCCGACATTCATCTTTCAGGATAAGGGAAAACCCCGGAAAAAACCTTATCCAGGTAACTCACCCTGACCGAGATTCGAACTCGGGACCTCTTGAACGTAAGGCAGACATGCTACCGAGGTTGAGAAGGCCTGTTTGCTATCCAGGTCATAATGGTGAAGCCAAGTTTTTTTACCGGAAATTATGGAATTCAGATATGCATTCATTAGCATGCCTCCTCTACCAGATATTGAAGTTTGTTTCACATTTCCACTTATACTATTTTATGTATAGGCAACTGATGAACTGATATATTAGTCATTCCCTGTGTACAGATGCAGCCACACCAAACTTCTATTTTTGTTCACCAAGCAGGTCTGATCTGTTTTCATCATGCAACACTATTTCTTTGCTGTGCTGATAAAAAAAAAACTCTTAGTTATTGTTGACTTGCCCTTGTAGATGTAAGAATGGAAGAATATTTCAAAAGTGCATGACAAAACTAGAATAGACTATAATTTCTCATAAGCAAGTAATTCTTGTGACTGAAATCCCTAGATTGTATAATCAAATGAGTTTTCCACTTAATTACAATTAGTTTTAATTACAGGTGGCTTATTATTTTATCTTGAACATATTGGTTGTTAAAACTTATTTTGGTTTAAAACCCTTCTCAATTCATCTTCATTGCACAACCAATGTATGAGTCGCCATACTAAAACATTACTGAGATGGGAACCAAATCAGTTTGTTAAATAATTCTTGCACTAAAAGAGCAAAGGACCAGATTCAAACACATGGTTGTTAACCAGAATTAGTGTAAAACTTTTGCCTCCTGCTTGATCTAGTAGTGTTTTACGTAATATTTGGAGGAACTCAGTAACAGTGACGTTGAAATTTTCTCATGAAATTATTTGTAGCCAGTTTTGTTACACTAAGTCACTTACATTTAAATTTTTGAGGAATTTCTTTTGGGAGCTGTTGCTTCCATTTTCAACCTCACAGATTTTACTGGATCGGACAAATAGTTTTATGCATTTTCAGTGTGTTGTTTACCTTTACTACACATGGCTTAAAATAAGATGATTGATGCTCATACAACTAGATTGTAGTGTTCAGAAGGTTATTGGTTATCCAGCACCAGGGGTTGAAGTTAGTGCTGTTAACATAAATTAAAGCCACCAGAATTACATTCACAATTCATAAACAATACCGGTGTTATTGATCATAGATGGAAAATGGGAAGCAAATGTGAGTTTGAAATTACTAAGGTCGACTAGGCCTGTAAAAATTGAATAATGATTATGAAGATGATTTCTTTTTTAAATTTACGTCCTCCAACATTAAGTCATATCAGACAATGAATGAAATGATGTTCAACTGAGGCTTAGAGCTACCTATCATTCATCTTTTAGGATAAGGCAAAACCCTGGAGAAAATACTATCCAGGTTACTCATCCTGACTGAGATTCAAACTTGGCACCTCTTGAACATGAGGCAGAGATGCTACCACAGCGGGCATTGACAATGATGAGGATGAGGGTGTGAGTGAGGGTGAGGGTGAGGATGAGGATGAGGGTGAGGATGAGGGTGATGGTGAAGGTGATGATGGTGATGATGATGATAATGATAATGATATTAGACAAATATATGATGAACATATTAGACAAATTTAAAAGGAGTGGCTATTTTAACAACATTGTGTTAATTTGTTAGTTTTCAGTTACTTCCTGTCATGTCGCATCATTTAACAAAATTAATTGGCCCATTCTTAAATATGGCAACTATAGTACGGTGGTATCATAATGTTTTTCATCTGAATCTTACTCTTCAGAGCAGGAGTAAGATCTAAAAAGAATGAAGAAACGTAATAAATAGAGAATTATATGGTGTTAACCTGTCATTTAAACAGAAGCCTTAAAACTTATCACTGAAAAGTTTCAGGAGAGAAATGTGAATTTATGTGATGGAAAGGCTGAATTTCTTGTAAATGTACAATTAATAAACACCAATTTGCAACCTTTTTTATAGTACTATAATATAACAATCACATATAAAATGTCAATCGAAATTGCTAAAATGGAATTTGTGTATGTTAAGGTTTTTAATAGGTGCATTATCTAAATGCATGGCATTCATGTTACACATTCTTTGAGGCATACCCAATTTAAGTGTGCTGTGTAGCAACTACTCAAAAAACTTGTTCCCTGTGGGCTGCATCTGCCCTGGCAAAATAAAGCAACTGCATTTTATTTTATTTTTTGACAATTTATGCATGTTTAGAGGGCACACTAGGACTAAGATTGTTTTTCTGAAAATTATAAATTAATTGATCAAACATTTAATACACGGAGGATAAAGAGTACAGCAACAAGTGAACCAAGTTCTGACATCACCGTGTGTGTACTCCAGTTCCTGGTAGTCTATTTCAATGAACTATGCAACCAAAGTACACTGTCTAATTATAAGCACAATTTGTTTTTAATCTTAACCCTACTATTAAAAGTATTTTCAGAAAAATGTGTTATCACTAAATGAACAAGATTTAATCTTTGCTTAAGGCTACTGTACAACTAAAATAACTCATAATTTTAATAGAGTATACAAAATAACAAGTAGGTAGCTTAAATTTTTTCTACATTACTTTAATATTTTTTCTCCCTTTGTAAAAGTCATAGCACTTAGATAAAGATTTATATTCCTTTCTTGGAAGTGTTGAAAACAGTGTTGTTATGATAAATTAACTTTAAAGAGAGTCGATTAATGACACTAAACAACACTTACTTTTTTTGTTGTTGTTGTAAGTGTTGTTTAGTGTCATTAATCGACTCTCTTTAAAGTTAATTAAGATTTATATGTTTTTCTCAGCTGTTAAAGTTGACAAAATGGACAGTCCTACATTGGTCATTAGGTTTCGAAGGTATGTTTTCACACATTTAAAATACTCATACTTCTTTCATATGAAGGTGTCATTGCTGAAATGATCAAAATCAGGTAAAATAATTTCTCCTCTTCTGGCAGCACTTCCTTTAACACATTGATTATGAAATATTTAAACAGATCCTGGGTGGTAACCGTTTCTCACAGCTATATATGTGTGTATGTCAACTCTCCATTTAATTTATCTTTTAAGAAGAATGGGTACTTTTTAATTAAGCTTTCAAAGCTAATTTCTTGAAAATCCTTTGGATGACTGTGTTATGCAAATTTTCCTTCACTCAGAAGTTCAATAGCACATTTCATGGACATCTGTAAATCTTACTTTCATTTGAACTGTAATATAATCCAGTATTTCAAAAGATAGTCTTAATCGTAGATTAACCTTTTTTTATACAGTCAAGAAACTACTTACTTGCATCTGAGTTGTCTAATAAATGAAAGACAATTTAGTATTTCAATTCTGCAATTTTCTTCTGGAGAATTTCAAACAAAGCATTTGAAGATGTATTCTGTTGAAGAAATGTAACAAAAATACAAATATACAGCCATTCAAATTTTTAATGATTTTAAAAGATATTTATGAAATTGGAATGTCAGCCTTCAGAATCAATTACATTTTTCAGAAATCGCCCTTATCTGAGCATTATGTTCCAGAACCATCATAACAGTCCATGAATTGTAGTTCTAGCCTGTTTGCACTAGGTAATTATAAACTCCTTTCTGTATGTAATTCACTTCTTTTAGATTGGTTGAATATTATCTATATTCCAGTAAGACCGGAATTACTTTGCAATTTAATTACAACAATGAAGTGGACTAGATTTAGCTGACAAACACAGCAATATATAAACAAAATATTGAGGTACAGAACTTTAAAAAGAGTGTGAACCCTCCAGACCTTCCTGCCATTACTATGCACCCATCATATGTTTGAGATGTTATCCATTTTTCTCTATTTTCCAAGTGTTTGGTACTTTTAAGAACACATCTGCTATTTTGCTATTTTGTCTTGAAATATCATAAAATCCAACAAAACTTTTTCCAACTGATAAGATCAAACATACTCATCTTTTTGTTCCATAACTGAATTAAGCATTCATCTTTAACCTTTAACTATAATTTATCATCATAATTTGGTCTAGAATAATAAGTTGCATCCCTTATTAGAAGATCTACAATATCCTCTGGCAAATCTATTCTTGTGAAGCTATCACACCTCAAAATCACAATAATTACAAGTGCACTTTATTCTTCTCTCGTTTATGCTGAAATCAAGCAGAATGCTAATGTTAAAATAATGTTTCTTTAGGCTTGCCTTCATGGCAGCAGCTGCAAACTCCTCATTCCTCTTTGCCTACAAAACTTTGGGTACTTGAATGTAAGCATAAATAAGGCAAACAAATTTTGTCTTAGTCTTCCTTGACAAATTCTCTGCTGCCAACAACACTTTCATGTGAATTACATGGAAATCAGCACTGAATCAGAAATTATAGTAAGAAAAAATGCTATATTTAGAGCATACTAAAATGAAAGAATAAGATAAGTGGAACAGTCTAAATGCATGTTTCACCTCTGAAAACTTTCCACTTGTAGAAATTCACACTTCTAAACATGTTAGTATTAGTAGTATAGTAATACTAGTATATCACTAATGGAAATCATTAAGAATTGGAATATTGAGAACCAAGTTGCCTCTATTATGACAGATAATGCAAGAAATGTATTTGCTTCTGTAAAATACATTACAAATGCAGAGCAAATACGTTGTTCTGTTCATTTACTAAACCTCTTCAAAAATAATACTTTGGCTTAATACTGAGGAATTAAACCTATTTAGAAATAAATTCCATTGGATATCTTAAACTGAGTTGCAAGATAAAGGAAAAGCTCATAGTAATCCAAGCAGAACTAGCTTAGCCAAAACACAAATTAATCTAGGAAGTTGAAACAAGTTAGAACAGATAAGTTTATTTCTATATATATATGCCTACTAATGTGCCAACAAAACTTTAAGTAGCCTGAAAGAGGCATCAGAAAGAGTAAGGCTGAATTTGCAAGAGTTGCCTTCCAACAGTCTCCCTCATGACAAAGCATGCAATGAAGGCTGGAAGTGCCACTTCCCCAGGAATTTCAGAAGAAAAAGAAGAAAAACAAGAAAGTTCATGCCAAACAATATTTTATGTGCTCTGGATACACTTTAAAAATTTATTAATGAACATCCGCAGCATTGCAATTTGACAACTGCTTAGATTTAAATGACCAGTTCCACGAGCTCATTCAATTTGAATATTTCTGTATTTACGCATTCGTGTTTTTGAATAGCATGCTTCATTGATGAATGTTGGGTAACTCTAAGCTCTATGGACCCTGGGGCATCATTTCATCCATTCCATTCATCGTCCAATATGACTTAACGTTGGAGAACATAAATTACAAAAAAAAAAAAAAAAACACCTAACAGATTTTGTCACGTAAAGTCTCTGTAGCGTGTGAAAAAAAGTTTATTTTTTGTTTTATGTGGCGCTTTTAAATGCAACTGTAAGTATATATAAACAGCATTAACAACAGCATTAGTATTTTACGTAGATTGGTATTTAGTGGTGACAAATAGGATATTCTTGTGAAGTTTTAAGTTATTAGCAAAAGTGTGTGAATTGCATACTTTCTCCATTTTAGGTAACAATTCGCGCAATATGGGCCAGCTCTATGAAAAACTAGAACGTCTGAGTAGAGAGGGGAAGCAGGAATTTGTCTGCTTGTAGTGTGACTAGTCTTGCAAAGCAAGAAGGGCCTACATGTCACTATACAGTAGAAAGAGTGCTGGAAATTAGCCTTAGTTCTTTGAATCATTATTCTCTCTTATTTTAATGAAAATTATTTGGTGCTTCCCTCGTTTTGAGAGTCATGCCTCACCATTGGGTATGCTAAAGACCTCAATGACTGTTTTTAAATGATAAGTAGTATTGAGAACAGTGGCAGTTGGCTCTTTTTGTTAATCATCTGTGTTTCAAATCCTGGCCATGACACTGAATTTTTCCAGTCTGGATCAGCTTACCAAGTTAGTACCTAAACACAGTTACTGTAGAACAGTTATGAAAGCAATAATAACAATTATGACTACGACAATTACCTTTATTATCACATATGCTACAATTAATTTGTTTGAAATTACACTGCTAAATGTGGAAATAGACTCTTATCCCCTCCACATTTTTATCATTTTGAGCTGTTTCAAAATTGCAAGCCATTTTTGAGGTATGATGTCCCCAAGGTTAATTAGGATACTTGAATCAGATGGGAGGTTTTGATACACATATTGATAGATCAAGCAGTAAGAACATTGGCATCAGTAGCCAAATAGCCATGGCTCAGGTCTTGACTATAGCATTCAGCTTTTCAAATAATCTTTTTCATTCCTTACTGACAGAGAACTATCACTATGCTCATACCTGTATTCGCTTGAGAGTTTGATGGCATTATCTGTGCTCTATGTGGGGCCTGTGCACTAAAAATCTGCTGCGGAGTACAACTGCAATGCCCCAAACTGAAGCCTGAAATGTGTTGCATGTGACCATTTGCAAGTAGCTGCTGGACATCCCTCATTAGCTCTGTGCCAGCGCTCTTTACGTATGCCATGAGTAGGTCGCTGCCCACAGGGGTAAGCAATCCCTCCCGTACAATGCTGTATTATTATGCCTATATGTTCCTATGTATTCTGGACTCATTTTCGGGTATGTACAGCTATAATCCGCACCCAATTTTTGGCACAGAGGCTCCATATAGGGCAGATATGATGCATTCAAACTCTCAAGCAAATACAGGTATGAGCAAGAGATAGTGTTTTTAGATGCTATTGCCTGTTTTCTGTAGATTTTTTGTTTTTATTAATGGAACAATGTCTGTGCATCAGTATAGATACTTGGATTGAGTCAATCGATAAATCTTTAGAAAATACTTTTCCTCTCTCAGTTAAATCATACATCCTACAATACTTGGAATATGTAGCACAAGTATAAAAGAATTTTCATGCTTATTTGCAATGAAGATAAAAAAACGGCACATAAGAAAGAGCAGTGCACCAATTAAATCATTAGATGTGGTTAGTATTTCCATAGTATTTATGAAAAACTAAATTTCTGTAGATGTATCAGAATGTGTTCTGGGCAGTTGTGAATACAACATACTAATAAATTGTTTTTTCCTCTTCAAAATAAAGAACGCATCCCTAAAATGCAACTTTGTCCCCTCAGAAAAGGCTCTTGTTTATTTTCAATAGAAAATAATTGAAAAATACGCTTTAACTGTTGTTTGGAAGAATTTAGTAACAGTAACATCCAAATTCATTAATAAACTTTGGTAGTCAGTCTTTTCATACTATGTCACATTTTAATATTTGAGGAATATTGAGGTTGAAAATGAAAGCTATACTGCTCACAAAACTAGTCCCTTAAAAATTAAAAAGTAAGTGACATAGTGGGGGGAAAAAAACTGACTCCAAAACTTATCAATGGAGAATATGCGGTTGGAAAAATGTATATCAATAGCTCATAATACCTTGCAAATCTTAACTCAAAAAATTATTTTGAGTTTTAGAGAACATTGACTAAATCATTGTGCATTTGTGATAATCAATAAAGTTTAAATGCTCATATATTCACTTGTGTGATTTATTTGTACTCTAGAGGTAATTTTAACATTCTCTTTGGGGTACCACAATCACTGGCATAATTCTGTTGATACCTGAAACAGGTTAAGCTCATCAAAATCTATGTGAAATTAGGAGCAAGAATATGTAATTTATATTCTAAGCCTTGTAGCTACAGCAAAAGCGGTGTCATGTGTTATTTCTGGCTGGAGAATCTGTAGTTAATGTTCCGGTTATTGCTATCATGCTTCTTCTCTCAGAATAAGGAACAAACAGTAAGGGACAGAATGGTTGATGGGTTCAAGTTGCTTGAGCCACTTAACTGTTTTGTTCTTCACTGCACATACATTGGAGAAGTGAGGAAGAAATAAGTCATTTTGATGTACATTTTAATAATAATGTATACATTATTAGATGTTACTTAGGTCCATTTTCAACGTAGCCAAGCATGAGCATATACATCAAACAAAATTTAGTTGCCTGCTTCCTTGACCTTGATTTTGTTACATTCATGTGATGCTTTATGTTTATAGTTTGTCTTCGTTTTAAATATGTAATTATTCAAATCACTTGGTAAAATTTATACAAATCTCCTAATTGTTTATAAATCACTGCAAGAAATCATCATTACAAACTGTAGTCATTATACTAATCATTTAATAGCAATGCACAAGATTTATTGAAATATATTCCCTAAGGACTTGATTTTCACTGAATTACATTAGCAAAACTGTTCATTGTTTTCAACTGGCAGTTTACACAACAGGAGGTTAGAATTCTTAATAAAATGGCATTTTTAAACTTCTACACAAAGCATGAACTCTGAAGCTTTTTACCCAAATATTACTTGGGATAAGTTCCTACATATACAAGATTTAAATTTTAAATAAAAAAAAAAAAAAAAGCCTGCCTCAGTAGCGTAGATGGTAGCATGTCTGCCTCACGTTCAAGAGGTCCCGAGTTCAGGTCAGTGTGAGTTACCTGGATAAGGCTTGTTCCGGGGTTTTCCCTTATCCTGAAAGACAAATGTTGGGTAACTCTAAGCTCTACGGACCCAGGGCCCATTTGAGCATCGTTTCACCCATCCCATTCATCGTCCGATATGACTTAACGGAGGACGTAAATTAAAAAAAAAAAAAAAATTACAAAATCATGTTCATGGGTTTTTGTTTTGTACTATTTGACTGTAATGTTGTTTCTTTACTTTCCCCCATATTTGCTGGAACAGTGCTAAACTATTTGTGATAATAAAGAAAAAATCCACAGTAATTGTCATCATATTTATTTTAAACATAAAATAAATAAATTCTGTTTTGCAACAGCAGTTCAGTTCTATGTACAAAAGTTAGGGCACTGAATCCAATATCACATGCACTTGAAACCTGCACACAGCTACAAGCAGTACCATCATTTAGGCAATAAATGAGATTGAGGTTTATGTTAATTTTTTTGTTTATAATAATATATTGAATATTCAAAATAATGCAAAATGTCATAGCATATAAAAAATTACCTCAAGTTATACAAGATTGTAAGATTTGGTAACTCTATATGTGCATGTGAAATGAAAATGCCTATTAGGACAGCACTGATTATATCTGTTTGTGATGCAATTGTACTCTTTTCTGCTTTAAAAAAAAATCACACTCATTTTATACTGACAAAATGAAAACAGCATTGGTTCAGCTCCTCAAATAGCAACCTAATATCCATTTTAAAAACACAACACACAGCAATTACATATTAGAATTATTAATTCAACATTAATCATATTACATGCTATCATGCATATGTTTTTCATTCTGTTCCATTTACTGATTATATCAATTATCCACATCAGTGCAACAAAGCATTCCTCAGACACAGTATTAATAGGATAAAAACAAAACATAGGTGAGAGGAATGAGAGTTATAACATCACACAAACTGCTAAAAATGCTAACACAGTACATAAAGATCAGCTCATTATATAAAGCAAATTCATCAATAACTCTAGAATTATATAACATACATAATATTTTTCTGTTCCTACCAATAGGTAATGATATTAAGCTAATGCCCAATACTTCATCCTTTAGATTATTTGTAACATTCTAAAAATCACTTACAAAATTCAAAACAGAGTTTGCTCTCAATATACAATAGCCAATAGATAAGTCCATGAATTGTTAACCTATGTTGATATGTAGAATTTACAAGGCATTCCCAAGAGCGAGTTAAATTATTGAGAAGAAACACAAACTATGCTTTGCAACTGTGTTGAAAAATGGTGCATTTGACACTCTAAAGACCAACTAAAATTTAGATGAATTCTAAGCCTGCATACAAACATTTCTAAAATCTTTCATATGCCCAGAATATTATCTATATTCTGAGGAGATTTTTTTTCTTTCACAGCACCTTCATCAAATACATCAGAGACTTTTGGATTAAAGAGAGAAATAAGTGATGGAATTCAAAGGGTCAAAATGCATTTTTTTCTCACTGTAAGTGATGATTAAGTTTGCATAGATTATAAGATACTGAACAAAATATGTGTCACAGTATAACATTTACTTTGTCTCTTAAAGTAAAATTAGATGTTTTGTTTAGCAGTACCTTTCTCATAGAATGAGACTCCCACAATGCGGGTAATTTATTACTACTCTTTCAGTAAAAAGTATGCAATTCTAAAGCAGTCACTGTAATTGAGTATGGCTTGAATGGTCTGTCACAAACTATCATTTACTATTATAAAGCCTTAACTTCAAAGTCAAATTAGTTTTCTTTTTTAATCATTATAGTTTTAAGCTCTAAGAAGAGATTATCTGATAGGCATTTGTCAGAAATTGTCTACATGCTATGTACAATTTAGTAAAGAGTAGATGTACATTTATAATTTCCTTCAGAATACTGATACAACACTGATACAATAGCATGATATCTGATACAACACTATGAAGATAAGGAAATTAATAATGATAAATAATAAATAAACAAACAAACAAACAAATAAATAAAAAAAATTAAAAAATAAAAAAATAAATATATAAATAAATGATAATGATGATAATGATGATGATGATGATGATGATGATGATGATGATGATGATGATGATGATGATGATGATGATGATGATGATGATGATGATGATGATGATGATGATGATGATGATGATGATGATGATGATGATGATGATGATGATGATGATGATAAATAACTGATGGAAATGTTACACAGTAAGTTACGCTATCAATAATGGCTAGCTTACCACCTTACTTTTTAAAACGGAAAAGGGGGAAAAATAAAAACAGAGAAATTAACATGAATTTATAATCAGATAAATCCATATGCTAATTCTCAAACCATAAGGTATACCACATCATATAAAGAAGAAAGAAATGTGAAGAAGCATACTTTATCTACCATAAGCTTTTCTGCATGAAGCTCTAATGATTACTGAAGCTCAAGTTATAACAAAAGCAAAGCTTGCATCAGGCTAGATCAAAGTTTCATAGTAAGAAAAGATGAAAATGTGTATCTAATAGCTGTATTGTCTCAATGGAGGCAGAGAATCAGATTGCATCATAAAGACAGATATTGTCAACACAATATTTTTTAATGTCTATACAGTGTGAAGAGACAAACATTTGGACTAAATATTTGTAACAAAATGTTTCCCACTATTATTGGAAGTTAATCAAACACCAGCACAACAGAGGTCCTTTTATTTTTCCCACCTGTCATTTAATTTTATCATTTTTGTTTAAATCTCTTTTGCTTTCGATCCTTCAAACTTTATAAACACCATTCTAACCCATGCAAACCCTTCTGTTTAAACTATGTAGCATTTGTTCGATACAACTTTTATTCCAAATAAGTTTTAGATCTCAATACACATAAATAAATAATTTACTTTCTATTATGGCTACTGCACAAGTTTGATTCACTGTTTGTTGTTTTTACTAAAATTTGCTTCAAATTCTGAAAGCTTGCTCTCTTCTTCCCACCAAAGTTTTCATCATTCTACCAAAACTCCTTTGTGTATTTTACCGAGTATGACAACAATCTAAGGCCCCTATAACCTGCTCACCCTTGTTTTTTAAATATTAATATTATTGCTGTTTTTTTAGATCCTTGGAACACCACTCCCCAGATAGTTTAATATCCTAGGTAATTAAAACAAACTGATTTCATTTAAGAGATGAAAATGAAAATGAAAATAAACAGTCTTGTCTTACTGTTGGAAAAAGAAAGATAAATAAAATGTCATATACCATTGTTATATGAGTATCTATTATAATTTCACAGTTCAACAAAGCAATCTTCAAATTAACCACACTGGAAGGGTTGTATAATGGCACCCTACATTATAAAAACTCTTCACCTTTGAAGCAAACCAAGCTTATTGTTATTACTGGAACCAAGAGAAAAATTCCCTCGATGCAGTTAATAGAAATAGAAATCACATCATAACCAACAGGAATGACTTTTCTCTCTAATACAGCATGATGATCAAATCTCAGACAGCTAAAATAGGAACATAAATACCATGGTTATGCGTAATCTGTTCACTTTAAAGGTTGAATCAGACTTGAAAAATTCAATGCCATGGCTTGGAACTTGAACATGTAACATATGTAGGAATTAATGAAGTATCCATAATACTCATAAGTAATCTGATTAATGATAGCTTGTGATTCTAGGGCTGAGAGTTGTAATGTTGTCCAATGCCAAATCTTGGCTACTTCAATACAGAATTCACTGGAGTTGCATTTTTCAGCTTGGCTTATTTGGCCAATACTATTATAATCTAAGACAATGATGAAGCTAACCAACAATTGTCATTATAAATGCATGAAGGAATACTATGCACATTAGTTATAGTTACCTGATCGTACTTCATCTTCCACTATCAGTCAGATAGTACTGTTAAATTGCATATCTACAATATCACTGTTAGTCACTGAAAACATTGATTATAATTTAAATTAAAACTGGAATAAAAAGCTTAACTTCCAAAGCACACATATTGTTATATTCAATTATTAAAGCAACAACATTAAGATGAGTACGGAAAATGAGCAATGCAATAAAAGAAGACAGTGGACTGAAGGTTTTATCTCCAATCTTCCAAAGATTCAGAATATATTATACTGGTAATAGAGTACCATAAATGTGTAAAAGTATTCTAGTATTACCATGCTCTTAGTAGTAATACTAAAAGAATATTTAGGTTTGATATATCATGCTGTTAAGTGCAATGGGTAACATAGGCACAGATCATGTCCCATAGATAACAGATAGTACAGGCACAGCTAATAGAACAGGATGAAGCACAGACCATCAGTTAAATCAGTAGATACTTTGTCATCATATGGCACTGGTATATTTTTGTGTCCTTTTGATATGTCCAGGCTACCAGCACAATGACACCATGTTATTAAACTGAGAACAAATCAGTTTAAAAATTCTTGATGCATTATGAATGGTGAGACTTGAACACTTCAAAAGGAAATATGTACATGACATTTTAGATACATGAGGCGAGGTCCCCAGGAACTAAGTACGTGCTCTATGAATACATGAGAATATCAAAATAGTAACAGAAATTAAAGAGTGGTAGTTTGTGTTAGTTTGCCTGTTGATTTGAAAATGTTCTTTCTGTAGCATCTCTCAAAATGCTCAATGAAGGTTGAAAGCACCATAAAGGTATTAAGTTTAAAGCTAAACAATATACTGTAATATAGTAACCATAACTACATGGTGATCTTGAAAATAAGGCTTCATTAAATTCTTCAAACTTTATGAACTTCTATGAAATTTATAATAATAAATTTGCTTATTAGCCAATTATACTAAGGTATATCATTGAAATTTAGAAATTAAAATCAAAATCCATCTAAGTATCAACATTTTAAAATAACTGGATGAATTCCTTTCTTGGAAGTGTTGAAAACAGTGTTGTAATAAATTAAATTTAAAGGGAGTCGATTAATGACACTAAACAACACTAACTGTTGTTTAGTGTCATTAATCGACTCCCTTTAAATCTAATTAACTGGATGAACAAATGCCTACCAGACAGAAGATAAGCTTTACAAACAACCTTATATGTTTACAAATGCTATGTTTATGTTAGGAACAGTATACTTTCCTTTTTCACAAGACACCTTCAAAAAAAAAAAAAAAACTGAGCCTATCACAAATATAATACTAGAACATCTTAATATGCATATTTAAAGCATCACAGGTTTACCTAAACCTTGATAGTATATCACACAAGGATAACAATTTTGTACAATTAACTTTCTGAACTTAAGAACAAGTATTTCTGAAAGAGATATTATGTTACACATTTGGAAGGACCCATTGACAATGTTGTAGAGAAATATACTCACATGTTTGATGGTTTATCTATCAAAACTTATCATTACCACCAAGCCTACTATTGCATTTATAAACAAACCAGCCAGTGTTATTCCAGCCATAGTTCCTCTCAAATGTGTCACATAAAGAAATTTTTAACAAATAAGTCATTTTACATAGAAGGATATTTAAAGATTAGTTAAGGAACTATTTAATGTTCTCATATCAAAACCTACTCTTAAATTCCTTTCTTATCATTAATCGACTTTCTTTAAAGTTAACCTACTCTTAAATATCACTGAAGTAACTAACCTCTTATAAAATACTATACAAGAAGATTAATTGCTTTTTTATATACTTAGGCTCAAAATCAAAGTTGTGATACAATTTGGCAAATCAGGTACCTACGTAATACAGTTGAACATCCTGGAAATTAATAAAAAACAGGAATCTAGTGACCTGCAATGAGGGAAAATAGCATAGATGCTTGACTCACTCAGCAGTATGCTGTGGCCATCATTTCCAGCCGACAGTCAAAACTATAAAAACACACCTAACAATTTTGTCCTATTTTCTTATCAATTTACAAAAGGTTTGAATTTAATTCTGTCAAATGTTGTCCAAAAGATTCCTTCAATTATGGAAATTTCAGATAAAAATGAGCATTAGAGTGTACCTAAACAATCTTATCAAAGCTTCTAGTTAAAGAATGATTTGAGCAGTTTCTGAATTTTTGTATAATTACTGCCTCATATTTTATACCCCCTTTTGGTCTTTAATTTACCCAAATAACTGAACAGATAAGAAAATGAAAGCAGGAGGAAGAAGATAATATTGTTAATAACTACACTGCTTTCAAATTTATTTACATCTCGTCGAACAAATTTATTCTCTTGTATAGGTTAATAAAAGAATTTACTTTTTTGTTTAACTAGATATGTTTACCCTACATTTACAAGATCACAAAACAGAGCAAAGATAGTGATTTTCTTGAGGAGTGGATGTGTATCAACATAAACGCCTAATTATTTGCTCTTATTATTAAACCTGCAATATAACATAACTTTCATATTTCATGCAAGAGAGCTTGCTGAAATATTCTGGTGTATTCATGACAGCTGAAGAAAATAATATGAAGTGCATAGATTCACACATAGATAAGGGAAAACTGCTGAGATGAAAATAAAAATCAAATAAATGAATTCCTTAATATGCAATAGAAAGACAAAAATAATTCAATTGGGGATTGCTCATAAAAAGTTTTTCCAGTGCACCACTTTGATTTTATGAATTCAACTTAATATGCTGCAGAGTGTACGAAAACAAACAAATATTCTTGAATTCACCTTAATAATTTTATGAGTCATAAAATAAATGAGCTAATGTTCAAATCTACCATTCCAATTCTTTCATATTTTGTACACTGTAGTACAACTTATGATTTCTTTGCTCCTTATTTTAAATTTTAATGTAATGCAGTGACATAAAGATTTCAAGTTATATTATCAATTTTTTGAGAGTGATGTCAGTGGTGCTTAGAGTAAGAAAATAAAATGAGATTTAGTATGACATTACGCCTGTCAAATAAAATGAGTACTAAATGTAGCGAATCATATTATAAAGAATTACATCAAGCAGAAATATCTATTTTTAGTGCTATTTTCACACATATTCAGGGAAAGAAACATTGAGTTACTATAAGTATCTTAATTTTTCTCTTCTAAAAGTACTTTCTTAATGAGCATTTGTGCTGTATCAGTTGGATATGACTGGAGGACTCTGTTCAGGACAAGAGCAATAGTCTGATTTGGCTAAAGCCGTTTGTTTCAACTTTTTTGAAAACCTAGTACAGCTTTTAATATTTGACTTCAAATGGATAGTCTTCAATGAAATACAATCAAACTATAATCATATATAAGAACACATTAGAACAACAGATACTGTTAAGAAACTGTAGGAAATGTAAGAAATATGAGCGAACTTTTGTGTTTATGAGAACAGAAAATATTTTTAATTAGAAAGTGTAAAACAATTCATTTTATATTTAACTAAGTGGATATATTTGAGTCAATTAGTGGTGAAAAGGGTTCAAGTTTGCTTATCAACACAAACTGTTAAACAATATGGTGGAGCTAAGTCTACATAAAAGAAAAAGTAACATAGATAACAGTGAGAAATGTGCTGGATCAAGCTATTGACTGTGGAGAATGAAACTGTATAATGTCAATACTGATTTATAAATTTATTTTTTGCAGCGTCAACTTAAGCTTATTTTTAGTATATCTGATTTAAAATGTAGCAATACAAGCTTTGAACAAAGACAATATATGCTGTCTGAAACAATATACATGAATATGTGCTTACTAATTTTATTTGTTAAAGGAGCAGTCCAGTTGAAAATTGTCTATCAGAATAATATCTAAAATAATGGAGCCAGAGAATTATGATAATGTTGGTTTCTCTCCAACCTCACTGTGATTTCATACATAAAACATACAAGTTTTAATGGAATATATATTAGGTATAGATTTACTCTTGTCAGCTGTATACATAGCCAGGACATTTAAATATACACTACAGTTTTTGAAGTATTGAAGAATACTTCACTGTAAATAGTGCTTTTGATTTTAATATTTACTGCAGTTAAGTGTTAAAAGATACCACAAAAACAACTTTGCATTATGAATTGAACTGGCATACATATAAATTGCTTTTACTTACTCGCCTTTCTAAATAAATAGCAAGTTAGGTGGATAGAATATCCTTAGCAGATCTAAATTCACAATAACTTCAGTAGGTCCAGAGAAACTGTTTCTTGTCCTATAAACTACACTGGATGGCAAAGCAATCAACTTTTAAGAACAACTGCCATGAACTAATACAATCCCAAAATAAAGCAATGAATCTTGTGATATCTCCAGTTAAGCCATGCTGCTGCTTATAATTTTTTATATTTACTGCTAAGCTGGGTCATGTTATATTAGGCTCTTTTGTACCAAATATCAGTTTATCAAATGAATGAACTACAGTTCAGTTATACAGTTTAAATAACTACTTATTTTGTTTGTATTTTGGAACTCCTATCACAAACATTCGATATCAGCTTTCATATTTAGACTATGAAATGTAATTACTGCCATTCCAATATAAACAATTCTTTATGGAATGGCAATTCCTTGTTCTATGTGATTGTAAAAAGCTTTTGTCAGATTTGGAACAAAATGGTTGTGATTTACTCACCATTCATAACCAGTTTCAATGTCCTAAGAGGTCACAAAATTATTAAGAGTTTAATTCTGTATGCACTACTTGCTGCATTAGATGTATTGAAGAAAGTAGAATTTGGACTAATATGAGATGGAGAAATATGTTTTATCTAGAAAAAATAAAGTGAGTTTGTATAATGGTGTTTATTACTGTTCAGCATTGTTCTACTTTTGTTTACTAGATGTCTCCTTTGCCTGCATTCTCTGTTACATGACACGTTCTCTCCCATATGACATAGAAAAACATAAAAACCAACTAATGAACTTTGAAATCCCCCCAGAAGAGAATCCCACATTTAAGTTCACTAAATCAACAGATGGCAGCAGCAACCCCAGAATTACCGACACCACTGGATCAAGTTTTAGTCGCATAAGAGCCGAAGATGCAAATGATGATTTGCGAAACATGTCCTCAAAATAGGTACGAAAGTGAAGCAGATGTGTAATAAATACGACTCATCTAAAAATTAATAATTATTTCACTTCACTGTGGTGTTCCAATACAGTTAAATCTAGATATATTGAGTATTCTATTTACTTGTGCCTGTCACTTCCTTGGTAACAATTTCTTTTGCTCAAATAAGAGGCTACAGATATGATTTTTAGGTTTAGGTAAATTGGAAGATTTACCTTTCAAATAAAAAGAAGACAAACTAAAAATATGCTATAAAACTTCTTTTACAGTTTCTGTAATGCAGGAATAATGTGTGTAGCTTCCAACTAGGAGAGCCCAAGTTTGAATCTTGGTGGGAGGACACTTTCTGGGATTTGTTCTTATTCTCTTAAGACAAATTTCAATTTCAATTTCAATTTAATTTCAATTTATTTGCTTATAGACTCATACAAGTTTCAAGCATCGTCAAGAATCATAAAATATTTACATTTCATCAATACTATATAGGCACTTCTGTATTAGGTACATTTTTAGTCTTTTTTGAAATTTATTGCCTCTTAGAGCTTTAATATCACTTGGTAACCTGTTATAAAGTATTCTGCCCATAGTAAGGGGATCCTTTTCTGTGGCTCGTTTACTAATATTATCTCTATAGTAATTATTTAGCAATCTAGTATTATACATATGACTGTCTTTAATATATACAGAATATACAGAATATTACAGAACTTTCAGCATAGCATACAGCAAACACCTTTGGATATCATTTCACTACTTTTACAGACCTAGGTTGTTAAATAAATAAACTAAAACAAAAACTGCTCTTCCTTTCGCTAAAATCTTAACTTTACATTCTTTCACTGTAACTTCTTTTTACTGAAGTATTGAACACTTCTTGTATGAAATTCTTTAAGCACATTATTCTTCTTTTATATGGTTTAACATTCTTTCTATCACGTTTAGGTTCCTAGATGTTGCTTTAATGACCTTTTACAGTTATGAACCTGATGAAAAGGGTGAATTTTGTTCATTACAGGAGTAGAATTACAATCATATAATGACAATGCAGTATCCTGAGTAATCATTATTTAAAGGGTTATAGCAATTCTGTTGGATAAAAACTATAACCTGTCACAGAGGCAGCAAACACTGGTGATGGCCTCACAAGTTTTATAATGGTCTGTGTATCACAAAAAAAGAAAAAATGTATACACATACTTTTCTGTAGAAAATGTAGATGCTCAAGACCATTTGTTTCAAGTTCATTTCAAGTTCATACTGTTTTTCATTGGACTGCTCCTTTAATAACTATTAAGAAAAAATGAATTTTGCTGCAAGTTGTTAATACTAATTTATAAAGAAAACATACTAACTTCATCATAGTTAATTTTTTAGTAATTATCATTTTTATTCATATTTTAAGCTTTCATACCGTATCATAATGAAAAATACAAAATCTAATCAGTACTATAATTAAGATAGCTATTCTGAGTTTTAAATAAAAATATGCAAGCTTTTGAAGGACTACTACTTTCAGTGGCCAAAGTTTCTGGTATTATGATCTTACTTTATTAATTTTTATTAATTTAATCTAACGAAATGGATATATAAAACATACATTTAAACAATGTATTGTAATTTGTAAATATATAAATACTGTTGATGACCAGACCATGAGCATTATACACATTTTAGTAAATAATGCTGTTATGAATATAAAGCATTCTTTGACTGAAAATAATACTGTTTGGTTATTTGAAAGAATTCTAAAAAGCCTCTGCATATGAGCAGAAGTATATTTAATATATATGTGAGAGATACTTGCCACTTTGTAAGGCAGGCATTAAATTGGTGCTATCAAATTATGATGCGACAATATGAGAAGCATATGAAAGGAACATTAAAAATGCTGTTAGTACTGAAAGACATCTGTTGCAAAGCATATGTTAATATGTAACCAGGAAACTTAGTAATATTTATAACAGATATGGTTTAGTATGTTAAGCAACTACATTTTTCTGTAATTTACAGCTTAATAAAACCTGTTTTCATACTTAACAAGAAAAATATATGTATCCATCTTGTGTTTGAAAGTGGACATAAAATTATAAATTATTGAAATTTAGATCTAAGCTGATTAGATCAATAATCTGTGTAACTCAAAAATACTGTATGCATTACCAAATGTACATTTTATATTGAACCAATATTTTGCTGCTAAACAGCACCTGCTTTGCAAATGATAGATGTATTTATTTGAATCTAAAACAATATAGACCATACTTGCAATATATATGTATATTTATATGTATATGTTTTCTTTCCAGCTCATTCAAGTAGAGTGCTACCAGCAGAGCAGATAGTCAGTAATTTCAATTTGTATCCTATAATATGCGCATATGGAATGATAATATGTATACACTGTTGAGCTTTGTCAACAGTAAAGAAGAAATTCAATTATTTTTTATAATAATTTCAATGATGCGATAAAACTAAATCAAAAGATTATTATTTCTCATTCTTTGTTCATAGTGAGCAAGATAAAATTAGAACTACATTCCCAATGATGATTTCAGGACATAATTAGAGATTTTCTCAATGTTTTACTCAAGAGAATTGAACTGAACATTTACAAATATTTTTATCTCCTTTAACAGCCACTAATCCTTTAAATATGCAATGTTGCATAAGTATAGGAAGACATAAGTGTCAGCAAACAGAATATGAGGAAATCTATTCAACAATGACCGCCTTTCCAAGCACATTTTAACTGAAGTGTATACACATGTAAAACCTACTAACATCAAAACATGATTAATTTCTGCCACTGTCTTTTTTGGTTTATCTCTGCACATAAGCATCAACAACAGACCTTGGCACACAGGAACCTTCATCTAAATTACCTTGCTCTTCTGAATTTTGAACATTTCAAACTAAACTACAAAAATTAACTGAGAAAACTTTTCACTAAGTTTAAAATCACCTGTGCAATGCCTCCTCAGTTATATGGACTTGGTGATGCACAGCATACTTTATTTAGTGGAATAACTAAACTTAATTTTAGGAATAAAAGTTAAAATTTATAGAAATATGATAAAAAAAAGCACAGTTTCTAATAAGTATGTTCACTTGTAAATGCACGCAGAACTTTCAGTATAGAAAGTTCTGCATTTCAAGTATAAATAAAAATTATCACAATTTTATCTTATAGGACAATGTTTTCCATTGTTAAGCAAAATTACAAAAAAGTCACTTTTTTCTTTCTTTTCTTTTTCCGTACTTTTATGACACGAGTTACAGATTTGCTCAGAAGCAAACTGCAATTCCTTGAACCATTCTGCAAAATGCTTAACATAAAATATGCACCAAAAGCATATTTCTTAGAGCTAAAATCACAGAGAAAGATCCATTAAATTAATTCCAGTAGCATATATGGATCATACATTGCTACCTTATAAACATTGTGCTATAGTTATTTAATGAACACCAACATAACACTAATATTATTTAAATTTATACTAAAGCTTTCCAAAATATTATTATCTATGTAAATTAAGGTTAATACATATTCTATGAAACCACCCTAGTTCTCTCCTACTGAGATCTACAGAGTTAGAACATGCAAATAGAATTTAAAAAAAAAGGGTTTTAAGAGTGGATTCAATCAAAAACTTTTTCTATGATAATTGCAAATCACATAATTATATCCCAGGTGAGAAGGGCTGTAGATGTCAGCAGCTATGTATATCTTCAACGTGTGAAGATGATTTGACATTAATACAGCTTTTATAATGTAAAATTGGTTTAACATAATAGTAGCCCATAAGTTATGATTTCTAGTACCTTAATATGGTTATAACAAAATAATTATTATTGCAGAGCCTACATAAAGAAATCATAGAACATATGTTAGCTATCATAGCTAATTTGTTTCATACTTTCCCTTATACATTTTGTTTAACAACATTCTTTAAGCAAATTTTGTTTAGTATTAATTTTGTTTGTTTATATCATATTAATAAATTTCACCACTGCTAAATAGGAAGGGATAAGATGATTACGAAGATAGGTGCTGCTTTACATTCTAAGCACTACAAATTGAGGATAGGAGGCTGAAAGAGAGAGAGAGAGAGAGAGAGAGAGAGAGAGAGAGAGAGAGAGAGAGAGAGAGAGAGAGAGAGAGAGAGAGAGAGAGAGAGAGAGAGAGCATTAGGTACCATGTATTTGCACAATTTCACATATACATATGCACACACATATACCAGTTGTTAATTACTTCAGTTATAGAAGCTTACAGTTAAGGACAAGATGCCCAGTCAGTTTTTTAAAGTTTATTTTCTCAAAAGCATTAAAGTTAGAAAAACTATAGAAACTTAAGCAATATTCTCACCTCTCTCTCTCTCTCTCTCTCTCTCTCTCTCTCTCTCTCTCTCTCTCTCTCTCTCTCTCTCTCTCTCGCTGTATTTGATGCTGATAAATACACTCCTTCGCCCTGGTATTATTAAAGCTATACTGCATTCCAAACAAGCTGATATTTTGTTTCCTTTCCTCCTTTCCTTTTAATTGTTTTTTAAAACATGAAAATTTAAACATTAAATTTAAAAATTTAAAATAAAAATTAAATTTCAAGAAGGGAAAAGAAATGTATATAGTATTATTTGGTAATGCTTATCACGGTAGGTAAATCATACAACTTAAGGGAAATTTACTCTCCACATAAGAACACTGAAATGGAATATTTCAACATGCTCATTAGTAGTAGCACTACAATTAGCACCTCTACATGTGGATTACTTTCAAGCAATAAGCTAATATATTTTCACACATTACTTTCACTGTCATGCAGGAAATTGGACAATTAAGGAAAAAGGAAACAAAAGAAACATAATACAAAATGAACATTTTTTTTTTCAATATGGGCCAAGAAAGCAGGAGCAGTAACTACTGCTGTTATCAGCTAGTTCTGTTAAAACATTTGGAAAACACTCTGAAGACATATTCAATGTCCTGTACACCATCTAATCCTTCTACACACATTATCTCTAGCTAACCTGAACTTCGGTCTTTGTTGGGCACATATGGGTTGTGGAAAGACATGCAACAAACCTGATGTGCCATTCTCACACTTATACACACCAATTTGATATGTTCTAAGAAAAATTAGGTATCTGAAAAGAGAGAGACAATAAACAATAATTTAGTTTGTAAAACATACAAATTACATAACATACAACATTTTAGCATAACATAAAGATCAACTCTAGAAACAGTACACTGTTAAATGATAAGCTGACTTTTTAATTACTATTTTAAAAAATTTAACATTCAACTTATCTCATTGAACCCAATACAATAGGAGAAGTTAAGCAGATAGGCATCATTGGCTATATTCAACTCCCAGAAGCATTTTTGGCATCCCAAAAGAATTCTTGATGCTCTCCTCTGCTTAACATCTAATGCATAATGGGCTATTTGCTTAGGGAATTTAAAAATTCATCACAGCTATTGCAATAAAGTATAGGAATTCTTGAAAAACTTTACTTCACTTATTTGTTTAAAAAATTATAAATTCTGCCAAAGGAGTGGCTTCGCAAAATATCTATTGCATCCTCAGCTTTGTATACTGTTTATTTTCCCTGGTTTTTGCCGCTAGGTGAGGGATTTTCACAATCATACTGCTGTCTACTGAAAGCAAAACAAATTTGTGTATCGAAGCAATTGGCATCAGCAGTGGTAGACTATCTTTGGTAATTTAAGCATGAAAAAAATCCAGAAGTTATATTATTAAAGCAATTAAATGGACCGACAGATTTAATGATTTGGAATAAAATATTTATCTTGAAATATAGAATTCCTGTGATGAATTCGGATATACCACTGATTATATACATAAATTTGTTTTGTTTTCACTAGATGCCAGTACAATAGCAAACAATCTATCACCTCACGGCACTAACCACAGGAAAATAACCTTCATAGATTTATTTATAATTGACAGAAGTTGCTGAACCATACATTTTATATCAATCTTATTCTTTAATTTTTAAAATTATATAATACTACCTGACATCAATAACAAAAATTACATCAAGAGGAATAATAGCAAACCCTTCATGCCAAAATATATTTTGAAACTCCTATGAAAGAAGCCTATGTCTCTTTCTTATCCAGTAGGATAAGAAGCCATATCCAAAAAATTATTGCCAGTTATAACTGTAAGGTTTCAAAATTGAAACTGGAAAAATGCAACAGCAATAATATATGCACCGGAAAAGGCCATGGAAGCCTTCCACTAAGTACAACTATAGCTCCTTGTTTAAATAAGCAACACTGTTTTATTTTGAAGCATTTAAGCTTCGAACTAGAATTAATTTTGTATCAGAATATTTGCATTCAGTTTTAATGGAAAATCCCTTTTGTAACTGAAATTGTTTAGCAAAGTTTCAGCATGAAGAGATCCACATAATTCCTGATGTTATGAGATCTGATATGTGAAATAGTATAATGTTCTCAATAATAATAGCATGAACAAATGTTATTACCAAATGTAAAAGACTGTAAAATAACATTAAAGAAATATAAGCAATAAGAAAAAGCACATAAGAAAAAAGTAGTATGTCAAAAAGCACATATTCATAGGTATTGGCTAAATTATTACATTAAAAGATATTTAATACAATTTAGCACAGATGCTGAAAATTATCTGAAAATTAAATAAATGATTAATTAATTTGAAGACAAATAATAATTGGGTCTTTGCTTAGAGCTTTCCAGTACAAGTGTTACATCTTAGATCATTTTAGCAAATAAATTTGTCTGCCATTCATGGCTTCTTCACAGTGACAATAAATGACAGCAATAATGTTGGGGTGAATAAAATGAATTCCCATAGCCACACAAACAATAAAATTAATTTTAACAACCTGTTAGCTCTTAAGTATAAGCAAAATTAATTGCAATATGTATCATACCTTATTTGGAAAACTGATTATAGATATTAAAGTTGCAAAATACTTTTCAATAATAGGGGATAAAACTACAGATGTAGTTTTACATGAACAGTTATTCAGTAACACAGAAAGTACCTTCCCTGCTCCCTTTTAAATAGCACCTATGTACCTACTCCAGGGCAGCATTCTCTAACTTGCTTACTTTCCCAAATACATTAAATATTTAGTGAGAGCTCACTCAGTTCAAAACCTTGTGGCAAAAGCACAATAGAAAATGACTAGCTGAAGCATGCATTTGAGACAGGTACTGTACTGACATTCATTGTCTGTTCTGCCTTTTCAGGAAATTAATTGTGTAGTCTTTAATTAATGTTAATTTTTAATAAATCACTCAAGCAAACTTTTGCTAGTTACAGTGAAAATATATAATAATAAGTTAACAATTAACTTGTCATCATTTTTTAAGATGAAATATATGACAAAAATGTAAACGCAAGCAATGCAGAAAAAATTACAAACTAAAACCTCACCTCACCTCACATTTAGAAATACAATTCCCTCAGACACTTTAATATAACTTATTATGCACTGCACAATGTTTTCACATGAATTATATGAAAAGATATTTTATACAAGTGTGTACTCGTCTTTTAGCTATTCCTACTATTTACTAATTTAAGGGAGATTGAAAGGGAAGTAAAAGTTACTTAAAGAAAACTATTTTTTCACTTTCTGTGCAGTTTTATCAATTGGATTTGCCTCTTTCAATGTAGATAAACTCCCACACACTTTTGGGAAGAGAGGTAAACTTTAATCTTTTAGAAGTTTTCCTTTAAAAAATGGTGCTACAGTGAAGTATGACAGCTTCTAGGAAGTCAAGCCATGTGATTTTCTTCTTTGCACATATATGCACCTTTATTCACACCATCTTTGCTTTGAAGGACTTTTTCTGTGAATAACATTTTCTGGAATAAATGAACCATTTACTCAGAAACTACTGAACATAGCTAAGTCAAATTTTAGGATGATAAACACAGCCTTCAGGTATTAAAATAGGCAAATGAGTCAACCTTGTATACACTTTCCTCCACTTACAAGTCATGCAGCCTTCAAGTGTTGTGCTAATAGTCTGGTTGGTTATTTTTTAAAATATATAATACCACAGGTAAATTACATGACCTATGTATTCTCTATCTCTAACTGCACAAGATATCATGGGGTATTAGGAGTAGCATGTGGATCAGCATGCTTCCTCCTCTTTTCACTTATATGTGATTCTTCAATTATGTGATAACTACTACTTTTCCATCAAGTACTCCTTAAATGCTTGGCAGGAACTTCTTGAGACAGAATGGACCATGTACTAGGGCAAGATTCCTTATGCCAGTAAAAGAAATCAAGCACATGTTCAACTGTACCACAGACTTCAATGTTGCCATAGCACTATATAGTTTTTAATATGGCCATGTTATGATTAAATTATTGTTATTATGACCGGTTACTATCATTAACAAATGGTATAAGAAATAAAATACAGAATGATGGTAACATGTTTTAATGGCACTGAACATAATTGTTTGTTATAGTATATTGTATTTGTAATTTACGTCCTCCAACGTTAAGTCATATCGGACGAGTTTTTTATAGTAAATGTTACAATACTGCATCTTGTGTACTTGTACTCTTCATAGCCTTATTTTATCTTCTTGGTGTCTGAGGGCCAAATTAATACTAAAAACGGTGACAGAGTCAGGTTTTATGCTTTCAGTGACTACGCCTATAAAGTAAACTTATTCAAACTGTATGGCATATCTCCGTGGAAAAGTTCCAAAGGTTTTGAAGGGAGGTGCAAGAACTTCTCCAGTTTGCTTTTTTTAATCTTTGTACTTGCAACAAAAGTTATGCTGAAACTTTTAAGCGCCAAAAGATCTAAGTGCTAAATTGATGCGTATATTAATGGCATTATACAGGTATTCTATTAACAACAGAAAGTAAATGGTATGAAAACAGTACTAATGCTTCCAGAAAGCTGTGGTTACCAAATACTACATACTACAACCTTAACCTAAAATACTGCATGTCAAATGATTATCTATCAAGTATATACAAATTCGAAAGGGTCAATCTGAAGAGGCAGGGACTAGAAACATATCTTCCCTAAATGCGAGTTTGCTTAGTTCAAATTCACATTCCAAAGGAGAATAAACAAAACCTGACAAAACCTGACCAAAGTAAAATCCATCCTCCTACGTGCTTGCAAAACAAGGATAACCTGTACAGTAAATATGAATAAATTACAAAGCTTCATTAATAGATGGTCGCAATGTATTTTAAACTATGGCCAGAAATAATATCAAATACAACTTTCGGACAATGTACAAAACAAGAACCCACTGAGATCCAAATTAGAAAGAGATAATGGAGATGGATAGGCCATACACTAAGAAAGCCAACTGGAGTATTAGACAGAGAAATACTTGCCTGGAAGCCTTAAGTTATAAGGAGGAAAGGAAGACATAAAATAACCTGGAAAAGACCCATAGAAAAAGTGTTACTAACAAAGGGAAAGACATGAAGTGCAGTTAAAAGACTTGCAACGCAGAGGGCAAAATGGAGAACTTTACAGGAACCCTATATTCCCTAAAAGAATTAAGCATGTGACAAAATGATTTTTAGTTATTTTTCAGATTACTACTCTGAGACAAAGCAAAACAACTGCCATTGAACTATGTGTTAAAACTTTGTACCTCACACAACAGATGTTAACAGAATAAATTATAGTAGCAAGAGCAAACAAGGAGAATTCCAGTCACTCGACAGTTGATGATGAGGTTGAATACCCTCAAAAACATTTCATTTTTTTATGTCTTCCAACGTTTAGTCATATCGGACGATGAATGAAATGGGTGAAATGATGCTCCTATGAGTCCAGGGTCCATGGAGCTTAGAGTTGCCTGACATTTGTCTTTCAGGGTAAAGGAAAACCTCGGAAAAACCTTATCCAGGTAATTCAACCTGACCCAGATTCCAACTCGGGATCTCTTGAAAGTGAGGCAGACATGCTACCATCTACGCTACCGAGGCAGGCAAACATTTCAATGTTTTCTAACACTTAAAAAACTGAAGGTGAGTGGAAGTAAGAGTGACCCATAAAAACTCAAACACAAGGCCATATAAGTTTGTTGATTTCAAAAATAACAAGGGCATCAAAATTGCAAGAATGATGTCTATATTTTTTAAGAATACATCACAAGCCTTTTGCTAATTATACAAATATAAATTCCAAATTGAAATGATGATGATATGTGTATAAGGGTGCCCAACTGCAGCGCTTATCAGTGCCCCAATTGAAATGATAACACTAATAGAGATAATTCTGATTCTACTAATGGCACTGATATCATCAAGACAGAGAAAAATGAATAAGAGTGGTTACTTACAGAGTATCTTTTCCTCTCTGTCTTGCAATACAGGACTCAAAAGAAAAATAGATAAATCCATAACAGGTGAAGATTTTGCTTAGGCAGCAAAGATCTGATGAAACAAGTAATAGGATGTGTCATTATAAAAATAATTGCAACCCTTGACATCCTATGATACATACACATTAGCTCATAAGCTTAAAGATACAATATATTAGTAAGCTTTTCATGATGTTAAAACCGAATGTTTCAAAGTTGTATCCAATAGAGGTTGTTAAGAGTTTTTATCAAGTATTGGACATGGATATGACTATGCCCAGACTTTTGCAACTGTAATAATTTAGGCTTTTACTGCTCAGAGTACAAAACAGTAAACACTCTGGTTGTCTGAAGCAACTGACAGATCATACAGATGCTGCCAAAGATTTCTTGACTGGGGAACAGAGGGAGTAGCATGAGTCATTCAATAAGTATGGTCACAAAGGTAAATAATACAAACTTAAGAGATGAGCTAAAAGAAGATTGAAGTCCTGGAATAATATAATTTACAATTTTTTTTTTTGTAGCTTTTAACAATAGCTGTATTATTGGATTTATTGCTGATAAATCTTCTACTTTTTTGACAAAAAATTTGACACATGATATACTGTAAACCCCTGACATAATGATCCAATTTTCATACAAATCTGAACCATTCATACTACTATACTTTGTGATTCCTATGGTGTTTTTGCTTCACTTCCATAATAGGTTTATATATGTACATGCATAGACACGTGCCACTTCATCCAGCAAACACATTTTCCATTTGTATAATATGAAGTATATGATTTATAAAACCCATTTCCTATGTTTTTGTGTTTTGATTTCTTCCTATTATAATATATTTCATTATTTGTAAATTTTTCTCCTACTGATACAGCAAAACCTCATTAACCTGGACCAATGTTAACAAAAACAAATGTTATTTAGCATAGTAAATGAAAACTTGTTTTACAGACATAAATTGCTATTCTCAGTAAGTAGGCACATTACTCGAATTCTCTTGCCAGCAGATGAATTCATTGCACTCACCCCCCTGCTTGGGAACAGGGTGGAAGACAAACTTTGATAAAGTCATGGAAAAAGTTGTGTCCTAGTGTGAATGATTTGCCAGAAAACAAGATTGAAGAAGCAGAAAAAATAATTGTGGAAGAAGATTTTATAGATATTTTTAAAAATATCAATGGCTGTTTCAATGTTGATGAAGAATACATTGACAATTGATTGCAAATCAACAATGACACCGGGGCAGCCGTAACCATCATCAGACCCGACATAGCCAGGAAGCCAAGCCGACCATACCAGCTGATGACGGCAATAGGGCTTAAAAACCTATTACACATTAAGGTATTATTGGATCATGCAGTGTTACTGAAAATGATACAGTGCAAATACTTAGGCTAACACAGTAGATACAGTATATGTGTTTTTAGGCGAAAGTGTGCTGATAGTAATTTCTGAACTCCATTAACAATATTTCGGTGATGTGGTACAGGTTTTTCTTTTATCATTTTTCTGTCACTCTCTGGATAACCCAGATTTTTGTTAACTCAGATTGGCCCTGGTCCCAGGGGATCTGAGTAAACAAGGCTCTACTCTAATGCATCAAATAAGTGAACGTAAAACTTGGGAAGTCCTTCTATCACTACTATCATATGGAATTAAATGTATTAGGTACCCTGAATATTTTGGGTGGAGCCCCATTTATACCCCACCGTTAACTGCAATGGTCATATTGGTAGTTTTTTACCTCTGGAACACATTGCTTATTAGCAATGGTATCAATTATTTGGATTTATGTTTTTTTTTTCATTAAATCACACACTCTCAGTCATACTTTAATATTCTGTGGAGGATAGAGAAAAATCTTAGCTAGATAAAATTGCCTCCTCAGCCAGGAGTAGAATGTGGGACCCCTTGTAGAGCAAGCAGATACTCTACCAACTGCATCTTGAGTTTGGCATGGTGATTGCTCCAATTGCATGGTTCAAATTAGCACTACTAATTTAATATTAATAGAATCAAAAATCTCAAAAATTAATCATTTAATATTTGTAAATAGAAAACAAAGAAATTCTTTATTATATCTGTAATAAAAATTAAACCACACAGCATTTCTAAATATGTGTGAAAAGTAATTCTTTGTAACATCTATGATAATAGTAAATAAGTGTATTTAAATTCTATGTGTTCAAAATGCTAGTAAGTAATCCACTGAATTTGTACATATCTCTTGGAAAACATGTAAAATATAATTGTAAATAAATTTATGAGAATTATAACTTATCATTGTGCACACATACCTCACCCTATAAATCCTGCTGCAAGAGTAGCTACTAGCACAAGAATGGCTGTAATGACTGAACCTAAAGATGAACTAGCTAGCTTAACTCCATTGCTAAGCTTTTCTGCTTTGAAAAACTCATCATCTGCTGTAAGTACGTCACCATACTTGTCTAGAAGTTCCATTATTACTCCATTTGTCCAGCCAAAACCAAGTTGTGTTTCATATTCTCCACCTCCTCCATGTCCTCCAACAACAGTAGCATCATACTGAAACAGGCAACAGAATACCTATATCTCAAAGTTTATACAAAAAAATAAGAAAATATTACATTGTAAAACAACAAATAAAGACACAGACATTGTGAAAAATTGAAATAATGAATAAGACATATGTGTCATTATCTACAAATGTGTAAGAAATTAATGGCAAAAATGTTTTAAAATTGGTATTCAGTACAAAGGACGTCAATAAAAACCAACTAAATCACCTTCTGTAAAGTAATGGAGCAAAGAAAATATGGCAGTAGCATAGTAGTCCTACTAATGAGTGTTTAGGCTCCATTAATGGTTGTGGAGATACTATATTAATATAAATAATCTTTTCCTAACATTTACTATCTGTGATTACTCATATTTACAGATTCTAAATTTGTTGCACTTATCTATCTGTTGCAGATCATTTTTGGTCATTTAACCATAAAATAAATCCACAAGTTAAATTATTAAAACAATTAAATAGATTTAATGGTTTGGGAAAAAATATTTATTTAAAAAAATAAACATCATGTAATGAATTTTGAAATACCAGCAGTCAATTATGTTTTTAAGTTTATTTCATTTTCAGATTTCGGTAATACTGGCAAAAACGTAATGACTTCTAGTGATAGTAACGTTGACAACAAAGTTGTTTGATAGCTGAAGATGTAAACCAGGGTTTATAAAATCGATCTCATCAATTAATAAGAAAAATTTATATCATTTTCTTAAGATAAGTGCAAATAGTTATATTTCTGTAGTATTTGTTGCTTCACTGTAACTAGCTTTATTTTTTATGTAATTACTTTATTGTTGTACTTAATACTGCCAAAATGGTTAAATTATAGTGTTCCATTACTATAAAAATTATTTCAAATGTGTGTCCTCTCATACTAAAAAGTGGTAATTGTGGTGTATTTTATTGAGAAATGAGCATTAATATTCCTTTAAAATGGCCAACTTACAAGGCTAAGGGAACACCCCAGAAAAAAACTTACCCAGGCAAATCTATATCTGAACTTGGACCCTCTGAATTGGAACGCATACACATTAACCCCACATAACAGTGGTAAAGGCAAGTACACAGACAAAAATATAAAACATTTTGATTCTTAAAATATAACAGTAATATGAAATAACACGAGTCAGTTGGAGAATTTAATGTCATGTTGGCATGTTGGCCATAGTAGCTCAATGGTTTAGAGTGGCTGGATGGAAACCAGAAGATCTGTGGTTCAAATCCCGGCTATGGCATTGAATTTTTCAGTCTGGCTCTACCCTTTCATAGTGCGTCCTACAGACGGCTAGTGTGAAAGAACAATTAATTTCCATAACAATAATATAATCCTCTCTTAAAATTTAGAGTACTGAACTTCAACTTAATAATGTTTTAGCAGAACCATTAATAAATGCATTCTTGAAAATATTACCAGAACAGAGGAGATCAGAAAAAATGCTGGAAGCTAAGCTATCAAAAGCACTGCAAAATCAGTCCTATCTATGGACGTCTTAACTGGAGTTACCAATATATAGAGTCAACATGAAAAATTCAATGCCATGGCGGGGATTTGAACCATGGATCTCCTGGTTTCCGTCCAGTCGCTCTTAACCTTTGAGCTACCATGGCCAATGTGCTGTCCTGACATTAAATTCTCCATTTGACTCATATTTTCCCGGTAGACCACTAGGGGCTCTCACAACTGAGATACACCATTTGTGGCCACTTACTATCGTAAGTACTTAAGTCCCAGACTTAATCATTTAACTCTTATTATTTTAGTTAATTGATGGAAATTAATCATTTCTCCACACTAACTGTATATAGGCTAAGGTTTTTGATAGATAGTCAACATGAAAAATTCAATGCCATGGCCGGGATTTGAACCACAGATCTCATGGTTTCAGTCCAGTCGCTCTTACCCTTTGAGCTACCATGGCCAACGTGCCGTCCTGACATTAAATTCTCCATATGATTCATATATTTCCCCAGTAGACCACTAGGGGCTCACGCATCTGAGATAACCATTTGTGGCGACTCACTATCATAAGTACTTAAGTCCCAGTAAGTTAAGTAAGTACTTAACTTTTATTATTTTAGTTAATTGATGGAAATTAATCATATCTCCACACTAGCACTATCTATCAGAAACCTTAGCCTATATACGGCTAGTGTGGAGAAATGATTAATTTCCATCAATTAACTAAAATATTAAGAGTTAAATGACGAAGTCTGGGACTTAAGTACTTAGATAGTAAGTTGCCACAAACAGTGTATCTCGGATGAGAGAGCCACTAGTGGTCTATCGGGAAAATATATGAGTCAAATGGAGAATTTAATGGCCCGTTGGCCATGGTAGCTCAAAGGGTAAGAGCGACTGGACGGAAACCAGGAGATCCGTGGTTCAAATCCCGGCCATGGCACTGAATTTTTCATGTTCACTGTATCTACCAAAAACCTTTGCCTATATACGGCTAGTGTGGAGAAATTATTAATTTCCATCAATTAACTAAAATATAGTTACCAATATTGAAAATATTTATATTATTACCAAACGGATAAATAATATAGTTAAAACACACAAAAAATTATGTCCCCTTGGTTGCATCAGATATTTAAAAAAGTTATTGTTAACCATAAATCATAGCAAATTAAATTCTGACATAATTCAAAGCAACCTACAACTTCTGCACGAGATTAATTGTTATAAAGAGTTACAATGTTAATTAATCTTAATTCAGAATTTATGGAAAAGTATAATACATTTAGGGAACACTTACCTTTTCATACATAGCATTTGTTTCATTGAATGCCTTAAAATTTGATCGTACCCATCGTTCTGCAATTTCAAATGCCAAGCGTTTGGCCCATGGATCACCAGTGTTATCCAAGCCTTTTATCATTATGTATTGTAGAGGGGGCCAAGCATTAGGGTAATCCCACTGCTCTCCTGAATGTACAGTTGTTGTCGGAACACCTCCCATATTCACCATAATTCTTGTCATATCTAAATATTTCATTATTTTCGCAACTATTATATCTCTTTGATGTACATTGTAACAACCAGTCCACAGGGGTGATATATTCGTTGGGTAAAAATAGTCACGTTTTATTTCATTTAACATATCATAATCAAGCCACGCACCCACTTCTTCATGCCATAATACTTGGGTGACAGCCTCCATCCATGAGTCTCCTATTTCACTGTACTCAACACTTTTGTCATGCATGTTCAAGTCTTTGTAGAACTCAGCCAAAAGTTTTGCATTCCAGTACAAAATAGCATTCAGATCAACTGGAATAATTGACCGGATTTTAAGGTTTGTTAGATTACCTAGAACAAAAGTATTTTAGAAAATTAACGCTTTATATTGCTTTTACAATTTCTAAAACACTTTCTAAAGCCTCTAATGGATTTCTATGCTCAGTAACATTTTACTAACATTAAGCAAAGATGCTAAGTTAACTGCTTTGATAGATGCTGTGAAATTGCTGTTATTTTATACTAAATACCTCTAACAAACATTTACAATTTCTCAGCTAAATACATATACAGAATAAATAGCAGAGAATAAAATATATAAATGCTTTTTCACAAACTATATTTTCATTTTGGATTTGAAACATTTTCTCTCTTCCCTCAATTCTCCCACCCATCCCTTTCCTTCCTCTGTCTGCTAAAAATAGAGGAATAACCATCTCTTCTCTCCTGAAGATAAATGAATAGCACTAAAACAATCAACAACTCAACATTCATTTTATTAGCCATCATAAAAGAAATGTAGTAGGTAGTTTTATAATATTTAGTTAAATTTTTGTAAACAACTTGCTTACCAAAATACATTTAATTTATTCATAAACATTTAAAAAGATACATTTTTAATCTTCTATAGGGAAGTGACTCTTCAGATTATATTGCAATTATGTTGCAATGTTTTTAAGTAAACTAGTGACAGGACTATTACTTTATATGATACTTGATACATTATAAAAACCTGTAAAAGTGATAGCTCGCGTACTGAATTATGTTTTTATCAGTAGCTTTCTATGCATAAACGTATGTAACCAATTTTGGTTTTGAAATGATTTTCAGATGTTCTAACATTTCCATCACATTCTGACAGCAACAGGAAACTTTTACATTGCTGTTGCTTTTTAAATAGAGGTTCTGTAAAGTTCACTTGGGGTATGAATGTAACATGCTTCTTTAAATTTGTTGTATTGTGTGACTTAACACTATGAGAAAGTGTTTTTCTGCATATTTTATACACTGTTATGTTATTACAGTCCACTTCAAAACAGTTCTATGCTTCACTCACATTTTATTTAATATTGCTACTATTGCAGAAACGTGATTTAATGTATCAGCTAAATCAGCTTCAATCACAACTCAGTTGACACTGCATGTTATAGGAGTACCTCTCCTTCCCCCATTGTTTTGTAGGTTTTCCATTAGACACAAGAGTCTATGGAATGTTGTATTCATTCACTCAGGGGAGATAAGAACTATTAAGAACTACTGTCCAGTAATACTTTGGGGACACCTGCAAGTTAATAATGTGAAGTCTGACCTGCTTTCATCCCTTATCTAGTATAAAGCTTAAAACCATTTTAAATAATAATAAATTTAAACATTTAAAAATATCAAAAAAGTATCAAAGGTTTAACTCAGTTTTTAGATATACTTCAATACCACAAGAATAGTATGGGTGGTACTGAGGTGCCATCCTTAAAATAAGCCAATCTTGCACAGTCCATAACAGGATTATAGCAAGCTGGTATGAAATCGCTCCCCCTGCCCCCCCCCAAATAAAGTAACATTGAACATATTAGGAAAATTGCTGTTCAGAAGAGCAAAAGATGGTCAGAAGAGCATGTGATAAATTAGGGAAAATACTATATAAAAAATAGTAACTTCATATATATGGCTAGAAACAGTAAATAAGTGAGCATAAGGGCCAGAATTAATGTTTGAAATATTGTATGAACTGACTGGTATTATAAATTAGGTTTGATGAGAACAGAATTTTAAACATATAAAGTACTATGAGACTGCACATGAGTCACCCATGCTGCCAGATCTCATGCTCGTTTCAGTAACTGCAATGATAGGTATTATGCACGGGTGATTTATGTGACAAAACTCTGAACCTAGCATCCATATCACATCCGGAAGGTGAGCATAAACACAGAAAAAGTGATTACATTACACATTCCTCTCCCTTGCCTTCTTATGCTGGGTAGACAGTACATACAATGTGCAAAGTGTAAGCAAATGAAGGTGTACAGGTCAACGAACACATTACCTTTATTTGTGGCATTCAAAATGAACCATCTGCTTGAGAAATCCCAACCAGATTCTGCTGCAGCTTTCAACTCAGAGTAATAGGCTTCCCTTTCTTCAGGTGTTCGAAATGCCAGTGCACTTACATAGTCTTCCCTGCAACAGCCATTGGGCATACTATTAAAATATTAAAAAAAAAAAAAAAAAAAAAGCAAAAATAAAAAAGCAAAACATAGAGATTTGACTAAACTTTTGCACCCTCATGAAAAGCTAGTTCAGTCACATATAATTCATAGTAATCCACATTTATACACAATATGAGTATGTAATTACGTAGAAAATGAAGCTAGTTACAGTGAAGCAATAAGGACGCAAACAAGGGTTCGTGAAATTGATTTCAACTAATTCAATAAGAAAAATTGACATCATTTACTTAAGATGAGTGAAGTTTCTTGTTACAAATAGTTATATTTGTATAATGAGTATGTAAACTTATTTTGGACAAAAGGGATGCATATATGCACAAAAAGGTAACAAAAATATAGCACCAGTTTTACTAACAAGGGAACTATCACTATGCTCATACCAGTATTTGCTTCAGAGTTTGATGTCATCCTCTCTGCTCTGTGTGGAGCCTGTGCCCCAAAAATGGGGTGTAGAATATAGATGGAAGTACCCAAAAATGAGTCCAAAATACATAGGAGCATAATAACACAGCATTGTACGAGACAGAACGTTTACCCTTGACGGGTAGCGGCCTGCACATGCCATATGTAAGGAGCGTTGTCCCCTGCACCTGGAAGAGAGCTGAGAAATCTTGCAAATACTCGCATATGGCAGCATTATACCATCAAATTTTCAGGTGTGTAGCAGTGTGACTACATGATATTGTCACAAACGATTGTATTAATTACTCTCTGGTGACTCAAATAGTATGTGTGACGTCACTCCATCCCCTCCTTTATGACTAGATGGATAATCTGTAAGCGATAGACGCTCTCTCTCGGTAACTGCCAGCTGATGGGGTAGGATGATTTTGTAGGCAGCTCCACTTCTGGACAGGTAAACGGCAGTTATGGCTGCCTTTATAAATCTGTTTGTTGTAGTAAATATTCTTACTAAGTGAATTCCACTTTTAATTAGCTTTACCCTACCTTTTTACCAATGAACCGTTATAGAAAAGATTCCAACCTCTCGCTAAAGCATGTAGTTCTGCTCTGAGTGTTTGCTCCCGAGTGTTCGACCTGACCACGTGTTCCTTAATTATTCACAAAGTAAGAACAGGTCGTCACAATATTTCCCTTGTAAGGTACAAGGTGTTACAGACTACTAAAGGGACAAAGCATTGTACATAGGCCATGTGGGCCTTTCTGCTGTGACCTCTAGAAGAAAGGAATGAGGGAAGAAACCTGAAGGGCAACCAGCTGCGGATGACGTGCACACATATGTCAGTTCATGTTTGTAACTATCCAACCCTGACAGAATCAGTATTAACTTATTGTTTCAACCATGGAAGATACAGTAGAGAACACTATCTACATCTTACATTGTTTTATCCCCATAAGGGCAAAACTGTCTTAAAAATCAGAAGCAAATTTGCACTAAGTGGGGAAGATGTATCATGAATCAGATATGCACATCAGATATGCACACCTATGTTTGCACATGAAAAATTCAATGCCATGGCCGGGATTTTAACCACGGATCTCCTGGTTTCCATCCAGTCGCTCTAATCCATTGAGCTACCATGGTCAATGTGCTGTCCTGACATTAAATTCTCCATTTGACTGCCCAGTAAACCAATAGGAGTTCTCGCATCCAAGATACACCATTTGTGGCAACTTATTATCGTAAGTACTTGAGTCCCAGGCTTCATCGTTTAACTCTTATTATTTTAGCTAATTGATGGAGATTAATCATTTCTTCACACTACATGAAAAATTCAATGCCATGCCTGGGATTTGAACCACGGATCTCCTGGTTTCTGTCCAGTCGCTCTAACCCACTGAGCTAACATGGCCAACAGATCCACTAATAGAAAAGATAAACAGTTCAAACCCCTCTCCCCTTCATTCGTCCCATGCCTTCTTGTGGTGGGTAGACAGTACTATCTTTTCAGATCTTCGTGAAATTTCCTTAATGGCAGAAGCTGTACCTTATAAAGGAACCACAGGTTAAACTTGGAAAACTTCATTAAGCAAATAGCTTTATGAATAAAACCCTAAACTTTTGGAGAAACTGAATTTTTAAATATTCAGAGACTTAACAATATATTATTGATAATAGTTGGTTATTGTACAAAACAAAGTATTCCAATATGTAAGGTCTATGATACAATGAAGCACAAAATTAATATAATTTTGAGTTGAACTAATACTCAATGCTCCACTTATTGCTAGTATTTACCTAGAACATGTTTCGTTAGGGTCTACCTAACATCATCAGCTGTTGTCAAGTAATAGATGCTGGTTTGGTGAACTCCTTGGAGGTGATAGGTGCGTCTCTGTCAGTAACTTGATGAACTTGAAGTTTGGGTTTTCTTCAAAGGTAGTGTCGAAATTAAACAGTTTTCTTTCATATTTCTGTATGAAGATTTTTTCCCACATGGTTAATGCAGCTGGACCTTGGACACTTTTTTATAAGTGGATTTCTTGTTCTATATCATGATTCTCCTTCCAAACATGGTACGCTACCACCAATTTATCTATGTCTTTGTTCCTGGTGTTCCTAAAATGCTCTCTAACCCTAATGTTCAAGTTCTTTTCAGTTTTTCCAATGTAAAAGTTGTCACAGCCTTTGCAGTTTATCCGGTACACATGTGAGTTTTTGTCTGTGGGTATCTCCTTTGTATTATGTTATTTCAAAAGGTGTTGTACACTAAATTTGTTCTATGGGGCCAAAGTAATATTGTGCTCTTTGAAAACTTTTTGGAAAAGTTGTGTAGCTCTGGAATGATACGTAAATTTTCTGTATGAAGTTTCATTATTGATTGGGGAAAGAGCAGCAACTTGTTTGCATCTTTGTTGTCTTTTGAATTTATCAATTTTCTTTTTGATCAATTCAGCACTGAATCCATTGTATTCTGCAATGTGAATTATACTATTGAACTCTTTGATGTATTCCATATTGTTTAAAGGTACATTAACCAGCCTGTAAGTTAAACTGTTGATAACAGCATGCTTGTGTTGTCTTGGGTTATATCCATCTGATTTTATGATATTTTCTGTGTGTTTCCTTCCTATGTATGCCAAAATCAAGTTTTGTATGTTTTCTGGTAAGTTTCAAATCTAAGAAAGGTATTTCATTGTTTGTCTCTTTTTCTATGGAAAATTTTATGTTCAACGAAAAAGACGTGTTGGCTGAAGATTTAAATCCAATTGGTACCACTGTGTAGATCTGCCATTTTGTACTCCACTGTTACCGTCAACTGATGCATGTGATAGGTTGTTCCTTCAGAGACGTGTTTAAAGGTGTGTGCAAATGAATTAAAGTTTGTAAACTTGAATAAAAAACTACTGTATCCTCTGTGTCTGGGTATGAAGTTTTTGGAATTGACATACATCATGTTTGCTTTCTGTCCCATACAACACTTATGCATTGAGTTATCTACCCCTCCTCTATAAAATTTTCTGCAAATCATCCATTAGAAGGCATTCTAGAAGGGCATAAGTCACATAAGTTGCTTAGCACGGTGCATAAATTCAAAAATAAGTAGGGGCAGGTTACTCACCTGATATATATATATATATATATATATATATATATATATATATATAATTAGCAAAGATGAAAGTTTTATACAGTTTTTTGCAAGGTTGCAGATACATAGACTTTATTCAGTTGTAGGCCAGAGTCTGTGTTGACTTTAGACATAAACAAGCCATGCCAAGCATACAGTCTGAAAAGGAGAAATGCAACACACTAGCTCTAACACATGATAATATACAATTATAAAGAAATGTTGGTAAAGTTATAAGAAGGAACTTGTCTCTATAATACATACATTGCTTCAGAGTCATCACATGCCAAATTGCACTGTACTATTACAGACATTTTTAAATTATCAAATGTCAAAAGTCGGAGTTGATCACTCAAACAGTTTTTGAACTGCAGAAAGCTTGTTTCAACATCACAGGATGTTAGCAGTGCATATTTCAAATACACTATGCTGTCATCTTTTGATTTTGTATTCTTCAGTAGGTTACAAATTGACAAACAACCCTTATTTTGCTGTAGAATATTCTGCCATTTATTGTTTATTTTTTGTTTGCACAGTCCTTGAGTTCCATTGTGGTTTGTTTTTGACACTTCTTACACTATTGCTATGCCCTTAGAAGGTTCTAAACCAGATGTTTATAACTGTTTTATACTCACTGGTATCATTCCGTAATTTGTATGTATGAATTTTACATCTTGAAACAGTTTAGAGGAAATGGGTGACTTTCCAACATTAATTGCAGATATATTTTTATTGCTTAAAGTATCAGCTTTTACAACTGAACTATAATTTACTGCATAATGTGAGCTTGTAACAAAGTACCCCATCCTGTAAGTACTGGTTTTGGTGGAAGGGCAATACCTGGTGCGATTTCTCAAAATAATTGCTGTATCATTGAAGGCCCCATAAGTAATATTTTCATTACAGATATAAAGGTGTCAACATTACTGACCATAGAGTGGATCTCCTCAATCAATCTGTGAAGTCCATGAGCAAGGCAGGTTATGTGAATACTGTTCTTATACCATTCTTTTATTCCATTTGCTGCCTTCATCATATAATGGGCAGCATCGGTAACGAACAGTATTTAACCTCAAGAGACCATAAAAGACACATAGGCTTATCAAACAAGACTGGTAGTCAATAAAATAATTTTACCTGGAGAATCCTTCTTCTAATATAATGTGCCGATTAGTATATTTTTTCAAAAGTCCTCAAAAATGGGGACTGTCTACTTTACTCAATGGAACATTAGCTTTGATCATCATTTCACATAATTCCTTGGCAAATTCTGCTTTTGCATTGGACACTTGACTTTGATGTGGAAGGGATCACCACGTTTCAAGTGTGTGCACTATTGTCTTTTTTATGTTTTTTGCTGTTACAATGTTGCTCTGCATAATACTTCCTACATATTTTAATCTTATAGGTACTCACATACTGTACACTCAAGTGTGTTTCCTTGGATGTGCGTGTTATAACTCTGCATTCCCGTAACAAAGTCTAACTTCAGCTGCTTTGTTTGCTTGGCTTCCGTCATTGTAAGTAATACTGGTCACTACATGTTAGTTCACTACTGCAACACATTTGATTATTAAGGTGGGAGTTTGTTTCATGTTGCTATGTTACGATAGAATGACAGACAGAGAGGCTAATGAATATCCTGTGTGCTCCCAGTTTCAATTCTTTTGGCTGTACTGTCCTAGTTGTTTTACATGCCTGCCTGCCTACCTATGCTTACTATCAAGTCAAAGAGTATTTTGTGCCACACACAAATGTTTTATCTGCAATAATTAGCTCACTTTAATATTGATATTATTATAAAATCATTAAAAGCTTTCCATGAATTTGTTGAGAGCTAAAGCAGTACTGAAGCAAATATTTCAAAACTTACTGGCCATAGGTAATTTATTTAAAAAGATATTTGTATCGAGATTCAACTGTATTGGAACACCACAGTGAAGCGAAAAATTATTAAATTTTTAGATGAGTCGCATTTTTTACACATCTGCTTCACTTTCGTACCTATTTTGAGGACATGTTTCGCAAATCTTCGTTTGCATCTACGGCTCTTGTGCGACTGACGCTAGATCCAGCGGTGTGGGTAATTCTGGGGTTGTTGCTGCCATCTGTTGATTTAGTGATGAACTGAAATGTGGGATTCTCTTCTAGCGGGATTTCAAAGTTCATTAGTTGGTTTTTATGTTTTTCTATGTATATCCTCTCCCATATGACGAGTTCACTATGTTTTTGTACGTATTTTAGTAATTCTGTGCTATCTTCAATTTCATGATTTTCAGACCAGAAATGAGCTGCTATTGCGGACTTATCAATATTTTTGTATCTTAAGTGCCTGAAGTGTTCTTTCTTTCTAGTGCCTATGTTCCTTTTTGTCCTTCCTATGTAAATTTTTTCACAGTCTTTACACTTAATTTTGTAAATGCCTGACTTTTCCTCTGGTTTTATCTTATCAGTATTATTACTGTAAAGTAGGTTTTTAATGTTGTAATTGTTTTTTGGTGCCAATGTTATATTGTATTTCTTGAATATTTTTTGGAACTTTTTTGTGGCCCAGGGATGGTAAGTAAATTTAGCAAATCTAGTTTCTTGTTTTATTGGTGTGAGAGCTGTGATCTGTTTTAATTTCTTTTGAAGTTTGAATAATTTTAGTTTTTTATCTACAAGGTTTTTTCCATATCCATTTTTAATTGCAGTAGAAAAAATTCAAAATCTTAAACTAAAACCTCATGACACTTTAGTATCCTTTGATGTCCGCTCCCTCTTCCCTAGCATTCCATTAGACAAACTTTTGATTCAACTGAAAAAATGGCTAAATTCTATAAACCTGGATGCCAATGCAATAGAAGAATATGTGGCAATGACTGAATTATGTATACATCAAAATTATTTTGTCTTCGATGGAAAATATTACAAACAAATTTCAGGACTAGCTATGGGAAGCCCGCTATCACCATTTTTGGCCAATCTATACATGAGCTTTTTCGAAACACATATTACTAAAGCCTTCCCTCATATGTTTAAAACATGGTACAGATACGTAGACGACATCTTTGCAATAGTGCCCTACAAACTAATAGATGATGCTTTGAAACTACTCAACCTGCAAGAACCCAGCATACAATTCACAGTAGAAACTGAAGAGGACTGTACTCTACCTTTTTTAGACCTTAAAATCAAAAAAGGCAATGAAAAACTAGAATTTGGCATTCATAGAAAAGCAACACACACAGATAATTACATCAAAGCAAATAGTTTCAACCCAATTCCACACAAACATGCAACCATCAACAGTCTGACACACAGATTAGTAAATCTACCTCTCAGCCAGCAAGAATATCAAAACGAATACCATCAAATCTTAAAAACTGCAATTAAAAATGGATATGGAAAAAACCTTGTAGATAAAAAACTAAAATTATTCAAACTTCAAAAGAAATTAAAACAGATCACAGCTCTCACACCAATAAAACAAGAAACTAGATTTGCTAAATTTACTTACCATCCCTGGGCCACAAAAAAAGTTCCAAAAAATATTCAAGAAATACAATATAACATTGGCACCAAAAAACAATTACAACATTAAAAACCTACTTCACAGTAATAATACTGATAAGATAAAACCAGAGGAAAAGTCAGGCATTTACAAAATTAAGTGTAAAGACTGTGAAAAAATTTACATAGGAAGGACAAAAAGGAACATAGGCACTAGAAAGAAAGAACACTTCAGGCACTTAAGATACAAAAATATTGATAAGTCCGCAATAGCAGCTCATTTCTGGTCTGAAAATCATGAAATTGAAGATAGCACAGAATTACTAAAATACGTACAAAAACATAGTGAACTCGTCATATGGGAGAGGATATACATAGAAAAACATAAAAACCAACTAATGAACTTTGAAATCCCGCTAGAAGAGAATCCCACATTTCAGTTCATCACTAAATCAACAGATGGCAGCAACAACCCCAGAATTACCCACACCGCTGGATCTAGCGTCAGTCGCACAAGAGCCGTAGATGCAAACGAAGATCTGCGAAACATGTCCTCAAAATAGGTACGAAAGTGAAGCAGATGTGTAAAAAATGCGACTCATCTAAAAATTTAATAGATATTTGTATGTTTATTATACCATTATGATGAGTGCTAGTATTTTGTTGCACATGAATATCCATCCTCTGCCTGGTATTATGGTTACATACAGTGTCATTGAAGGTATAATGGTCAATTTCATTCATCAGATTTAGTTTTGTACACTTTAAAATTTTGAAGTTGAAAATACTTGAAAGAGGTAATAAATATTTTAAACAAAGGACTACATGTAGATCTTGATTTCACTCTCCCCATAATTCTTAGAATCTGTTTTTTATTATGAATAGTGAGTTGCAATGATGTTAGTTACCCCATAACATTATACCGCATCTTAATGTAGAATGAATGCATGTGAAATACATGCTTTTAAATGTCTCTGCACTGACTAAGTGAACCTACTGTCTAAAATTATAGCAGATTGTACTCACTTTTTTATTCAGTTGGTGTCAATGTATATATCCCAATTTAAGTTTTTTTTGTATCCACAGACCAATAACTTAAGTTGTACTTACCTACACATTTAATTACCTTGTTATTGCTCTTTGTATAAAACTTTTGTTCTGGGGGAAATGAAAATGGATTATATGTGTCTTATTTAAGTTTACAATCACATTACCATTACTGAACCAATTAGTGATATCATTAAACATTAGTATATTTGTCTTTGACATATTGCACTATTATTTTAGCTGTAGAATTTGATTGCAGATAATTTACAAATAATAGAAAGAGAACAGGACCCAGAATAGAGCCTTGATGTACACATACTTAATATTTTTTATATGTGATAGTATTCTTTAGCGTGAGATTTTTCAGTATGTGAAATTTCTATCTACTTTCTATCTTTCAAATATGTTTTTATCCATTCTAATGCATGTTCTCTAATACCAACAGATACTAATTTTCTGAGCAACTGATTGTGATTTAGTACATTTAAAGGTTTAGTCTTCATCAAATTCAAAAGGAATGATCTTCACAGTTTTCAAACAGATTGGGCAGCTTATGGTGCAACCAAATGCTTATGAAACATGTGTGCAATAAATTAATGAATGAAACAATGAGCATGTGAAGATTACTTCTGCAGTTTCACATTACCATATTTAGGGCCTGTATTGTTTTCTTTCTCCTTTTTTATTCCTTTAAATACTATGAAATGAAGGTGGATTAACATAAGTGCTAATGAAAGTAAAATAATTTTGCTGCTATACAGCAGATTGTTTTAAAAATTAAGAGATTCTCATTCCACAAAGCCTATACCAATAAACAAAGAAAAAAGTTCATGAACTTAGGTATCCCTATTCCAAGTGACCTCACTAAATTCATTATATTGCTCGATGTGTCCCATCATACCCAGGGAAGCGATGTTGCTGGGTAAGTGAGATAATGTCAGAAAATCAAAGTTAGGGTAGTATTTGACTAATAACCTCCCTGTCACAGCCTTCAAAATTATTTGATTATATGATCAAACACAACTAGCAAATTAACATTATTACTGCAATGCAGTAACATACAGTGGTTTTGGAAACTCAGGACAAATTATACAGTATGGTAGCCATTGCTTTTTCACTCAAGCACTCTTTTACCCACCTGTAAAGGATAGTATGCGGTTGTGAGGCATCCTTTGTTTTTCAATGCATTTTTCTGCAAATCTAAGAAAGACATAAGAAAAGTGTTCATAAACATTCCCAGTATGACCTTTCAGATCCTTTTCTGCTTCAAAGGATGATACCTAAACACCCTTCACCCATGTGTGTAATATAATACTCACCTATATGATTCTGGTCTTGGTCCAGATGACGTATCTCCATATTTAGCAAGTTGGTACTTTATGCCATTCTTTTCCACATAAACAGTATGATTTGCTATCCAATATTGAAACTCCTTCTCTAAGGTATCAATATTTTCCTTAAGGAATTCAAAATCTTTAGTATCATCCAAATAACTTTTCACCATAGGAATAAGCAGTGGTGGCTGAGATCTCATAGCATAATATACTCTTCCTCCATTAGGAATGAAACCATAATGTTCAACAATAGACAAGAAGTTGCCCAGCATTCCCTTGACAGTGGTATACATTTCAGAGAGCAACAGTCCCCGTACAATCCAGTATGAATCCCAATAGTAAAACTCACGAAACCGCCCACCAGGTACAATCACAGGATGGGGAACATAAATAATTGAGTAAAGTTCTTGATGATCTCGCACATGGTCCTTCATTTTTCTTCCAAGGAACTTCCAGAGTGCATTGAGCTTATTACCCCAGTTCCTAAACTCTACATCTGAGATTTTGTCCAAAAATTTAGGATGTTCTATCCAGTCTGACGGCTCCCAGTCTTCAAATTCACTACCTTCAGGATCAAATGTTTCAACAACAAATTTCTTAATATCAGTCCCACTTGGTTTCCCTCCTGTTCTTGTGATCATTTTATTGAATAACTCCCATGTCTCATTTGGTGGCTGTTTCATTTTCATATCCACAAATGTCTTTGAGTCATGAAATATTGATGCCATTTGAATGGTATGCAGCAGATCACCATAGCAGTAGATATCACTGGAAACAAAAACAAAAGAAAACTGCCTTAGACAAAGGTAAATAACATAACTGTTTCATAATAAAAATTAACAACTTCATTCAAAACATAAAAAAGTATTGCTTTGTATAACTGTGAGGTATATATATAGTGTGTGCAGTTCCCTGGCCAAGTGGTTAGTTAGTCTCTCATCAAAGTGGCCTGAGTTCGATCCCAGGTGACTGTATATACCGTTTATGGTGAATGAAGCAGCATCTTGGAGGATTTTCTCTGAATTCTCCAAGTTCCCCATGCCATTCATTCTACCAATCGCTCCATCATCACATTTCCTTCCATCGATTTTGCCTTCGCTTTGTATCATTTTCTTCCTTACTCTCACACCAAGCTATGTATCACTCTCTCCCATTCCTGGTTCTCTGCTCACAACTCAGTTGTGTGGTGTGACTCCATTTACTGGCCAGGAGAGATTTGGGATACTAATTATATTTCACTCTCCACTGTACTCACCATTATCATGTTAACTTTCCATAATAAAAAAAAAAGCAATGTTCATAGCAGTTACTTTTCTAGAACAACTAAAAATCACTATCACCTTCTCTGTTTTTGTGCAAATTTTCTATAACTTTACATCATCTATAACATACCTATGTATACTGAATGTTGTTGGTTTTCTTTTTTGTTTTGGTTATTAACAAGGGAACTACCACTATGCTCATAACTGTTTTCGCTTCAGAGTTTGATGGCATCATCTCTTCTCTATATGGGGCCTGTGTGCAAAAAATTAGGTGCGGAGTATAACTAGAAGCAACCGAAAGTGAGTCCAGAACACGTAGGAACATACAGGCATAATAACACAGCATTTTACAGGAGGGATTCTTTACCCCTGCAGGCAGTGGTCTACACATAGCACCGGCTCCCTTGTAAGCATACAACAGAAACATTTATGAAGTAAAATTATATAATTATACTTAATCACAATGTTTTAACTTTAATCTGGCTCCCCATTTTAGACTTGCATTTTTAAGCAAATCAGAAATGGGAACTTGATGAATATTTCAGTGATTTTAACTTAAAGCCTGATTGCATCAAATAGCATTTTGAGTATGTTTGCCTTATTCAAGACTTCAACCAGGAAATAATAATATATACTTCATATTAAATTTACTAAATCAATCAATTTGGTCCACTGAAAGAGAACATGTTACTTCAATATACAGTGTACCATATAATGTTATATATAATGCAAACTATTAGAATCAAATAAAAGCCAGCTGTGATATAAATGACCAATTATAGTGCCCCATGGGTACTTTTGGTGACATCATGTTTGTTCAATAGACAGCAATATCAGCAACTGCTCCTAAAATCACATATGGTAAAATAGGTGACCATAATTGGTGTTAATATAGCTCTGATGTTGGCAGTACTGGCATTATTTTGCAGAAACATCAACCACTGAGTTTAAAGCAAGTAATCCTTAATTGGTAAAAGCCATTGTGTTCCACATGTGCATCTATTTGCAATAGTTTTATGGTTTAAGTTCTTTTTTGTTGTAATTTATATCCTCCAACGTTAAGTCATATTGGACGATGAATGAAATGGGTGAAATGATGCTCAATGAGTCCGGGGTCCATGGACCTTAGAGTTACCTGACATTCACCTATCAGGATAATGGAAAACCCCGGAAAAACCTTATCCAGATAACTCACCCTAACTGAGATTCGAACTTGGGACCTCTTGAATGTGATGCAGACATGCTACCATCTACGCTACCGAGGCGGGCTTTTACATAAGTGTTCATAAATATTTAATTGTTGTTTTTATAACACAATTTTCCATTAAATACAACATGATGTTGATATTTAGTCCTACAATATGATTTAATAAACAAAAACAAGATTTGATTTATGAGGAAATGACTGAAGAACATCTTTTAACCTGTGAAGCCCTACCTGCAGGACGCACTACACAGAAATATTGGAGAGCAAGAGAGCTAATGGCTTCATTGCCAAAGCCTAGCGTTTGAAAACAACAACAACACCAGATTTGATTTATTGACTAACGTGATACTAGTAATTCCTATAGTAAGACTGGCAGAGTTTTAGTTTAGTGTGAAGTTGACAATTATGAATTATTGGGAACTGCCTTTAAATTGTTTCCTCTATAGCATATGCACAAGAGTTGATACATACATTAGTGAATCACCAACAGAGAGTATAGAGGTTGATAATACATAGAATGGGCATCATTAATGTTGTCACTAATTACAATGACTAAGTTAAATCATTTAAGTACATATATAGTAATAAAATGGCACACATCCAAACCACTTGGAGTATTTGTATTAACTCTAAGTGTCATTAGGTGAGATAGCATTAAGTAAACTTGCATAAAATTCAAATCTGAAAAGTATCATCTACAGAAAATGAAACTCCATTGTTACAGCAGCCCTTTTAACTTCAAATGTTTTGTTAAGCCTAGCCATTAAAACCACTGTAGCATTCTAACTCAGAAGGGAAACTCAGTCCACCGTGCAAATGTATTCAATGAAGAAACTCTAAGCTACAAATACAAAATTCATTTGCTACACCAAATACATAAACATGAAACAAAGGATGACAAATAAGAGGAAAATGTAGCTATTACTGAACCTTTAAGGAATTAATTTTTAATCAAATGAAATATGATTTCATTTATAACAGCATTTTGGGTGTATTGATGCACTCTATTTCTGCCACAGGAAGGTGTAAAATTGACAAAAACAAGAATGACAGAAACATTTAAATGGTTTGAGAACAGATTTCTGTGATATGATGTAAAAAGACACTTCTACATTTTAACAATATACAGCTTACAGTTACAATGAAATAATAAAAGTTTTCTCAATACTGAATCATTCATTAAACCTGGACAAAGGAACTGAGGTAATCATCTATAAAGGCAAATGATGCATACCTTGTATATTATGTTAAATAATCTAAACTTTGAGTTTTTTAAAAGCGAATCAGTAGCATTTAGTATTTCACTTGTAGAGAACTAGTTTTTATATACTTTAATTTTATGCAAAATAATTGTAAAAATATTACTTGTATTACTTTAGTGAAAACTACATAGCATTACATACTAGGCACATCTTAGCTAAGTGGTAGACCACCTGACTCTCACCAAAGCGACCTGGGTTGGATCGCAGGCGATTGCATGTGAAATTTGTGGTGGACAAAGCGGCGTAGGGGCGGGTTTCTTCCGGGTGCTCTGGTTTCCCCCGCCATCTCAGTCCACCTTTTCATTTCATGTATCATCAGTGTCACTGCCTGCGGCACCGCATGTAGTAAAAGCGAGCGTTAAACACTACAAAACAAAATACATACTAATCAAGTTTAGTACTGCATACTATATAGGTTATATACCGCTTCATGGTAACGTAAAAGGCTGGAATTTAAGTCTCTGGTTTGAGTCTCGTCGACCGACTACTTTGGGTTTATCGTGGTTTTCCTTGTCGGTAAGAGAATGATGGCGTGATTTCTTATTTACCGCGATTTCGTTTACACATTTCCCTTTCATTCCGTTTCCTTCTCATGTTTCTGGTGTACATCTATAGCCCGTCTCAACCTTAAAAGACAGTATGGAAGTAAATGGGATATATCTCTCTTTGTCTAACACACGGGAATTCTCATTAGTTTCGTCCTTTTTTACCATAGCGTTGTTGCCACTTGCTAATAACATAGTATAAATAATTAATTGTAATAATTTGCAGCTTTAAACACACTGTCTTATGCAGAATATTTTATCTATCAGATTATGTCATTATTAGTCATTTTGTGTTTATATGGCCCCAAACTTTTCTAAAATGCTTGGTTTACGGTAAAAGTTCGATATTTGCTATTTGTATGTTCATCATGTGGTAACTATAAAGCTTACTGCTATATTACTACAACACTTTTTTCTTAGGTAGAGAAGACTACAGTGATCCTACCTGCCAGGTTTTTATTTTCCACCTCAAATCCGACGAGTGTTATAATTTTTTACGTTAAGTAATTTCGGAAAATTTTATATATACGCACTAGAAAATGTAGGCTGCGAGAAACTTTTTGTTATTGGGTTTATATCGGGGCACAAAGCGAGAGAAATATAAAGGAGGGTTGAAGACAATTTTTAAAAGAAGCCGCAATCCTCTTAACTTCTTGCATTCGTCGTATGTGTCAAATAAACAACAGCGACATGCAAGGCAGGCACCATCCTGGCAATGAGCAGGCAATGTGATGCAGTAAAAGAACACTGAAAGACTGTGGCAAAAAACAACAAGGAATATGTGTACCATGTACATTAAGAAAAAAGAACTGCACGGGAGGAATAGACTGCTCAACTTATAATCAATTTAACCTGAAATTAATATCCAGAACTAACTATGACGGATAAAAGAGAAAATATGTTAAGCAGAAATGTAAGATTTGGACAAATAAATGCACAGAGAAGTAGAGCAGTAATGATGGAGATTAGGAAACTAATAGAGGAAATGAAGTTAGATATTGTTTGCATACAAGAACCGTATGAGCTCAAAGGTAAATTGGTACATATGCCAGTTACGGCCGGAATAATTGCAGATGGCGAACATCCTAAAGCTGCTACAATAATTCTCAACAAAAATATTCAGGTTCTAAGAATTTCTCAATTTTGTGACGAACATATCAATTGCCTAGAAATGACATGTAAGGGAAAAATTAATATTTTAACCAATCATTATTTTCAATACATGGATGACATTGAAATCATTTGAATAAGATGAGAGGCATATTGGATACGTATCAGAATTCAGTTATAGTTATGACAATGGATGCTAATGCAAAATCAAAGCTTTGGTGGAGTAAGACACCGGATGAAAAAGGAGAGAAATTAGTGGAGGTAATAGACGAATATCAACTGGAAATTTTAAACCTGCCTTATAATCCCTACACCTTTGGGAATCGAGCAGAAGCTAAAGAAAACATCGACGTCACATTAGCGAGAGGCTAAGTAGCAAGCAAAGTATGCAACTGGAAAGTAACACAACTAACTACCAGTGACCACAGTTTGATTATGTTTGACTACATAGTTCAAGATGAAAATGAGGATATAATGAATACTCTCTCATACCACAGATATATAACTAGAAATGCGGATTGGAGTAGAATAAAAAACAATTAATGATTCCAGGTCTATATCAAGATCAGAATATCGACCGTATTGCAAAAAATATTAACTGAAAGTATACAACAAGCAATGGACAAATCTATGTTGAAAACGAGAACGAGGAAAACAGAATACAAGATTTGGAATGACAAATTGCTAAAACCGAGGAGCAAAACCCGGAAAGACAGAAGAATTTACCAACACTCGCAAACAGGAATGGAAAGAGATAGAACTTTGACGATATATAGAGAAATCAAACAAAAATATAAAGAAGAACTTGAAAAGGTAAGGAAAACATCGTGGGAGAACTTTGTTCAAGACAAGTTAACGAACAACATATGGGGAATTCCTTACAAAATAGTAATGGAGAAAATTTCGGCACCAAATATTTTATCTACTCTAGAGAAAGAAAATGGAGAATATACTACAACATGGATGGAGTCATCAAATTATCTAATGGACAAATTGTTACCAACAGATACAACAAATGACGATAACGAGCAAAACATCTATAAACGTGATCTTTATAACAAGGAATACAATGCCGCAAGGATTATATATCCATTTGACTTCATGGAAGTAAAACTGGCCATAAGAGAGGGCTAAAAAGGAAAAGCACCAGGACCCGATGGTATACCATTTGAAGAAATACAAAACTTAGAAGAGACAATTGCACCACATCTATGTAAACTATTTAATGATTGTTTAATATTTGGACGCATACCATATTGTTGGAAGCAAGCAAAAGTGGTGACATTGAAAAAAAGGCAAGCACAAAGATCCCCAAAATGTGAAAAGTTATAGGCCTATCTGCTTACTCAACACTATGGGAAAAATACAATAACGTTTAATTTTCAAACGAATTATGGAATATAGGGTAATGATAGGTATGAACAATAAGCAATTTGGTTTCAGGAAGGCAAAAACTAATTTACAAGGCCCTTCTATGTGTACAGGAACATTTTAAAAATATTGTGTAAGTGTATTTTTCGATATATCAGGCGCATTTGATAACCTATGGTGGCCTGAACTATTTAGTATACTAAGACAAAGAGATTATCCGTACAGTCTATATAAAGTATTAAAGGATTACTGTAAAGACCGAAGTGCTACTATGATAGGAGAACACAAGAAATTAACAAAAAATATTACTACAGGTTGCCCTCAGGGATCTATATTAGGACCGGTATTTTGGGATATTTTAACAGAACCCATACTGGAGAAAATAGGGAATCTCACAGAAACTACGGAAATTATAGCATATATAGACGACTTAACGATTATAATAGATGGAAATAGCCGAATTCAAATAGAAGAAAAATGTAAAATAGTTATAGATACACTACAAAAGTGGTGTCAGGAGATTAAATTAACGATAGCTCCCGCAAAAACCGTATACATGCTGCTTAAATGAAGCCTAAAATGAAATCCCAGTATTAAGATTATGAACCGATCAATAGCAAGAGTACAACATAAATATCTGGGGATACTCTTGGCCGAGAAACTAACCTTCTCAAACCATGTTGATTATACAAGAAATAAAGCACAAGGAGTGATGATGAAGTTAACGTCAATTGTTCAGAAAAACTTCAGAATACCTGCAGAGGCAATTAACATTTATAACACAAGCATAACAACAGGAATTGTTGGATATGGAGCGAGTAGCTGGGCACATAGATTAAACTACAAGAAGTACATAACATTATTACACAGATCTAAACGACAGATAATTATTAGAGGAGTAGGAGCATTTAAGACAACATCTACAATGGGACTTCTTGTAATTATGGGAATATGGTCAATTGATTATGTAATCAAACTACTTGTTGCAAATTATTGTTTAAAGAAACAGAACATAACAAAAGTGCACGAACTGATCGGCGAACAATGTAAATCCAAAACTGAAATTAGGAATAAAATTTTAAATGATTGGTAACAAGAGTGGAATAACGCGGATGAAGGAAGGAGAATTTACGAGATATTACCAAACATCAAGGAAAGGTTACGAATGAAACATTTGAAACCGAGGAAGGGAATCATACTTTACATATCAGGACATGGACCGTATGATACATACTTCAATCGAATAGGCAAACAAGAAAATAGTAATTGTGATATCTGCAATGTTCCAGGCAACCCAGAGCATTCATTGTTTGAATGCAGTAAATATATATTCGAACTACAAGAACGTAGAACAAAACTACAAGGAAAACAAATATGGAATATAGTGAGGAAAGGAGAAGATTATAAACAGTTGGAAATTATGACAGAACTAGTATCCAATTTAGTCACGGAAGACTACAACCAGAACAGAGCACAACTACGGAATAGAAGAAGGGGAGAGGCAACACATCAAGATAATACCCCGATACAATTGAGGAGATCAACAAGATTTATACAGAGAGATGAAAGCAATTAACATCAACATTTATTGGAAGAGGATCAACATTCATAGGACCTTTATAAAGAGATGGCATCGTTTAATATTAATATTTATTGGAAGACGATCAATATGAATTTACGGAGAAAGAAAAGAAACCCAAACGACACATGAAAAAGCACTCAAAGGTCGTCAAAGGTAACCAGGACCATGGAATAAGAAGAAATAACTGAAGAAAATACCTACAACTGTGAATGAAATATTGGATGTCCAATCAACATGGAGTTTCAACGAAATTTAATGGACTTCAGGATACAAGGTTGGGAAGACTTCAGTTGCAGGCGCAAAATATTAGAAATAGGTCAGCAGCCTTCAATCATATAATTTATCATTCAGATTAAAATTGTAATTTAGTTATTAGAAAATATACATAGTAATAAGGCTGCTGTTAGGTTAGATTTAGTTGTAAGGTCACTGGAGACAGTGGCCATTAGGTTAGTTAATGTAGGCGTAAGTTCTGTCTGCAAAAAGAAACCTTTTATTAATTAAATGTATATCATTTGTAATTAAAGAGCACAATAAGTCCAGGTTTAGACTCTAGACACCTGGACCCAAGCTCGCAGATTAAAATAAAATAATAAATAAATATTGATGGGGGTATCAGCTGTCTAACAATTCAACCCATAATGCGTCTGTCCTACTTCTGTTCTATTGCATTATGAACTGTAAACTAGTAGCCAAGCTTGATGAGAATGCACTATTAAATGCAATTACCTCGTTCTGAAGAGGGCTCACTAATTACCACAATGGTATGAAAGGACGCATACGGATAACTGAGCATAGGAATTCTTAAGCACTTAGCTGCGAGTTATTATTCACTCAAATCATGTGTCAATATAAAGAACGTCAACAAAGGCAGCCAGGGTCATTGAACATGGTCTATTGAGTGTTGTCTGCAAACAACAGATTGTATGACGGATGGGGTGGTTTGTTACCTGCGACGTCCCTGCCTAAACTCCAGTTATAGTTCAAATTTCTTTCCTTTTGCCCTGGCATTACTGCTTAGAAATCCCTACACCTGATGATCCTTAGGATTGAATAGGAAAAAAAAGCCACCTAAATTTAACAAGGATCGTTGAATTACATCTGAAGATGACAGTGATGATCTTGTTATTTACTTTGCCTACTAGGATAGTAGTACTAAAAAGTGTTATCGTAATGCTAGGCAATTAAATACGCACAACAGTAACGATATTGGGCCAACTGTTGAAGAGATAGGGAAGCACAATGAACAACTATACCTCACTAACAAATAGTGCTGTTCCTCCGAGATGCAACGTGACGATTTTCGGGTACCCTCCATTAATATAGCTTTGCTTGCACAATGAACAACTATACCTCACTAACAAATAGTGCTGTTCCTCCGAGATGCAACGTGACGATTTTCGGGTACCCTCCATTAATATAGCTTTGCTTTCACATGCAAAACCTTCAGCTTTTATTCACAAATAACTTCAAATTACTAGCTGGAGTTGATGGTATTTCTTAAATGTTCCGTAAAGTATATTTTACATTATTCTATTCTTTTGAAGTTTCATATCATTGGGAAACAATAAAAGAAAAACATAGATCTGAAACGATGTACCTATATCAAAAGGAATTATAATCTGGCTTAAACCATAACGATTCTGTTGTAAACAAATGGGTGAGGAGACAGGAGAGAGACAAAGACACTTATGAAACGTTCTTAAGTTGCTGGTTGGTGGAGGAAAATTCACAGGTGTTTATTAATAGAGGTGGACCCGCTCGCCTCTTGTTATTGCATATATGTTATAAAAACAGTAGACTTCCTTAATCGATTGCGTGCAACAGTTTGCTGAGTTCTGTATTATTTCATTGTACCTCGTTATTCTGCCTAACTTCAAAACTATCACCGATGTGGTTTTTAAATTTAAAATTCTTCGCTTGTATGTATACAATCCTAATAATCAGCTGTCTAAAACAGTAGAGGCTTTGAGTGCAAACATTTCATTTTCAGATTACTTAGCCGCTTTAGCTGTACAGTGCAGCTGAATATACACAACTACAAAGCTTAGCAATAAAAGAAGGATGTGTTGTTGGTCGTGATTCACGATCTAGCGGAATGATTTCGAGCACGGATCACAAAAGCAGAGCTTGTGTGACAAGGGAACGGTTACGAGAATCGTACATAAGGGTTGTGCGGGAAGGAATAGAGAGGCTTTCTGCTTTGCAGTCACGCATGTTCAAAGTGCAGCATATCTTTTCCTAGTCCCGCTAGCCCTTTCCTTATCAACAACTTCATCTTTCCCCTTATCTCATCTGGTTTATACTCTCGGACCCTGCCCTGAGCAAAAGATTCTCGCTCTGACGTCACAAAGATTGCAAGATGCTGATGCAGGGCAACCTTATTGACTAGAGAAGTTGAATCACCTCAAGCTTTTAGACTGCAAAATTGTAACGCCCCTTCTATCACAACTCCCCCCCCCCTCTCTCTCTCTCTCTCTCTCTCTCTCTCTCTCTCTCTCTCTCTCTCTCTCTCTCTCTCTCTCTCTCTCTCTCTCTCTCTCTCTCTAGATGTGTTGAATTTTGAGCTGCAACGTAACAACTATTTTCGAGCAGATATGTTTTTGCTTAGAAGAGAAACATTTCATCCGAGACCTCTACTACCCAACTGCGGAGAGTTGTATAGAAAAACTACTGTCGAAACAGAATCTGAAGGTACGTGGACGACTGAATGTTGATGTCCTTTCGTTCCCGTAAGAGTCTATATCGAGCGAATCATTCACTCATTTTCAGTGTTGCTTTCAGTCACGAATAATTTACGACTGTTAAAGGCTTCGATTACTGCACTTCATCAAAGCATCCAATTTGTTGAAAGACACTGTTGAGTTGAGTAAAGATTTGTTTTATCATCAGTGACCGAAGTTCAAAACTGAAATATTCTTCTGTGCAGCGGCTTTCTTTACGTTCTCTTGGCAACCTCTCGAGTGTTCCCAAGAATAGCTCGTTGCGGAATTTCTATACGTTCTTTGGCATCAGAAGTTCATCAACTACTTCTCAAGCAAACACTGTATCGGCTTTAAAGCCAGTGCTGCACTATCTCATAAAAGGTAGACCAAAGACTATTTATTAATAAAGGCACAAGCATAGTTTTGGCCTCAAAAATTATATTTCCTGCCTGATATTTCATTGGTTATGCAGTTTCTTCACTCACTCCAGTTTCTCCAATAGTGTAATCTGGTTGTCATGAAGAACCGAGATGATTTTTTACAATTGATACTATTCTTACCACGCTAGATGGCTCCGCGATAACGTGTGAGGCTCACAACCGAGAGGTCCCATTCGACTCCCGGCAACCGTCCACTCTGAACTTGATATTTTCCGTGGTTTATCCGGGACTGTAAGCGAATAGGATGGTTTCTGATCTTCCACGATTTCCTTTCATCATTTCCCTTTTATTCTATTTCTTTCACATGTTTCAAGTGTATTCTAGGTTTCGTGGCGTATGGAGGTGCCGGATGCTTGCTTAAAGCGTACCCATGTATAGCACAGTCCCCCCGGGTTTTATTGCTGTTTGTATCACTCCACCAACAAACGCGTGTTGAGTCAGCTGCTTACGTCTATATAACTCATATCGCAACCATCACATCTGTGTAGGGTTAGAAAATTCTCGGCTCATATTTACTAAATAAACTAAATCAACTAATTAAAGAAACTGCTAAAGAAAAGTTATGGCATAGAATTTTGTGAGTAAAAGCGGGGGAGGCTCGTTGTTTAAAAAGAAACTATCCGCTTTAAAGCGAATAGCACTCTTAACAAAATTATCCATTTACCTAAAACACTAAATGGCCTATCCATTTTCTTTTAAGGGGTTTTTACAGTTCCTGTTTGTTTGATTTCGGTGTTTATAAATACACCAGTTGCTTAGATATCAGTTATCGTTGAAAGAAAAAGTTAAAGACGTTTAATACAACAGCCTTTTCACGAATTTTTAGAGGCTTTCCACTCTAATGTTTCTGTACACTACTCAGAGAAACTGAGCACCTTGCTATACAGACTTCACGCGCGAATACATTATACTAATAGGACGAGTGGAAGAGCATCGCTTCACTGCAGTAAACAACGCAATTGGGAAAGTACCAAGTACCGCGTGAAAATAACTGGAAGTAAAATGTTTAAGTTCATGTTTAAATGTTTTGGAAATTAAATTACGGTATTTATTCATCCCGTATTCATGTTTTGAAGCCCCCCTGCTTTTTTTTTAAAGCATCTTAGGAAAAGATGCATGCGCGCGCGTATGTAAACAGCTCTCAAAAGCTAAATATCAGATACATACCTACCAAACTTGACCTGTAGGTTCAGAAACTTCCAAAGATACGACATGAAGATTTCCAAGAAAATTCCACACCTCAAGCTACCCTGAACATCGAAGGTGTTTCGAAATGTTCGATTTTCTGAAAATGGCTGTAATTATTTTTATTAAAATTCCAAATGTTTAAGAACATTGATGTGTGTAATTTTTCTTGGGTCTCGTCTGAATTCACTTGTTTTTATTTGAGATTAATTTTATTACTTTTTGAACTTCAGTATGGTCAAAAAACTCGGTATAATGACAGCGAGTATCGGGGAGAACCTGAAAGGATTTAGACTCATCAATCATCATTAGCGCTAGGAAGTTGAAGACCTATAAACTGTCTAAAAAGGACCTTTAAAAAGACCTAAATATGTCCCTAAAAGGACCAAAAGATCGGGGAAAAGGATGTAAAGAAGTGATACAAATTAATTAATTTTCAATTACAGGATATTTATGAATGAGTTTGAAAGTACAACATTCAAGCGATGTGCAATACAAGGAGAGAGAGAAAGAGAGAGAGAGAGAGAGAGAGAGAGAGAGAGAGAGAGAGAGAGAGAGAGAGAGAGAGAGAGAGAGAGAGAGAGAGAGAGAGAGAGAGAGAGAGAGAGAGAGAGAGAGAGAGAGAGAGAGAGAGAGAGAGAGAGAGAGAGAGAGAGAGAGAGAGAGAGAGAGAAACTACATGAAAGAAATGCTTCTTCAGATTGAGCAACTAGCAATGGATATTCGGGGAAGGAAGTTGAAATAGATATGATTAAATCATACTTGGTTTAACCACCCTCAGGTTACAGAAATTCATCTTCAGAAAGCTTACTCGGTTGGCGTTGCAGTATATCACAACAGTTATCTCTAAATTTTTAGGCGTAAAGGATTAACAGCACGTTGTGAAAACATCGTGAAACTTCCTTCCACAACAATGGATGCCTTTTGGTGCATACTTGAAACGAGTGAACTCGTGTGAAGAAACATGATGTGTTCTGGGTTCTCTGCTGGTGCTAATGACTTGAATACAATAGAAAGGGTCCTCTTGCCTGTTATCTGCTGCAGCCTGTCTTAGGAGTGCGTATTAGCTAAAAGAAATTAAAATTTTTTGCTAGACTCCGATGAGGAGGAAAAATATATTCAAAAGAAGTTAAAGCAGAAAAAAAAAAAAAAAAACATTCAACAAAACAAAAATGCTATGAAAAGGACATTTAAATAAAAAAAAGCTAAAAAGGCAAAAAGGACAAATAAACTTCTAAAAAATGCAGCTTTATATCAAACAATAGCTGAAAGGACAAAAAAAAAAAAAGGACACACAAAATCCTACATTTTCTGGTCTGTAGTGACCCATAATTAACATATATTATGTTGGGCCTCATCTTGAAACACTAGGGACAAAAAGGATTTTTCCTCAACTTCCTAATCCTAATTATCATATATGTGAATGATATGGCACTGGGATCAACAAACACACAGGAACTACAGAAAGACAAACAGTATATAAAAGGGATCAAAGAAATTTTCCACTTAAGGAACAAAACGGTGCAGAGTGTGTTTAAGAGAGGAGGCAGAATAGCAAGAACGGACAACCTGGAAATAGATAAGGAAAAACTGAAAATAGTAAATAAGTTTAAATACTGGGCAGCACAATTCAAACAACCGCTTCGTCGTAGAGCAATCGCATACAGTAGTCATCAGAACAATGCGGAACATGAAGAAAATGAATGATACCGCTGAAACTAGGAACGACAATAGCTCCAATCGCCGCCACATAGGAACAAACTGAAGAGAAAAGCGAGATTCATGAAAAAGGCCATCGGTGCCAGCAAGCCAAACATATTGCGGTATATGCTTGATGATAAAAGGATAAAGACGCCACTACCAAACAGTGGAATCATACATAGAGGTAATGACAACAAGGATACAGAAAGAAAATGGAACAGACGCCAACTTCTTTGGGATGCACGCCATGATAAATAGACAGTGAACGGACAACAACCAGATGTAAAGATATGCAAACGTAGAGCTCGCAAACCATGGTTCCCGCAATAAAATATGTAAAAACGAGAGATAACATCAAGTAAGGGATCAGTGCGAGTGCAAAATGTGTGAACAAAAGTGCGATCAGTGTAAGAAAAGGATAAAAGAGTGAAGCAACAGTTTTCGGGCTCATTAGAGTGCAACTTTTTAGTTTATTTGATTTAAAATATAAAAATAAGGATTATACAATTTGATCAAAGATATTTTCATCACAAAGATATTGTATATGTTGAATTTCGTGGGAAAGGCCAGTGAAAACCTTGGAACAGGTTTTCTATAATTTTAAGGATAGGTCGTAAGCCCCGCGTTAAATTTAAGAAGTTTAATTGCACTTTTCAGAGAAACTGCCCTATATTTGAAACAAACATAAATAAATGCTTTCTTACTTCTCTGATCTTTTATGCTACACCAGTATAATTTCCTTTCTTTCCTTTCTGTTTCTGCTTCTTTACCTTATTCCTGGTATACCACTTATCGTGGTGTTAGGGGATTGTTGTTCGTCTATCCTGTAAGGCCGGGTCTGAGGAACCGAAGTTTTGGAACTGATAAAGAACCAGGATGGGTGATCAGCCCGATGCCCGGTGTGAGGGTGAGAGAAGTGGATGATAGTATGAGAGCGAGATGAATGATAGGAAAGGTGATGGAGCAATTGGTGGAATGATGGCGGGGGAAACCGGAGATCCCGGAGAAAATTCATCCTAGCGCCGTATTATCCACCATGACCTGGGATCACACCCGGGCCGCCTTGGTGAGAGTCAAGCACTCGAGTCAAGAGCTTGGCCCTCTACCTTTTTTTCTTTTTCTTTAATTATCCAATGATTCCACTAGTTGTTTCACTAGTTCGAACATCCATAATTTTAATGCTATGGTTATATAAAACAGTCAGTACCACTGT